>JARHVA010000218.1:5775000-6040000 GCA_037957365.1 Torreya grandis
TTGCCTAAAATTGTGTTTATTGCCTAAGCAATAATTTCTATTTATCATGCCAACTTAGGGTCTGTCATTAATGCTTATAAGGAATTATAATTCATTAATTCCTTATTACATGTTTATGCAACTATTATAAAAAATAATAGTATCCTTATAAACATAATTAGTCACTTAAAAAATTGACTCAACTAAGTAATAGAATATGTCTATTAATACAATAAAGAATCCAAAAAAATCACTATTTATACAATCATTCAGTTATTATCAAAACAATGGTAGGTCACATTAAATATGAAAAAATTCATTCAAACAACTAAGCTATAACATCAATAGTGATTTAATGCAATATACAACTAGATTAGTGAAATTACATAATCAAACAACATGATCATAGATCAAAAATATATCACAGTAGACATACATAATAGAAAACAAAACATAATATATCTAACTCACAACAATAATCAAAAAACATGTTATTATACTATGGTGTGTGCATGGGTTCTCAGTTTTTCTCTCTGTTATCCCCTAATGCCTCCATCTACACCATCTTATCTAATGATGCTCTCCCTCCATCATACTCTAAGGGATGGATTTATCCTATGCGCACCTCACAACAATGAAGGTAGTTATCCCAAAACATTATGAACTCCATAAATTATTGTTGTATATACTAACAAACATGGTCATAATGTACATAATATAAAAGTACAGCTATCTCATATCAAATCAATCATGTAAATTAAATAACATATAACAATCCCATAATCATCATATGACATAAAGCCTAATTAAACAATAGTTAATCAACTAAAAAACATAATAATCTATGGATCAAATAGGTTATTTAGCATATAGATAAAATGGGATGTGACATCCTTCCCCCCTAAATCTGGTCATCATCCCAATGACACTTATTCAAACATAAGTTCTAAATTTAAAACATTATTTAGTAGAAAATAATATAATATGTAGCAATAAATCAAGTAAATAAATGTGGAAACAACCTGTAAAACTCATCATAGTCCTCCCAAGTGGCACTATCTTCATATTATTGGTCCCACTAAACTTTACACTGTGACACTTCTCTATTATGCGAATTGAGTTTGTGAGTGTCAATTATTCTAATTGGTTTTATCTACCATGACCACCCTAGGATCCATAACCTATAAATAATTCTAATATAACACATGTGAAGGATCAGCAACATACTTTTTAATATAAGATACATGGAAGACATTATAGGATTAACTACTTCTAAAACCTTGAAAGGTCCCACATATCTTAGTGAAAGTTTTGTTGACTTCTTGAATTTAATCAAGCTTTTTTTAAGATTAACCTACAAAAACACTTTTTTTTATTGTTCTCTTTAGATCAACATAGCTTTTATATCTATCATTTGCCTCAGTCAACCTTTACTTGATTGTCCTAACTTGTTCTTCTATTTCTAAAAGCATCTCAGGTCCAAAGACTACCATGTCTTCTAACCTGTCCCAATTGATTGGTGTTCTACACATCCTTCTATATAATGCCTCAAATGGATCCATATTCAATTTTAATTGGTATTATTTTTTATAATAAAACTCAATCAATGTAAGGTACTCCTCCCACTTGTATTATTGATATATGCAATACATATGAAAGAGATTTTCTAAAATCTAGTTAACTCGCTTTATTTATCCATCTTTTTTTGGTAATAAATAGTGTTAAAATTCAACTACGTACCCATAGCTAAATTTAGAGTATAAATTATCCTTAGATCTCCCTTTGAAATGATCCTCTCTAGAAAACCATGTAATTGATACACCTCTTTCATGAATCACTTCACAAGCATAGGTACATCATCTATCAAGTTACCTATTATGAAGTGGGATACCTTGGTTAGTTTGTCCACTATAACTAAGATCATATCATGTCAATTATGTGATAATAACCCTTGAAAAATTTTCATTCTAATCACCTACCACTTTCACTTTGGTATATCATGTGGATATAACAATCCAGCTAGATGTACATGTTCAACTTTCACACGCTAACATTTTAGACAATGAGACATAAAATCCACTACATTTTTATTGATTCCTTTATAAAAATAGAGTGGTATTAGAGCATCCATGAGCTTGGTTACTTTTCATTATCCTTAGTATGGGGTATTGTGTATTTCATTTAGCATCGTGTTCCTTAGAGTCTCTCTATCATGCACATACATCCTACCATTGTACCATAGAATACCATCACTATATATCTTAAATCCTTTATACCTAAGATTTTGAGCATTCTCAAATAATTTTTTCTTGACCTGATCATAGAATTCATATCTTGACAATAATTTGATTACCTGATCTCAAAAAGTACTCCTGATAGTAGCCACGATTGTTTTGTAGCTTCTATGGTTTAGAACATCATCTACTTTATTCTCCTTGCCTTTGATATAATTAATATCAAAATAATAATTAGATAAGAACTATAACCATCATCTCTAATGAACATTTAAGTTTGGTTGGGTGAAGATGTACTTGAGTCCTAAGTTACCAGTATTGAGCTCAAACGGTTTTCCCAACAGATAATGCCTCCAAAACTACAAGGCATGCACAATTATTACAAGTTAAAAATCATGAGGGACATAATTTACCTCATATGTCTTTAGTTTCCTAGACTCATAGGCTACAACTAATCCATCTTGCATAAAAACTCCTCCAATTCCATCCCTAGATGCATCAATGATCATTGAAAATTAAACATTAGGATCGAGAACACTTAGCATTGGTGTTGAAGTAAGCATCCTTTTTAGCTCTTAAAAGGATATCTCACACTTGTCTAACCAGATAAAAATCTGATTATTTCATTAAAGAGAGGTAATTAGATTATCTATCTTAATAAATTTAGAACAAAATTCTTATAATAGCCAGCTAATCCCATGAAACTCCTTACTTTATGCACATTCTTTGGCATTGGCCACTCCATTATGGATTGTATCTTTGTTGGATCTACTGAGATACCATCCATAGAGATAATATGTCCCAAATACTACACTTTGTTTAATAAAAATCCACACTTGGATAACTTGTTGTACAACCTGTACTTTCACAAATGCTACAAAACTAGTTCTAGATATTGCAGATGCTCTTTCTCATCCTTAGAATAAAAGAGGATGTCATATAGAAAGACCAAAACAAAATGATCTAGATAATCTCTAAACACATTATTCATAAGATTCATAATTTTTTCAAGTGTAGTTGTTAACCCAAATGGTAACACTATGAACTCATAGTGCCGATATTCAATTTTGATTATTGTTTTTAGAATATCCTCATCAGGAATTCTCAATTGATGATACCCTACTTTAAGATAAATATTTGAAAATACTATTACCTCTCACACTTAATCAAAGAGATCATTAATGTGTGTCAATGTATATTTATTCTTAATCATTGCTTTGTTTAACATCCTATAATGTATACATAAGCAAAGAGTACCATCTTTCTTCTTGACAAAAATAACTGGTGCACCCCACGATGACACACTTAGTTAAATCAGACCTTTCAATAATAATTCCTTAATTTGTGCCTTTAACTCAACCAATTCAGTGGTCATCATCTTGTATGGTGCCTTAGAGTGTGGTTTTGATCTAGGTATGATTTCAATCGATAAATCAAACTCATGCTTGGGTGGCAATACTGGTATTTCTTTTGGAAACACATCCTAAAAGTTCCTTAGAAAAGGATAATCATCAATGGATGTTTACTTATATTCCTCCATCTCATTTATCTTAATGATAAATGCCTGACATCCCTTCCTATGAGCTTTCTTGAGTTCAATTAAAAAATCTTCCTTAGCTTTAACTCCCTTTTCACACCCTGAAGTTGTGTTTGATTGCCAAAATCATTTTGACACTCAACTTTTTTTAGATCACAATAAACCTTAGCTTTATGTTTTAAAACATAATTTAATCTTAGGATCACATCATATGACCCTAATAGTAAATCATGAAGATTCACTATTGTAGTGAATTTAGGCAACCTAATCTCTACTTCAACTAAACACTTGTCAATTTTGACTTTAGACCCATTTCCATACTGCACCAACCATGTATTTTCCATAACTCCAGATTTTCTAGACAATTTACTAAGCATTATAGGAGTAATAAAACATTTTGTAGCTCTCATGTAAATCAAACTAGAAATTAGATGATTAAACAAAATATATGACAGTTCTATGGGTGAATCTTGATACTCAGCCTAATGATTGCCAATATCTACATGAATCCACTACTAAAAATTACCCTATTGATGAGTAAAACCCTTATTATTTGAATTTTATTGAGGACATTCTCAATAAATATGGTCACCTCCACAAATGAAGCAACCTCCAACTAGTCCTTTCTTCTTAGACTGTTAGTTTCTCTTAAAACCACCCTTGAAATCATTACCAGGTTTCCTATTTCCTAAACCACTATTGAACTTGGCATTCTAATTTTTCAATTATATTTTAGAGTCTCCACTCCTCTACTTCTAGATCTTCTTTTTGAAATTTGGTTTAGAACTTCCAAACTTCTTTTTAAACTTATCTCTAACTCGGGCAAGAGATTTAAGTTTATGTTCTTTCTTTACTACCTTCTCTAAAACCTGATGCATGGTAGATGGTCCATGCACATCTATTTCATAACCAATTTGTGGTTTTAATCTTATGATAAATTTATTAATTCTAAACATCTCATCTACTTGATATTGAGGTACATACTTAAGGATCTTGGTGAATTTCTCCCAATATTTATTCATTGATAGGTCTCCTTGCTTAAGATTCTAAAAATCTATAATCTTTTGATCAAATTAAATCTATAGAAGCCATCATGATCTAAATAGTATCAAAAACTATTCCCAAGTGGTGGTGGTTGAGTCAAGGTTAATCTCAAACTTCTTTTTCACCCACCAAGTTGTTGCTTCAACAACAAGTTGGTAAGCTCCCCAGACTACTTTCATGACTTCAAATTAATTTTGAATCTCAAAATATTTCTCCATCTATACCAGCCATGCTTTAGCTCCATCTCCTAATATAGTTCCATCAAACTTGGGTGGATTTACTTTTTTCATGTCTCATGCCAACTCTATGGCTACTCAAGCTTTCACATCTTGTAGCAATTTCTCATGCCTTTTTTCTTGAGGATGTTCCTACTCAGTAAGATGTTATTTGGGTTCTTCTTAAGCATTCTCCTCTTCATAGCCATGTATTTCCTATTCTAGGGCCATGATTCAGTCCCTAGTATCTTGCATGGTTATGAGTATTTGATCTAATTTTTTAGCTTGCTTAGTAGCAAACTGATTTAGATCAATAGGGTGATTGGTATTCGAAGTACCCTCACCTCTTGGTCTAGTGTACACCATTGTTCTTCCTATTTAATATAATAGTAATTTTATGTTAGAGAACACATTAAGTCTTATATTTTGAGCCTTAGCTCTAATACCACAATGTAATAGCCCCACAGGGTTTACCAGAATAGAGTAAAAAAAAAATTAAAAATAATTACACATATTCATCTTACGGATTTCACCATGAGAAATATTATAAGTGATCTTTAACTAAATGCATTATTTTAGTTAACCAACTAGGTTTATAGCTAATGATCACCATGAAAAGATATAACAAATCATGAATAAAGTTGAATAAAAAAATAAAGACTACATTTAATTCATTAAAGTAATAATATAATTTTAGCTTTGGCTAATACAACATTATAGCCACTATTGTAGAAGTATGATGAATAAATATTATAGTTCTATCAATAAATAATGTCTCAGATATTAATAAATGACACAAATCTCCATGAAGCATGAGTCTCCATGACTCAAGTATCAATCTATAATCTCAAGTGTAGTCTCTAGTGTAGTACTCTTTTGGGGAGGGAGAACATCATCTATGTACTTTTCCACACCAACCATGGTCTATGGATCCCCCGTACTATCTCCCAAAAAAAGAATGGCCTTCCCTTTATAGATGGGTAGATAATGATGGTGCGGTAATCTAGAGTGACAAACTAGAACCCATGTGTTGTAAGATATCTAATACATGATGTGTATCATAAATAAATTTATTCTAACATGACATGACACAAACATGAAAACTATATCAATACATGAAATAACAATGTTTAACTATAAGCATTATTTTGGCCAAATTTTTCAAATAGTTAATGATCTAGAGGATCAGTCAATTTCATACATGTCACTCAATCAAATTACACCTTATCTTGCATTGATGGCACTAATTAAGCCAATGAAATCCATTCACTACGTAATTAATGTCATAAATGTGAGATTTGGTTGAAATATGTAATAATATAAAACCATAGATTCAATCATAATATTCCCTATTAGCAAATATAAATATGATAACTATGAAAATATAAAATACATATATTTATCCCATCAAATGTAATGCAATAAATCTAGTATCATCTAGTTTATTATAGATTAATAAACAAAATTATAAACAGTCTGTAATATAAACATACCATTCGGGTAAGAATTATGTCTATACTATAAGTTACTCAATATCATAAAGTAACTTCAAATTTTATTTCATCCAAAAAATAAAACATCAATCACATCTTATTTATTTGTTCGTATTCCACATATATAACAAAATCCAGTCATAAAACAATTTAATAAGATTTGTATTTAAACAACTAAATACCTTATTTTAATGCTTCATATAAACATTAAACATCTAACAAAGTACCCATTTTACCCTATTATAATAATAATTTTTATTAGCATATCACTATTGTGTACATCTATATATATGGTATAATCATTCTCAAATTTATAACACTGTCAATAATCATATGTTCTATACCATGTATATATATACTATTTTTAAACTCTCACATAATTTCTATATAATTAGAAATATGATAATGTATACATTATACTCTAAGTAAACATCCAAGGTCTATGATCTTAGAGTATCTCATATACTCTTAGTATAGATTCAGGATATAATAAAATTTTCCCAATACCATTAATATACCAAAAAAATTCTAATTTATTTGTTTTGACCAAATTGCATAAAATTAATGTGATTAACAATTTGAACATAGCCAATCAATGATATACCAATTTCCATTATTTCAAAATACATAAATCACTCAATTTATAATACCATTTTAATTTCTTGCATCTAAAAATGATCAAATGTATACACTCAATTGAGTATGTCCAAAAATTGAGAATTCTATGATAATAAACTGAGTCCTTGACCACCTAAATATGCCTCAAACAATATACTATTTAAATCAATTACCCAAACCTTTTATAATCAGTGAGAGGGTCTTATTCATAATTTTAAATACTAATCTAAATATATAAAATACACAAATAGAACTAGATAATCATTACATTAATAAACTTAGCCTTAACATTTACATAGTCTATATATAATAGTTTCGATTGATAATCATATAACTCGGCCAAATCAATATACTATCCACTCAAGTAATTATCTACAATTGGCATCCTTACAAGGTTCAAGGCTTTATATGTTGATGACTTGACCAAAAATAAACCCCAATTTTGTATATGTATAATTATGTATGTTACAGGATTTAAAAATAGAGACAAGTATATATATCCCATACCCATAATTTATAAATCCATTAAAACCAAAACACACAAAATTTTATTTGAAATCCTCTACCTTCAAATTTATAAATACATATAATTTAAATCAGTTATAAAACTAATACATATATTTCATTCAAAAATCCCCATCCTTAGATTATATATATATATATATATATATATATATATATATATATATATATATATATATATATATATATATATATATATATATATATATATATATATCATTGACATTATACCTGAGTATATACATGTATGTATGTACCATTTCTTACACAGTGATTTTTTTTATAAAAACCTAAAAGGTCCTTACCCCATATTCCAAATTATATTTATACATAGTTGAATCCCTCATACACAAAAATAGAATTCAATCTACATTTGTGCCTTACTATTATATCCCCAAATGGTTTGACTACTAAAATAGAGTATAAGACCATACCTAGTTTATTCATGAGTACCCTTTTAATGAAATAACCTTAATATAATTTTTATGGTTTACAAATTGAAAGGAATTTATATGGAGTTTCCATAAACGTAATATAATCATGGCAAAAATCCTACAACTCTACCCATACCATTTAGGGTTACTCTAGGTTAGATGTAAGGTTATGTGGATGGTCAAGCCATCCATAGGGCCCTACATTCATCCCTTAATTTATTTTATAATTTTAAAAACAATTGAAACCATAAAACTCTTTATCAATTCCTTTCTAGAAATCTATCAAACACAACACACAGGAGTTTAAAGTACATCACCAACTTATAAAGATGATTATAATGCCAAGGAAATCAAATTTGTCTTTCCTTCTTCGCTTGAATATCCTTCACTCTACTTCTACCTATTACACCCACATATGAAATCCCATAATAGGCCTCCTTCCCTTCTCTTTTATCCTTTTCCATGACCTTACTTGCCATTCATTTCTCCCCTTTACTCAGCAGACCAATAATGACTAAAATAATGCATGCCAAGAATAACTCAATAGAACTCAACTAAGCTACAGTTTGCCACCATTTCATCATGCATCCAACCTTCCAAATTCACATAATGGTTTTGCTAAGAATGATTTTTAACTCAAGTCAATGGATAGATTAGAAACCCAAATCATCTTGAAATTTTGAATGATTAGTTTAATAATCATTTTATGCATGTAGTTTGACTTTACCAATTTTAACATCAACTTCCCATAGTGTCCATGCCAATAAACTTTATATAAAGTATTTAAAAATTATAATCTCATGAAATATCAACTAAATGGCAAGTTTAGATATCATAATTACCATATGACAAGGTAATTTATATATGACTTTAAAAGACCATTGACAATATTACCAAGTCATCCAAAAATCAATGCATTTGAATTCAAACTAGAAGTTAACTTTTTAGGTTAAACAAATAACCATAGACTTTAGCAAAGATTTTAAAAACACAATGATGTATATATAATCATTAAACAATAAATTTATCAAAAACACTTTACATAACACTATGTTTATTTCCTAAGCATTAATTTATTTTTATCATGCCAACTTAGAGTCATTCATTAATGCTTACAAGGAATTTTAATTCATTAATGCCTTATTACAAGTTTATGCAACTATTATAAATAATAATAGTATCCTTATAAACATAAGTAGTCACTTAACAAACTGACTCGGCTAAGTAATAGATTACATCTATTACTAAAACAAAGAATATAAACAAAGCACTATTTATACAACCATTCAATTAGAATCAAAACAATAGTAAGTCACACTAAAACATGAATATATTCATTCAAACAACTAAGTAATAACATCAATATTTTTTAATGTAATATACAACTAGAATATTAAAATAATGAAATCAAACAAAAAGATCATAGATCATCAAAAGATCACATTAGATATACATAATGAAAACAAAACATAATAGAGCTATCTAACTCAACAATAATCAAAAAACATGTCATTCTACTATGGTGTGTGTGGGTTTCTAATTTTTCTCTCTTTATCATCCCCTAATGACTCCATATACACCATCCTCTTTGATGATTCTCTCCATCCATCATACTCTAAAGGATGGATCTGTCCTACACCCACCTCACTACAATAAAGGTAGTTATCCCAAAACATTATGAAATCCATAAAATATTGTTGTATAAACTAACAAACATGATCATAATATACAGAATATAAAAGTAAAGCTATCTCAGAGCAAATCAGTCATTATAAATTAAACAACATATAACTATCCCATAATCATAATATCACATAAATTTTAATTAAAAATTAGTTAATCAACTAAAAACCATAATAATCTATGGATCAAATAGGTTATTCAGCTTAGATAAAAATCAAGATGTGACAAGTAGGATCACTTATTATGATATGTAGGGTCCCATGTAGCTTCTAAATTATATCCATAAAAGTTGATGTTACTTTAATTTCTATAAAAGGATGTGAAAAGAAATAAAATGGGCATATTTACTGAGTCTATCCATGATAATCATGATGAAAAGTTTCCCTTCAAATTTGGTTAGCCTTATGATGAAATACATGGACACCTCTTCCCACCTTTGGTTAGGAATAAATAATGACTGTAGAATACCTAGGGTCTTAATTATCTCACCTTTTTTTATTGACACACCACGGAATCTACCACAAATTTTTGGATCCACCCTTTGATCCCCTCCCAAGATAATTCTTACATGATTCTATGATAAGTCTTTAAGAATCCTAGGTTCTCACTGATTGGTGAAGCATGTAGCTCTATAATAATAATTTTCCTTAAGGGTTGAGTTATTTTTTTATTTGATTAGGTAAATAAAATATTTTAACAAGGATCTAATAACCATAAAAGTAATATAAAATTATTATTCAAAAAAGTAACAGGCCAACCAAGGCTAAACAATAAAAGTCAGCAAAAACTAGTTATAGAGGATTGAAAGCAGAGAAAAAAGATAGTAAAAAATAAGATCAGGAGGTAGGGCCCTCCAATTTTTCCTTCTCCTCCCCCCAAGTATATTCTCTGGAACTCCCTACTTTATCTTGGATAACTTTTCCCTCATTCGATTACTAGGTCCTTCTACACCATCGCCTGGGAGGATCATGCATGGCCTTTTCTAGCCTTATACTTATAAGGGTGTTTTCTTGATAGGGGTCAAATTAGGGATTCAAGTGTGTGGGTTTATATTTTATTTAGTGACTACTTAATAGGGTTCTATTTTATCTTAATGGAATGGACAAAGGATTGAACAGTCAAGTCCACTTACCTATGTGGGGAATTCCACTCTTAGATAAGGCTAGTAAGGGTTAAATCGACATCATATAACTTGTTGTTCAAGTTGTCAAGCTGATCCTTGTTATTTTTTATCTCATTAAATATAATTAATTTTCCCTTCTCATTGGCCTCTATAGAGGTGCCCTCGTCTATAAAGACCAGCTTGGGCTTGGGAACAAATAACTTAAGCAGAAGGTCTTCAGTAAAAGTTTTAAACAGACTAGCTTGGGGAGTGATAACAAATGGGCAGCAAGACCCTAAGGTAGGGTCCTCCTCAAAATATCTTCTATATACTCCTCCTTGGTGGAGTACCATGTGGGGAACCTCCCTCCCTTACAAATCTTGACCATGTTTAACAAGCAAAAGTATAAGCCCTTGGTGTCGGATGGGGTTGGACTCATTGACTTGGTGGTTAAAGTAGTAAATTCCACTGTATTTAACAGGTAGAATAGTAAGATGATCTAATAACCTAGAAAGTGGTTTAATAATAGAAAAATATGAGAAAATACTAAGGTATACCTCCCTCTAAGGTCATGTATCTCATCACCTAGAAGCATATCTCTAGCCATTATCATAGGAGATCCACCAAGGTTAAACCCTTCTTATCTATTTTCATGAACTCATTTATGTGAAAGAAGTATTAAAGGAGTTATTTATTATTGGGCTAGTCTTTATACGATTTTTCCCTTTGTAGGTCATCCCTGTGACCTTCCCTATGAATTCCTACATGACTGTGATCTGAATGTCCCACATCACCACTTTACACTTATTCCATCTAGTGATAAAGTTCCAAGTAATGTCGGCATCATGTTATATAATTCACAACATTATCTCTATGAGACCCCCCCATCTTAAATTTTTCCATACATTATTTTGTACCCTCACCTCAAAACATGAGGTAGACTCTAATCATTCTCTATCTCCCCCCATTGGTGTAGTGATAGCAAAGTTGAGACAAACAAATAGATTATTCTTGAATAGATGGGTTTGAACTACTTGAAAAAGGCTTGGGATACATGCTACACCCATCATTGTGTAATTAAACCACCTCATTCCTTCATAATGGGGGTTCATAATTTTTAAAATCCATCATTGTATAGGAATATTTCATGCATGTGATGGCATGATAGCCCATTTAGCCTATTGTACTTTCATCTCGAATGGCCATTAGGACATTATTTGGGACATGACTATTACATAGGTATAATCAATAATTTTACTATAAATCATAAATTTTACATTAAAATATGTTTAACACCCTTGGATCTTATTGGAGCTTATGAATAATATTTTATATCTATGTCATTTGCCCATTCTAAATTTTCCTTATCCATGCAATATGCCTATGATATGGATATGGCACACAATATTTGATTTTGTGGACTCATTATATATAGATAGTGAATCAACCACTACATTTTCATTTCCTTTATTGTATATGATCTCAAATTCATATCCCAACATCTTCATGGCCAATTTTTTTCTTATGATGATAACCTCTATTCTAAAAAGTATATGAAATTATAAGTATTTATCTTCACCTTAAAGTGCCTTCCCATCAAATAAGATCTCCATTGTTTGAATGTGTTAAGGACAGACATCATATTTTTCTCATAAATGGAATTTATAACATTACTACCCTTGATTTTATGAGTCTAAATATTAACAAATCATTCTTCTTACATTTGTACTCACCCCATTCCATACCTTGAAGTATCACACTCAATAATGAAAGTTTTAAAATATTTTGGTTAGCTATAAGTAGAGTGGTGTATATAACCTCCTTCAAATTCTCAAATTCCTTGGTGGTTACCTCATTACAATTTAACGAGTCCTTTAAAAAAGTAGTGAATGATGTTGTTATGTTATCATATTTTTTTACAAATCGATAATAGTAACTTGTGAGCCCTAAGAAGCCTCACAGGTGCTTGATGGTTTTAGGGACATTTCATTCAATCATAGTCTTGGTATTATGAGGGTCCAAATTTACCCCTTTAAGATAATTAAAGTGACACATGTACTCCAAATCCTTGACTCCAAAAAACACACTTAGAAGGCTTAGCCTACAACTGATGTTTTGCTAGAATATCCAAAATTTGATTCACATGTTGCAAATGTTCTATCTATGTTTTATTGTATATTAAGATGTTAGTAAGAAACACCAAGGTAAATTTTGAAAAAATTATCCAAAATACAAATTTCATAAAACTCTTAAATGTAAATGGTGCATTTTTGAAACTAAAGAAAATTGCAAAAAGATCATAGTTCCCCTCATGGGTTCTAAAATTTGTCTTATGTATACCCTCATATTTAATTATGATATTTTGATAACCTTAGTAAATATCAAGTTTCATAAAGTATACATCACCATTAAATTCATTTATCTAATCATCACCAGAAAGTAATAAGTTCTTTGGTTATGCTAGATAATTCCTACCTTGAGAAGTTCATGTATCATCTTCTCGATCTCACTCTTTTATACATATGGGTACCTATAAGGTTAGATGTAGGGTAATTAGATACTTAGTACTAACCTAATGGAATGATCATCATCCATTTTTATGGTAGTCCCTTTCACATATCTCAAAAACTATTGAGTTCCCCTCTACAATTACCTATAGATCTGATGGTGTAGGGAACTTTACTGGTAATGCCTCTAATGGAAAAAATTACAACACAAACCCATCCACTCCTTTTTTATAATATTCTAGATCTAATGAGAGTAAACCAAATTTGGGGAATTTTTACATAGCCCAAAATTTCAAATTTCCTTCCTTCTAAATTAAAATTCATGAACAACTCCTATAAATTTAACTCAATCATTCCCAACATAGTGAGCCATTAGAATCCTAACATAATGTCTATGCCACCTGAAGGAATGGAAAACATAGGTAAATATATAAATTAGTATCCTATGGTAAATTTAATACCATGAAATTTCCATATACAAAAAAATTCACTACCATATGCAATCATGACTTGGACTTTTGGATTTGGATAAATAAAATAGTCCAACCAAGCAACCAACTTATTTTTGGTGAAGTTTTGGGTATTTCCCAAGTTAATAAATACTATTATATACACCTTAGTTTTTTATTAGACATTTTTTCACACTTATACATAATTGGACATTACATACACCTTTGAATCTTGTAGATAATTTCCTTATATATTTTTACATGTACATTGTCTTGACTAGCTCTATTCACTAGATATAACTATTTAGGATCAATCTAGTATATATAATAACCTTCCAGAATCCCAATAAGACCTTATCCATGTCTTAGATCGCTAATTTCACTAAAAAGTACCAAAAAATCTAAAAATTTATGGTTTACCATAAGTGTTTTCTTTTTTTGGCAAAGTCTACAAACTTCAAATGACTATTTTACAAATTGGGAAGTCCCCATTAAGTCATCCTAGGCACATTTCATGAGTTGGTTATAGTTGTAAATATCAAAGAATTGGTTATAAATAAAAATCAATACTAATGTTATACTCACTTGGTCATTACTTGATAAATCCAGCAACAATCTCTTGAGACATTATCACAAAGGCATAAAATTTTGAAAACATCTCAAAGGAGAAGCCCTAGAACCAAGCTTAAATACACATGAAATTTAAATTTTCACAGTTCCAAATGTTGAAAGATAAACATTATGTTGAATTCTAGGTTGATCATGATGTTACACACACATAGGTGGGATAACTACATGAGGTTTGTGCCCTCTTTGGAGTATTAGAATGTAGGAAACACTTGGTCATTGTCCAACTCAAAGAACTATCCAAATTTTTAAAGTATTATTTTGGTTTAAAGTGTGATTAGGGTTTAAAAATAAGGATAAATAAATTAAATATCAAAACATAGGACCAAAGTCAAGGTACCCATAAGAAGTATCTATAGGGGCAGGCACATAGGTATAAGGAGTTATAGACATACACAATCTACAAGGACACTAATAGTGGGACCATGATAGTACCGGTCATCGTCGGTGTCAAATTTTCACTAAAACTTCCCAAGTATGTTTTGAGAAAATATTTTTTTATGATTAGTGATAGAGCATACATATAACATTTTCAAAATCAGTGGCAACTATTATGAGTAACAAAATTTAGAAATAAATTAATTACATATCCCATCTTTTTATTTGTCAAGTTCAAATATTCTAAGTGAATTATTTATCTCGCCAATTTAAATTTATATTTTTTATGTTATTTATATATTTTAAACAATATATATTATCCCTAATTATACATTATTAGATCACACTAATAAAAAAAGTAAAACATTATGGTGAACCCTATCATTTAATTGAGCATGAAAAGCTCATTGGTTTCTTCTAATTTAGGGTTTCGTAATTTCTTAGGGTTTTATATTTCTCCTCTATTAGGTTTTTAATTTTATATATGATTTATGATTTCACAAACAAAAGATAAAAAATTTCCCATTTCCCTATGTTTTATTAGTAATGTTATACATGCATCCTATGCCATATAATAAGGTTAGGTATCCTTTATCTAAATTCCAAAGTGTTAGATTAAGTAGGATTGTAATTGGTCATATTCATATTATTTTGAATCAATTCCATTTTTGTGTGCTAATTAAATTGGTATAATTTCATGATATACATGTTTCTTCTTCTAGTGATATACACGTTGATAAGGAACACATAGATATAGATTATTTTCAATGATGTTATGTTTGGTCTTGAAAATGAATATGAAGATGATATGGATTTTAATGATGAATATCATGGTAACATCTTGATGATTTTAATGGTGTAATTTTTGAATAAATATTTACACTTTCAAATTTTCAAAACATAATTAGTAAGTTAGGTAAAGACATAGATACTATCTTGAATGTTATGCTAGAGGTTAGTAATGCAAATATTGATAATTAAACTACATTTAAGGAATGACCTTTGAAATTAAATTTTTTTGGCCAATGCGCTCCATTTCATCTTAAATGGGGACCCCTTTATGATTTGAGTGAATCTCTCTTAACAAGTGCACAATAACTAAAGTTTGAATTGAAAGATGATTTATCTTTCATCTTCCTTTAATATTTGGAATCAATTTATCATTAAATATTATTTTCTTCTCCATTTTTACTTCCAATATTTCATTCAAATGCTTTGGATGCAAAACTTAGGCACATCAATTGAAAGAATCAATGCATTAAGTCATTTTACGCTCTTTAGAATCAAAGACAAAGGAAGGCCTCTTTGGAAATTTGTTCTAGCTATTTCATTTATTATTTTCCCTTTAGAATTTTGATATCAAGTTTATATCAAGTATTTTATTTTAAGTCTTTGTCATGCATGATCAAAAACATATTCATAATATTTCAAACTTGTTTTCACTTGATATTATAAGTGTATACTTAGTCATATGACATCTAAATTGGATTTATTATTTATTTTTCACTTGGTCATATTTTACTTAGTCATTTTCATGAATTTTGTCACTAGCTTTCGATAGTTGTCATACAAGGTCAAAGGACTTATTCAAAGGTTTTTTCACTTCCTTAAACTTATTCATAGCATTCTAAATTTGCACTTTTTTCATTTCCTCATAGTCATCCTAAGCCTTCCATGTGTCATCATCATAGACATTCATAATGTTTTACAACTTTTTGAAGGCAATTTTGACTCGGCTTTTTGGTACCATGTGGTGTCTTTGCACTACATCCCACTTTCACAATAAAAAAATAAGTTTATAGTGACCAAGACATGTGAATAAACCATATCTTTCCAAGTTTCAATGTCTTCACATGTCATTACTTAGTACCACATGAACTATTTTTTTAGTTTCTTAGTTTGAAGGGAAAGCGTAGTATGATTTAATGTTCATACATTTGTACAACTATGACCTAATCAAAGGGTGATACTTTTCAGCATCACATTTGTTATTAAGGAAAGGGGGATCCATATGGACACATTAAATCCAAATTCATGACTACACAACATGGCACCATGTGTTAAGGACATAAATAAGGACATAGATGAACCCAATTGTCAAACATGATGACCACATCACTCAAAGGACACAAATTCAAATTTAGAGGTCATCACCCCAAATTAAACTATCAAATATATAGGTTTTTAAACAACCTATAGTAACTTCTATTAATATTTATAACATTAGAAGAGAATCACATTTAACAAGCATGGTAAATCCATGATCACCCTAATCCTATGTAAGAGATCAGTATTGGCTTGACAAATAATTAAAGGCATAGGAATTTTTAAGTGGTATAACATGTTAGGGTGGTCAAAATGGAATTTTTTGTTGTCCAACTATACCCACATCCTTATTTTTATCTCTTATGTTTTTTCTTGATCCTTAAAACAAAATTTTCCATAATAACCATAAGTGGAATTTGACCTTTTAATTATAGCCCCAGGATTTGTATAAGCATCTTTTGTAAACATTGTTAGTATGGATCTCTCTTACTTGATAGACTACATCACTAGTTGGCTTTCCCATTGGTTAGTTGCTAAGAGAAGGGTGATTCTAATAAAATACAAAGAAATAACTTCAAAATTCTTGTGGAATGTTTATGGGCTTTTCTTTATCTATTTTGTTTGTCTTCTTTCTCAGTTTCATATTGATGTTGTGTATTTTGTAGCTTTAAGTGATTACCATAAATATTAATATGTTTATTATGATTATGTTAAAATGTGCATTTTTTATATTCTAATGATTTTTGTTAGTTAGTATTTGCTCTATTTTGTTATATTTATGTGTTAAATGTTATTTTCTATAGGAAACTAGATCTTTATTAAATTGTTGTAGTTGAATGTGTTTTTAGATATTTTCTATAATCTATTTATCTTACAAAGAGATACTTCTAAGATTAACCAGTAATCATTTCCCCTTAGCCTCTTTCTTTATGTTTAATTTGATCTGAGTGCATGTCTAGATTTGAAGAATGATGATTATTTTTTAGTAGATCTCAAAAAGTATTGCTTAGGAAAGACAACTACTCCGCTAAAATCTAAACCTTATTTTATGACTTACCCTTCCCTCTTTTTTAATTTTTTTATGGGATCTGGTTGTTATATTATAACATTGTCATAAATAATCATCCCAGGGTATTTTTTTTATCACTTGAGTGAATCTCCCTTGGTAGGTTATAGGTCACATGCCTAGGGTATTCCATGTAAACTATTTAGGAGAGTTGAAAACCTAAAAAAACATGCCTAGGACAGCTTAATAGTAGTAATAAAATGAGAGGGTGAAAACCCATGAGGTATTTAGTGTGCATACAACACACATCAACATATATAAAAATGGTGATATAATGAGGTATCTCTTATGATTATTTTTCCCCTGTGTGTTTTCATTTAAATTTCTATCAAATATGTCTAAAAGCCATAAAAATTAGAAAATCAAAAAGAGATAAAAGCATGGCCTGACTTGGTGAAACAACCAAAGTTCAGCATGAAATTCTCAAAAATACTTTCAATTACATTCCAAAGTTTCAAAATGATAGAACAATTGATAAACATGTTTAGGATTTAAAAAGTGTTTTAGGATTCTTAAATGTTCAGCATGAGGATGTAGCATGTAGTTTGTTTCATTTCACACTAGATGGTCTTTAGTATGACTAGTTTCTAAATTTAATGTTTGGTTCAATTTACACCTAGAAAGAATTAGAGGATGCATTTATTCTAAAATTGAAACAGCTAATTGACCCTTTTTTTGCTAAAACTTAGCTACTCACACTTAAAATCAAACCCAATCAATGAATCAAGGATTTCAATATCAAATTTAAAGAGATATATATTAGTTTTCCCAACAGATAAAGACCTCAAGAAATTACCATTTTGGACATATACATAAATGATTTAGATCCCCTTATATCTATGTTCTTAAGAACATATACAATGAACACTTTAGCTCTAGCATATGTAGATGTTGTCATACTGAATAGGGAATTATATCCAAGACAATAATGAACTATCCTTCCTTTCACTTGAATCTTCTAATTGAATTAACTACATGTGTTGTAAATGAAAATGAATGTGATATTAAGGAATATGCTAAAGAATGAATAAAATTGTGAGTATTTTAAATTTTAGAGTGATGCAAAAGAGGTTCACATGGAAGAATCATAAAAAAATGAAGAGCCATCATGAGAGGAATAAATAATGTCTTGCAAAGAATTCAATCGATAATTTATTATTAAGGTCGATTTGCCAAAGTAAAATTTTGATAAGAAAACAAAAGACGATAATGATGTGAAAATTCTCATTAATCCTACACAAAGTAAAGAAACAAAATCATGTCTCCTAACTGAGTCACATCATGAATAATGAGTATCCAGTGTGCCTCTAATTACATATATCACATAAGTCCAGGTAAAATAATTTCATGATTCATTTGGTTTGAATTTGAGGTATGTTTACATAAGCTCAATGTTCCTATTGATTCTATATTTGATAAATATCATTATGAAAACATATGCTTGTGCATATTTAAATGGTCAAGGTGTTTGAATAAGAGAATGGTGATGATGAGTGGAAGTAGTGTTGGGTAAGATAATGGCATTCATAGTGAGTGGGAAACAAATTTTTCAAATCCAACCTCAGAAAGGGAGAAAGGAGATGGTGACAATAAAGGGGAGATCACATGGTCTAGTAGATTTGAAGCTATGTCAAGACAAGTATTGATAGAAGGAATCTCTCTTGAAAGCAGCAATATTTCTAACTCTACCAACTTCAAGCATACACCTGGTAAGTCTTCTTCATGTGAAATATTGATTAGGTCAATAGGCAAGAAGGAAATTAAACTAGTTGAATATCTAAAAACCCTTAAAGATGGAAAAAGTATACATGTTGAAATATCTCCCTCTATCATAAATCATACTTCATCAAGTATAGAACAAGCTTTAGTTAGAAATTTCATGGGAGATAGGCCAAACATGGACTCTTTCAAAGCCTGGGTAAAAGAAAAATGATGCACAAAAGGACATATGGAGATCCTAGCAATGGTTAATGGATTTTTCATGATTATATTTAAAAACCCTAAATATAGTTTCAATATATTTGTAAGGGGTCCATGGTTCTTTGGAAAATCTAGTCTTTTTCTCAAGAAATGGCAACCAGGGTTTGAACTTGTGAAGGAAAATGTTAACCAAATGCCCAACTAGGTTAGATTACCAAGACTCCCAATCAAGTTTAAGGAGGATGATCTATTTTCAAGTATAAATATATCTTTTGGGTACCTCATAGATCTATATTTGGTGACCAAGGCAAGATCCAAACTTGTTCATCCCAGATTTTACATAAATGTATTTGTTAACTAAGACTACCGAACTCGATCATGTTGTACACTCTTTTTGGATTAAGAGTTAAAAAAATAGAGTTTAAAAAATATTTCATGATGTGTGATAAATTTCATAAATTTGGGTATTCATTAAAGGTGTGCTTTATGAGACCCAACATAGTTGCATGGTAAAGAAAGAGAAGAATGTCATTTGAAAAACCTACCAAGCCTCAGGCCTCAATCCCAATGATGGTAGCCCATCCTAGCTTAGATGTAGCTAGACCTATTTCACAATAAGAGGAAGGAGATAAGGCATATTTAGAAGGGATCAAAAAGGATGCCTCAAATTCTAATCATACACTAAAAATGGTAAATACAACATTAACAGATAAAAAAGTAGAATAAAAGCTTTATGAACATTTTTCTTTGATAGAAATATTTAAAAAGGTAGACAAGAAAGAGGTATATTTGGAGAAAGATGAAGTATTACATAAAATAAATACTATGGAAATTCAAGGTCCCTAACATGTAAATATTTAGACCTAGAATAAATTTCAGATTTTGGAGCAAAAGATAGAAGTAAAAGAGTCGATTGAAAAAGGGATAGAATTAGGACTCTCACAGAATCATGAATCTACAATGGCATCAGGAAGAAAGGAAAATAGGGATAAATAGAAATAAATTTTTACACCTAAAAACACTAAAAAGTCAAAAGTGGTGTCATCAAAGGTTACTAAAAGAGGTGTTAAGGGCCCAGCTTTTAAAACTCTACCCAAACTAGGTAAATCATCTAAAAGGGAAAATTTTATTAAACAAACTCAAGAAGACATAGAGGATGGATTTCAAAAAACACTCCCTTTTAAAGGGGGTTTCTCTTCTCCCAACTATCAATTATTATTATTATTCCTTGAAACATTAGATGGATGCATAGTATAGGTAAGTAGAAAGTTTTTAGGGAATTTAGAAAGACTAATAAGGCTATAGTTTTAGCCATCCAAGAATCAAATATAGAGTAAAACTACTTCTTGAACCATAAATTTTTTAATTGAAGTAAGGTTGAAATAGTTTGTATTAGTGTTTTAGGAGATTTAGGAGGACTGATTACTTTTTTGGATCCTAAATTTCTAATGGGTGAACCCATTCTCAAGACTTGGCATCATGTAGCAGTTCTATTTATTGATTGTATTGAGAACAAGTAGTGGATATTTTCTAATGTTTATGCTCCTAATACAAGGACTGCATGTAGAAAACTATGGGGGGATATTAGATATTTTATAATTAATTATACACATACCTTGGATTATGGTTGGAAACTTCAAATCTCCCCTTCATCTAGGAGATAAAAAAATGAGAAATTCTAGTTTGTATGGATAGTATGGATGATTTTTCTTCTTTGGTTGTTGATATAGGTTTGATAGATTTAGAACTTAGGGGTTCTAAATATACTTAGAAAAATTGAAGACCTAGTGATAATCTTATCTAATGTAGATTAGATAGAGTCTTTATCTATTTAGAGTGGCTTCAACACAAAGATTTGTCTCTTTAAACATTGTTAAAAATTGGTTTGGATAATTCTTCATTGGAATTGAACATCTCTGATCAGAAGGTCAAAGAGAATATGTACCCTTTCCATATGGAGTATATGTGGTTCATGCACCTTGATATCTAAGAGATAATTTTGGAGTGGTGGACAAAAATGGTAGTGGTTTGGCTATGTTCAATCTTATAGAGAATTTTAAAAAGGTAAAAATTAAGATCGAACAATGGAATAAACAGGTGTTTATAAATGTTCATTTGTATAAAAATGACCTTAAAGCTAATTTATTAACTATATAAGAGGAAATTGAGGATAAAGGTCATGAATTAGAGATTAAGAACAGATAAAAATAGTTATGATGTAATTATCATACTATTGTTGCTAGGGAAGAAACTTTATGGAGGCATAAATCTAGAAACATTTGGCTTAAGGAGGGTGATATAAACACATGGTTTTTTCATTTGTCTAAATTAAATCAAATGAAACATAATAAAATTAAGTAAATAATCAATAATGTGGGTTAGTTGTCCTCTAATGTTGATGAGATTAGCCATGCAAGTGTTCTTTTTTATAAAAATTTGTACAAAAATGTTTTCAAGAAGAATATTGGTTTTGAACAAGAATTTTTATATCAGATTCTTGAATTGATTAACTAAGAGGATAATGATATGCTTATAGTTGTTACCATAAATGAGGATCTAAAATTTGTGATTTTTTTGATGAACCTGAATAAGGTTCCAGGGCCAGATGGAATACCAATAGCTTTTTTTTTTTTTAAATGGTACATAATTGGAGATGACATGGTAGTAATAGTAAATGAATTCTTAGAATATCGGTAGCTACTTAAAGAGTTCAATCATACATTTTTAGTGATTATACCTAAGAAGGAAGGGGATGTAAAAAATTTCCAATTTTTGGCCTATTAGACTATGCAATTTTTTTTTAAACATCATTATTAAGATATAGCTTTGAGGATACAATTAAGCATGGAAAAAATTATCCAATCTTAGTAAGGAGGTTTTGTACCAGGAAGACAAATCTAAGATGGAGTTATTGTGGTTCATGAATCCATCCACTCTATGTAAAAATTCAAAGGGTAGATATGGTCCTTAAATTAGATATGGCCAAGGCATATGATAGACTGGGTTAGAGTTTTCTGGATAGAGTTATGGCATAATTTGGTTTTAGTGATAAGTTTAGAAAAATTATTAGAGTGTGTATAACCAATTGAATGGTTTTTGTGTTAGTTAATGGAGTCACCCAAGGATTAGTCAAGAGTGTAAAAGGATTACATCATAGATACCCCCTATCACCATTCCTATTCATCATCATGGTGAAATCATTGAGCAGATACATATTCAAGGGCTTTGATGTTGGTCAATTGAAAGGCTTCAAATTGTCTAGGTTTATTGATCTGATGACTCATCATCAATTCATAAATGACACTATTTTTTTGGCTAAAGCTTCTATGCAGGAAACTATAACTATTAAAAAGATTTTGGTGATGAATGAAAAGGCATCTAACTAGAAAATAAATTTTGAAAAGAGTTTGGTCTACTTCTTTAATATTCTAGTTGTTAGAAAATCTAGGATAACTTCTCTTTTGGGTTGTCAAATAAAATAAATCCCTTCATCTTACCTAAGATTGCCTCTCTTTAGTAATCAACTCTAGGTGATAGCCTAGAATCCTTTGATAGAGAGATTCTAAAAGAAGCTCATAGGTTAGAAAGGTAAGCTCCTTTCCCAGGATGGAAAGGTAGTGTTGATTAAGAGTGTTTTACAAAGTCTACCAGTGTACATTCTATCTTTATTTAACTTTCCTAAAGGATTGGAGGATAAACTTATCAAGATTAAAATAAATTTCCTTTGGGCTGGGATGGAAGAAAAAAACAAATTTCACCTCATGGCATGGAGTAAAGTTTGTGACAAGAAAAGGTATAGTAGAATTGGTATTAGAAACATGTAGATGATTAATAAAGCCCTCATATCTAAGTTTATTCGGAGATTCATATCAACAAAATTAGTTTGGGGAAAGATAGTTTATTTTAAATATATTGAAGGGAGAGATCCAATTTCCATCCTGGTTGGGGACCAATTTGTGAGGGGTTCACACATTTGGAACTTTTTAACGGCCAACAAGGAGTTGATTAATACAGGTTCTAAATGGAAAATAGGATATGGAAGTAGGATTGACTTTTGGAAAGATAAATGGAGCTCAGATTTGAAATTATACTATAAGGATATAGGTATACACCTTCAAGAGAACAAGAGACTAAAATATGGTGACAAGTTTGGTGATTACTAGCAAGAGCTAGAGGGAGTTAAAAGCTATAAAAATCTAAGCTTGGACAACCTAAATCAAGAAGACATTTTGAAGATAGTACAACTAAATAATTTGTTTCAAAATTTCCACATCCCATGGGTAGATAGAGAATACCAACTAGCTTGGATTGACTCATTTGATAGCCAATATAAAGTAAAATTGGGGTACAATTTAATTACTCAGGAACAAGAAGTTGTGGTTAGTTAGGAAGGTGTGTGGGATAAATGGCGTACTTCAAAACTAATTATTTTCTTGTGGGTAGTGACTCAAAATAAAATCCTAATAGTTTGATAATCTTAGAAAAAGAGTGCATTATTATCAATAGATGTGTGCTATGTAAATATAAGAATGAATCATGTTTTCATCTATTGGTCAATTACTCTTTCACTCAAAGAATTTGGAGCTATTTCATTGAAAAATTCAATATTTTACGGGTACAAGAAGGCTCCCTAATGGAAGTTTAGTAGTTTTGGAGGTGCCCATTCCAAAGTTTTCATCTCAATAAGATGTGGAACTTGGCTTTACCTCATATAATATGGGGGATTTGGGGAGAATGGAATAATAGAATTTTTAGGGGAAAAAATTACAATAGTAAGGTAACCTCAAAAAGAATCTTTAATCTCATCAAAAAAAATTGCAAGTTTGTTTAAATTAAAAAAGGAAAAAATCTTCTTCCCTTTGAGTAAATACCAGCCTTTAATTAGAAAATAGACTCCTCAGAGTTAGAAAAACTAGACCCTAAGGATGAAATTAGGAAAAGATCGAAGTGGAAACCTCCTCCTAAGGGATGTATGAAGCTCAATTTTGATAGAGATTTGAAAGGAAACCTAATAAAAATAGAGAGAGGTGAAATTATTAGAGATCATGAGGGAAATTTGATTGTTTCTTATGTGGGAGACATGGGGATGAGGTTGAATCATTAGGTAGAAGCTCTGGCTGCATTATGGGGGATCAAATTGATGAAACAAATACATGTTCAAAACTTATTGGTGGATGGAGACTCTTTAAATATTATGAATTATTTATCTAGAAAAAATGACATTATTTGGTCTACCAAGCATGTTATAGATGAAGCTAATGTCATTTTGAACTCATTTCAATAGGTGAGCATTCAACATACCTATAGGGAAGGGAATGGCATTGTCGAATGGTTTGCAAATAAGGGAGTCAATAATTTGGGTTTTAAATCTTGGATAGGTCATGAGGATCTCCCTAGGGAGTTGATTTTAAAGGTTAATAATGAAGGAAATAATAATTTTATTAATTCTATGCACAAGGTTGAATCCTTTAATGTCTATAGGTGTCTTGGTTGGTTCTAAGGTGAGTGAGGGGACTCGTATTTTGATGAGAAATTTAGGGGCTCAAAGGAAAAGTTTCAAGAAGCTCCAAAACAACTCTTAAACATCCAAAACACAACTTACAGTTATAGTTCATTATGTTTCATTTGAGTTAATTGTGATGATAAAGTTATTTGGAGTGGTGGAGAGAGAAATAAAATGGGTTTCCTGAATAGAATTGAACCAAAACTACAATTGGAAGTTAGGAAAAATGAAATGGTGTGGGTAGATATATAGGTTGGTGGCTTTTCAAGTTTTATGGAAAATATAGAAGATTTTGACATACATTTATTTATCTTTTTTGTAAAGCTTTGGGAAGATAGATCAATGACCATCAATGGAGTGACTTTAGACATTATGGAGGAACTAATATCCCATGTGACTAGACAGGTAATTGAGGAGATGAAGAGATATTATATGCTAAGAAACTTCAAACCTAACAAAAAGGCTTTTCTAGAGGAAGGTGAACAATTAGAGTAGTTGTATAATGGTTTTGATAAGGAATCCTTACCCAAGACATTTGCAGAGGTTGCATTCTATTTAATTTGATACATCACTTTGGAAGGTAGTTAAAATGTTGTGAGATGGTCTCTATTTAGAATGTTAAATTATTTTAGGCATGGTGTGCCTTTTAGTCTCCCTTTATTTATCCTAAAATCTATGGAGGCGTCAATTCTAAAATTTAAGCATAGAAATTACTCCAATCCTAGACATGAGGGAGTAATATACCTTATTTCAATTTCATGAATCAAATCATGCCTGATATCCCACAGAACTAAAAGGAAAATCTTGAGGAGGGGCATATGGATATTAGAAATATTTAAAAAGTGTGGATAAAGTATCTAGGGAGCCTGAGCAGGGTCTTGAGGAATAATAAAAAAATTGTTGAAAATGTTAGTATGAAAGAGGTTGAAAAGAACAAAAAATATTAGGGTAATATTAAAAAAATACTCCAAAGTGCTTCGAAATCTACAAAGCCCAGCAAATGAAAATAGGGTAAACAAGGGAATAAGGGTCCTTAGGATTTTTATAATAATTTGGGAGTGGTTACTATTGTTGATGTGGAAAAGGATAGTGAGGAGATGGGAGAGTATTATAAGGAAGTGGAGAAGGGAAGCAAACTTGAACAAGAACTGAATATAGCAAAAGAGAAAGGGATTAGGGAGCCAATGGATACTTGCTAGGAGAAAGGGGAGACTTCCCTGAACTAGAAGGATCAAAACATGGCTTTCAAAAACTTGGTTACTTTGCTCAAAGGAAAGGAAAGATCAAAAAAAATTATGGAAGAAATTGATCTCCAAAAATCTATCATGAGGTGGTTTATGAATGAGATCACTGAGCGAATGTGTTATAGCAGGAAAATGCAAGGATGACCCAAACCTTGGTAGCTAGGGAGGAAGACAACCAGATTCAGGGATTAGCTTTTAGATTAGATTTGTTATAATAAGTTAAAGAAAATATTCATAATAATATTATATTTTTATTTAATTATAGTATAGCTATAATGTATGAAGGAATTTAGAACATTAAAAACCTACAGGCTCATCTCAGAGAGCTATTTGAGCCCAATTTTATAGGCAAAGGAAAGGGCAAGAAGGGTCAAATAAGTGGATCATAATACACCATCAATCATGAAAATGTGTTGTTATAGATTGATATGAACCTCCAAAAGATGAAAGCCTCTGGGAGGATGTGTCTAGTAGTTTGGATCTAGATTAGTTTTTTTGTTGTCTTGTGGTAATTTCTAAGTTGTTTTTAGATGTTTCTAGACTGTATTAGTCTTGGTTTCTTTTCTTGGCTTAAATATCATGTTTTTTATTTTATTTTTGTACTTATCCTAGGGTTTGGGGACCCTAGTTTAAAAAAATCCCCCCTTCAACCTAAATAAAATATATATATGTTTGTGCTTATTACTGCACTTGGAATATACAAATTGAATGAATTTTGGAAAGAATATAAGGATGATTTTGTTAGGCTGAGAACTATGAAAATAAAAAACTTTATCTTGCCAAGAATTTCTAAATGTTTCATAAAAAAAATTTAAGTTCACCCTCCATGACTTCAATGTATATTTTTAGCTTAGGAGTAGTGTAGGCTTAGGGTAGAGTTATATTAGTTTCCTTTCTATTTGATTTATTTCTTTCCTACTTTCTATTTCTTTGTGTCATTTTATTAATTTTTTTTTGGTTATACCCCATATATTTTTGTTGTTTTTGGAGTTCTCAATAGTGGTTTGGAACAAAAAACATTTTCCTTCTCCTTCCTCAGATTTTTTTTAATTATTTGAAGAGGCAATGAATCCAATGAAAAAAATTGAAAGTTTGGAAGTTTTGATTTTATTTTAGATAACAAACACCACAACAAACTAGTTATATTCTCAAATTAAAATAGGATAATTGTTTTAAGAAACAACATTTGAATTAATAATAATTTTCTTACTAAAAATAAGCCAACATTACACTTTGATGCATTAAAAAGTTACCTTGAGGTCTATGAAACAATAGAAGAGAAATCCTTTATGACAATATTTTTTATAAATTGATCTCTTTAACTTAGTTATGAGAGTTCCAAACCCTCTTGGATTAAATAAAATCAAAATCAGAATTTAAATATGTCAATAAAATTTAAAAAAACTCCTAAGAAAGGGTGATTCAAGTAACCTCCATCAGGGCTATGAACGTCTATCTAGAAATGGAGTAAGGCCTAGAGTGAATCCAAAGGTATCTATGTTATGGATAAGTACACCTAGTTGGTATCTGATCAATTCCCAATCCTTCCCCTCCTATCCAAAAAATGAATAAAATCAAACATCCTTTAAAAATTTTGAATCATGAAAGTCACTCATATCTTGTATCAAAAAGTATCAAAGGTAAAAGGTATATGAATCACTCTTCACATGAATTGACTTGTTGAAGGTATTAAAACTTATTATGTTGTATGTTGAAAGTGACCCAAATTTCCCATTCTTATTTGATAATATGGAATTTTATGCCATGATCTATTTGGTGTGTCTAAAGTTAAACTAGAAATTCTGAGTTCTAAACACTTGATAGTGTTTTCCCCACCTAGTCACCATTTTTTGTGCCTAGCATGCTCAATTCCTCTTATAATGGGAACCCTTCATATGATTTGAATCAGTCTCTCTTAGCAAGAACACACCAACTAAATTTTTTTTGAAATATGATTTATCTTTCATCTTCATTTAATATTTGGATTCAATTTATCATTCAAGCTTCTTTACTTCTTGATTTTGGCTTCTAATATTTTTTTCAAATGATTTGAATGTAAAAATTAGGTGTGTTAATTAAAATACTCAAAGGATTATGTCATTTTATTCTCTTTGGAATTTAATACAAAGGAAGGCTTATTTGGGAATTTTTCCTAACTGTTTCAATTGTTATTTTCCTTTTGGAATTTTGATCTTGAGTTTATTTATCTTTTGCTCTAATTTTTTGTCATGCAAGCTCAATTTTATTTGTAATATTTCATACCTATTCACACCAAATTTCATAATTTTATACTCATTTTTATGACATCTAAATGTATTTGTCCTTTATTTTTCACTTGGTCATATTTTACTTAGTCATTTTCATGAATTTCATCACTGACTTTTGTTATTTGTCATACATGCTCAAAGGACTTATTTGTAGGTTTTCACACTTATTCACAACATTCAGAATTATAATTTTTTTGTGTTTATTCATAATCATCCCAATATTTCAATTTGTCATCATCACAAGCATTTACAATGCTTCACAACTTTTCAAAGGTAAGTGTGACTCAGCTCATTGAGGTCATGTAACATGTTTTCCCAGTGTCATACCTTCGTAACATGAGAAAAAGTTTACATCAACCAAAACTTTGAAATATATGAAGTAACACATCTTTCCAAGTGTCATCAACATGTTCACTCATGCATTCATGCTAGTCATAAAGCATTTTTGGATAAAAAGAACCACAGAGATGTGAACCAATCGCATAGTACCACACATCATTACTTAGTGTCATGCATCTTATTTTCATAGCATAATAGTTAAAATGGAAGGCATGATATGTTTTGATGTTCATATCTTTGTAGGACTATGACCCAATCATAGGGTTACACTTGTAAACATTATGTTTGTCCACAAGGAAAATGGGGCTTTATATGGACACATTCAAGCCAAAGCCACAACTACATGACATGTAATCATGTGGAAAGGACATAAATAATAAGTACATAAAGGAACCTAATTGTGGAACAATATGGTTGCATCACGCAAAGGACACAAATTCAAATTTTATGACCATCATCATCTGTCAAACTGTCAAATCCATAAGTGCTAAAACTAACAAAAATCATCCTATGTCAATATTTATGACATTTATTAGACATGAGAGATCCATGATTGCCCTAATCCTTTGTAACTGATCAATATAGGCTTATAATATAATTAAAGGAATATAAATACTTTTGAAGTGGTAAAACATGTTGGAGTGGTCCCAATGGAATGACCCATTATGTTGTTGTCCAATTGTGTTGACTTCCTTGTTTTTATCTCTTATATGTTTTCTTGATCCTTGTAACAAACATTGCCATCATTACCATAAGTGGATTTTTTCCATTTAACTATAGCCTTGGGCTTTATATAAGAATCTTTTATAAACATTATAAGTGTGGTGTTCTTTGGATTGCTATACTATGTAGCTATTTGGCTTGCCCATTGGTTAGCTACCAAGAGAAGGGAGATTCTAATATAATACAAATAGATAAATTTTAAATTATGGTGGAATGTTCATAGTATTTTCTTTTTCTATATTATTTTTTTCTTTCTCAATTTTGGATTGTTGTGTATTTTTAAGGTTTAAATGATTACCATATATATTTATATCCTTATTATGAGTAGTTTAGAATGTGCATTTATGATATTTTGATTACTTTTTATAGCTATTTCCTTCTCTTTTTTACATTATTTATATGTGCTAAATGTTATTTCTATAGGAGACTATATCTTTATAAAATTATTGTAGTATAATGTACTTTTAGATTTTTTTTTAATCAATTTATCTTACAAAGAGATAATTTTGAGATTAATTCATAATAATTATCCCTTAAATTTTTGTTGTGTTTATTCTAATATGATTTCAAGATTATATTTGAAAAATACTGATTTATTTTTAGTAGATCTCAAAAGGTGTTGCTTGGGTAAAATCACTACTTGAGTTAAATCCAAACCTTCTTTTATACCTTACCCTTCCCTCCCATTTAATTTTTTATGATATTTAGTTGTAATAATATAGTATTATTATAAATATGCATTATAGGTTTTTATTTTGATCACTTGGGTAAATCTCCCTTTTTAGTCTATAAGTCACATTCTACTACTCCATGCAGACTACATAGGAGAGTCAATAACTCATGCCCTGGATAACTTACCATCAGACCTAATATGAGAGGGTGAAAACCCATGAGGTATTTGATGTTCATAAAAAAAACATCAATATAAACTAATCCAAATTTTAGAGGCATATATCCTTAATAGGTGTTTAAACTATTATATCAATTACTATTGTTCATATTTCTACACAAGTGACGTCTAAACCTAGTATGGGGGGGACACAACCTAATCCTCAAATTTATATGGTTATATCTATGTAATATACTTATGTGCCTACTAGGATTAAAACTCATGTGACACCATATATCTTTAATAAATATAATATGTCTACCAACTAATCACTTGTATAATAATTTTTAAATATTAAATCCAGTGTTAATTTAATGGAACAAAATTATCATAAAGAGGATCATTTGATAATCTCTCAAGAATTATTACACAACAGTTTTTGCCTATACATTTCTACTTATCCCTTTTTTATATGATGCATTTCACCTAATTTTAAACCATTTGATGGTTTTTGGTGATCTACACAAAATCTTAGAGCCTTCCATGTTACATGTTTAGACTATGCATCTAAAGATAAGTTCATAACAAAGCCTTTTCCTAGGATCCTTAAGGAATATTCCTTGAAATTATTTTATGACTTTAATTTCCAATCATCACATTATTTCAATCTTTTTTCTAACTAACTCCTAGCTCACTTCTCCATCAATATCAATGAAAAGGTCTCTTATACTCGAATTTCAAAACACAGCAAGGACCTAATGAGCCCATTAGTGACTATGTGCTTTACTATAAGACTAAATCTTAAAAAAATGAAAAATAATATGGTTAATAATGAATTTAAAGACATATTCAATTGAAGTATACTTTTGCTTATTCATTAGTCTATAATATTCAAACACTTCCAATATTTCAATGACATGTACCATATAATTAAAATTGTGAAGTTAAGATAATTTCCATAAACAAGTTAAAGTATGCGACCAACCTTCTCACATATTATAATTCCAAGTCTCAAATTAAACCAATTTTCAAATCCAAGGCTAAGCATACTAGGAATGAGGCTAAAATAATGGTCTATTTAGTCTCACAAATTACTAATAGGTTTGTCCTTTCGACTCCTCAAAGGAGGTAGTTTTCATGATTATCAAAACCTCTTCATAAGGTGTTATAAAAGTTACTTAAGTGGAATATCATATCTCTCCCTCTTCTAATGGACAGTGATATGAAATAGGAAAAAACTAGGGGGTATAATATCAATGCATATTATGATTGACATATATATACAAAATATTCAACTAATAAATTCTTTAAATTGAGACATAAGACACAATATTTAATTGAGAATGACATTATTGAGCTCAATGATGTTAGTTCACCTATGAATTATTTAAATGCAAATCTTAAGATATTTTTAGATCCATTTATAAAATATGTTTCATAAGAAACTGAGACTAATCCTTATGTGCATATGACTTATAATGTGCATCCTTCTTTGAATTCTTATGCTTCTAGAATTGAGAAAGCTCATCCTATAGATGATCTTAATGGTACAATTATGAAAACACATGTACACTATCCTACATTCACATTTTATGATCATGAAATTATTTATGATGATTTTACCAATTTGCCTTTATTCATATGTGTTTTCATTGACTTGCCTTCTATACACAATGTTATGGTGCATAATGGATCAAGTGGAAACATGTGTACTATGACATTGCTTACTAATTTTGGGTAGTATGACAAAAATAGTGATTTTTTATAGAAATAAAAAAAACCCTATTGGGGGTAATGTGCTACCACTTATGGTAGGGCTTACAGCTATAACTACTTTTTTCTTAGTTTTTTCCAATAGTGGTGCATTTGACATGATTAGGACATCCATTTATAGATAAGATACATGAAATCCCATCATTATTGCATCAATTCTTGAAGTATATTTTTAAAAACCATGCAGTTATGATTCTAGGCACTCAATATGAATACCCCATTCAGCTTAAGAAATTTTCTTATCCACCTCCATAGTAGCCTATTACACAACATACTCAAGTTTAACTTATGAAGGAAAATGAAATGCAAGTGATTGACTTTCCTAGATAACCAATTCTATAAAAACCATCACATCAATGATTTATTTAAATTTAACATACGTTACCTAGTATAATACGTCATATGATATTTTTATAGATACCTTGTTAGTGTGTTCCACAATGAACATCAAGGCATTATCATGACATATAATGGAGTGCACAGATTAATGTGGCCAATAATGCTACATAGTGCTTACATGATCACATTGACTATGATAATGATGTTATAAATTTTATAGTGCATGATAACTTGTCTAATTCAAATAGTGATATACATGTTAGTCCTTTCCCATGCCATGTGAAATTTGTACTGATTTATCTATATCCTACACATTAAAACCCATGCCAAGTAACATTTGCACTGATCGATCTAGATCCTACACATAAAAATCCCATTGATGGGATCATAGGTTAGCTGAAACATAACTAAATTAAAAAAAAATAAAAACAAGATAAAAACAAGATATTCAAAAAATATGAAACTAGGACCTATATATGATTTTATAGTACATATATATTGATTAATTTTATTCATCATATACATGGTGAATTACATATTTTTTTATACGCATATGCTTTTCATGATATACATGAGTGGGATGTAGGGCATACATGTTACATCTGATACATGGACATATAAATGCATGACATTATGTACACCCAAGGTTATCCTTTCTATATTGAGGGCATGCCTACAATGGGGGAATATTCATACACTTATTAGGTTTTTTATTTCTATATTGGTCCATTTATCATAGTATATTTCTACAAATTAATTTGTCTTGCTTATAATTTCTATAGTGTTATTGTCTATGGATATTGTGTTTTTATATACTTGATGATGAAATTGATTGATTATGCAGACTAACATTGATTACTTTGTGTGCACTTAATATTAATGATTATTAAATTATGTGATCATTGATATGTGTTATATTTCATCTTATATGAGTGCATTGATTGTGTTTTATTGTGTTATTGTCTATGGATATTATATTATGTGTGTGAATGGATACACATATGAATGTCACTATGAGTTCAATGTTACGATCTATATCACACATACTTTTGCTATGTGTAAAGCCAAGATTTCTATCATGTATTTATTTCAATTCTTATCATTGTGTGCCTAATTAATATATATACTATAAATTGACACTATTAGTCCCATTGACTTGGATTACATGTTTCTTAAATTCTTTAATGATAAAATATTTCTATGATGATGTTTTTCATTCATAATTTACATGATTATATTTTTCTATATGACACACAATGCACACAACTCTTTATTTGGTGATGAGTGATTTACAAGATTCATATCTAATATCAAAAAGGGGAATATATTGGGATTGTATTAAATATTTGGTCCATGATATATATATATTTTACATTTTGATTCAAATAATGTGATTTAGATGGGATGGATTAATCAAATTATGTGATTTAGATGGGAAAGACAGTAGATTGGGTTATTGATTCAAATTTGTCTAATTGAGAAAATTAATATATATGTGGGGATTTCTATATGATTATGAGGAATAGTTATGGAATTCTATGGCCTTATTATAAAAAAATGATAGAATTATATGTCACTTTGGGGTATAGATGTATCAAATTTGGGGCATGATGGGGCATGAATGTTGTTCATGAAAACACTTTTCTATTTCTATATTATGGATTTATGGTACTATGTAAGCACTTTGAATTAAAATTTCATATATAATAGTTGATCCTTATACATATAAACCTATTTTTGTGTTCCATTTTTACATATAAAGTTATTTTTAGGTCCCAATTTTACATATAAACATGTTTCCAAGTTCCACCTTTGACATACAAACCTAGTTTTAGGGTTCTAAAAATAGTTATGATGATATTCATGGTAGTGAAGTTGAGGTTTTTGTGTCACTTAACTTCTATCACTCATTATACATTAATATTTGAGGCATTAACACTCCTCAACACATAGTTACAGTGGTTGTATCTCCTTGGGTCATGATAAGCCCATGGCATTCTCCAAACAAGTTTCACAAGTGGCAGCATGGTTCATGTACCCTCAGGTGTATTCATTCCTTGTATTTTTAGTTTCATGTGATAATGATTTATATTATTTAAAATTTATTATTTTGAGAATACATTGATCTATACATGTTTTCTCATAGGTTTTACATGGATAAAATGGGACATTTGGGATAGACCTATCAGTACCAACTATGGTTAACATGTACAAAATTTCTTCTTTATCACTTTAAATTAGAATTTTCAATACTTTATTGAAGGGGGGCATGTATAGACACCAAAATTTGGTATTATTAACTTTGGAAAGATTAAATTTGTCATATTTTGACATATGTGGACATTATATACATATTTGAATCTTATGCACACTTTCCCTCTATCCATCTACCCACCTGTTATCTTGGCCAGCTCTATTCGCTAGATACACATATCTATAATTGACCTAGTCCATAAAATAACCTTATATAATCCTACATATACCTTCTCCATATATAAAATCACTAATTTTCACTCTTAGCACAGTAATGGAAACATCTAGATAATTATGGTTTACCACAAGTATCAATCTGTACCGGTAGTGTCTAGGAACATCCATGTTTAAGAAAATCCAATAAATATTTTATAAATTGGGAAGTTTCCATTAGGTCAGCCTAGACATTTTTAATGGATCATTTATAGTGGGAAATAATAAGTATTAAACTATAAATACAAATCAATCATAAGGTTGTACTCACTTTGTCATAAATTGTTAATTTGGCAATCACTTGATGACTACTTAAGTAACCCACTAGTACTATTTTGAGATGTTATCAAAAAGGCATAAAAATATGAAAACCTCTCAAAAGAGTAGGTTTATAACCAAGTCTGAATACACATAAACTACAAAGTTACATGGTGCCAAGTGTCAAATTTTAAATATTGCATTGCATTCTAGGTTGATAAAAATGTTTCACACACGCACACACACATTTGGGATAAATACATATGGTTTAAACATTTGTTAGAGTTTTAGAATGTAATAAAATCTTAGTCACTTAGTGGGGAGTGGTTGGGGTTATCCAACCCAAAGATCTAACATATTTTTCAAAGTCATATTATGTTTGAAATTACAATTAGGGTTTTAAAGGACACCCACAAGAATTATTTTCCATTATAGTCATAGGGGCATGAGGAGTTACAAACCTATACATTATACAAGGACACTTTTGGTAAGACCAAGACAATACTAGTCATCCTAAGCTTCACAGTTTCACTAAAAGTTTCTAGGAAGGGTTTGAGTGACTATTTTCTAGTTTGAGAATTAAAAAATCATATTCAAAACATTTTAAAAATCAATGACTATTGTTGTGAGTGATAAAATTAAAACATAAGACAAATACATAGCCCCTATTTTTCTTTGTCATGCTTAAATATTCTAAGGTAATATCTATCTATCCATTTTTCAATTCATATTTTTAGTATATTGCTACTTTTACACACTTTAAATTATTCTTAGTTTTACATTATTTAGATCACACTAATCCAAAATAATTAAAAAAAATAACAACTAATTTTTTTTAGGAAACCCACTATCTTGAGGGTTTTTGAGATGTTAATTCCATTAGGTGAATGAAAATAAATAGTTGGTTAGGTATTTGATGTCTCCTCTTCTATCTTATCAACACCTTCTAATTCTATTTATTCATCCTCTTCTTCTTTTTAAGTGAGTTCAATGTATATCATTTTATTTTTAGCACATTTATGTTTGCGACTATAATTTATATCATAGTTAAAATATGACCCTTTTCCTTTTTCTCTTCAATTTTTTAAAATTTGTATTTTGTAGGTTTAGGAAATGATGGTGTTGGATTTTTTCCATTTTTTATGCTTATGAAGGCTTATCATATATTTTTCAGTGGTCTTTCCTCTTCCCTACACATCATGATAATACAATCATATATAATAAGTGGATCACACATGTGTACCACATGTTGGATGTGATCATTAAGTCCTACAAGAAATAAATCATTCAAGCAAAGTTATGTTTTGGAATTATCAAATATAATCCCTGGCCAATCATATTTGACATAAATTTTGTAACTGACTAAAATAATTTTCTATCATTGAGTTGCGATAGTTTGTCTACAATTCCTTGATAAAAATTAATTGAGTGAAACTGAGAGTCTTATTATTTTTAGCATACAACCATTGATATTAAATGAATTTTTAAAGTTCCAAATATAATGATACAATTATGACATTCTCTCTGCATGGGATTTGATGTAAATAAAAAAATATCCATTTGGTTTATCCAAGTGACTATATATGTTCTATTGAACTGACGTGTCTACTTTGGGCAACATGTTTTGAGCACCCAAATTTTAACCATATTATGTTGGTGGTTATAGTGTATTTAGATTTAGAAAGGGGTTATTAGAAGATCCACCCTAATTGGGATGTACATTCATGAACTAAGTCTACTTTGTCATATTATATTACAAGGAAAATAATTGATTGAAACTCTACTAACTTCATCCAGATGTTGATTGATTTTATCTAGATCTCCTTTATTAGCCATTTTAAATTGTATGTTTTTCACATTGTAATCAATCTATCTCACTCTATGATCTATCAAAAAAAACCCTAGAATGGAAGATCCAATAATTGTAGACTCCATCTCTCTAGCCATTCAAATATTTTAGGGTTTATGGCTCAAAAATAGGGCTACTAGAGAATTATACCATTGTGATTGTCTTATTGAGACAAATCCACTAAATAATACTTTATGCAAGGGTACAAAAAATCCAAAAAAAAAAAAAACACCTAAAAATAGAGGTTGATATAGTTATATGGTGTTGTGCTCGCTTCATCAATATGATTCTAATGAATGTTATGTTTCGCCAAGGTGTAAAAATTTATAAACTCTTCATAACAATAAATGGAAATATAAATGTCAAGAGAAAATAAGCAATAAGATATCACAAGAAAAAGAGCTGAATATATCTAATTTAAACCAAATATTGATATCAGAATAGAATAATGGATATATATGATAGATCTAATTTGAGGGGGAAACCTATACAACCTTGAAATAAGAACGTAATTCATAACTTATGATCTAATACTCATGAATACCTCTTATATATTATATAATAAGGATATGAATACTTCATAGGACAACTCTACTTCCAATATGAATATATATTAATTATCATATGACTAAGTATAAGGTTATGCTAGTTGCAATTCAGCCATACATAACATATAACACACTAACAGTTAAGGGTATAATAGTGTTTGAGGGCATCAAATCCACACACATCTTGTGATATTTATTAATTAAATTATATATCTATATTTTACTTTTATGAAATCATACTCTCTCATCTTATGAAGCTCATTTATTACATTTATACCTACCTTTCCACTTAGGATCATCAAACCCACACATCTTTGGATTGTCAACACTGATATTCTACCTTTGTAGGAATCATATCCATATATATATGATGATAATTGGTGGTACATATATCATAAATACATATCCTTATCACACCCATGTATCTATGGATCTTATTGTTTATATCAGGACATAGCATTTATTATACATATTGTGATCAAGGAATACATAGAGTGGAGATTAGTATTATGTTAGTATGAAACAAAATCAAATAAAACACACTAAAAAGATTACACCTCTAGCCTAGACACTCAAGGATATAGTGAACTACATAAGTAACTAACAAATGAATGAAAAACAAAGACTTTCACCTTCTATGAGATAAAGTATTGTCTGTTTTCAATGAGATTGATGTGCTCAATTATGTGATTAATAATTCTTTACCAATGGAGCTCCTTACACCACCTCTCCTTGTCACCTTGGTAATCTTGGATTTGTCTTTGGCTTGGCTTGGCTTATAAAATAGGCATGGTAACTTTATATCAAGAGATATTTGAGATAAATCCTACATAACATCATCACACTACTCAAGTTTTTTTTATCAATGGATGAGGCCTTGTATTTATGGCTTCCAAAACTAACTCTAAACCAAGTGTAGTTAGGTTAGAGTTAATTGTGGTTGAGTTTGAAAAAAACTTTAGTTGAGTTTGAACTAACCTTTACTTAATTTAATGAGGGGACATGCATTTAATATTTTTGATAGAGATCCTATTTATTAGGCATGGCTCTCTATTCCTTAATTTATGGCATTTATGGAGATATTTCCAATTCCTTGACTTTGAGGATGATGACATCATTTTTATTGAATTTTCCTCTTTCCAAAATTTATTATTACTAATTACACATGGAAATTTCACTTAAGAATTTAATTTTATTTAATTAATTGATTCATTTTTCTTAGTATTTTTGCATTTTAGGAATTGTTTAAGTGCCCTTCTTAATGGGTCTAAAGGCTAAACTACACATTGCTAGGTTGTAAGTTGACTAGAGATGAATCTGTGAGAGGTTATTATTATGTGCAAGGTAATACACTAAATAGGAATGCCTCAACATAATTTTGAGCACTAATGTATGATGTACAGATGAATTTGGGACATTCAATAATTTTTAGGCTTAATTTGCACCATTTGGTAGAAATCAATTTGAAGTTTGGTTGGAAGCCAGTTGTGTCCAAAATGAGGTGTCTACAGTTTGCCCCTATTTGGAAAGGAATTTTAAGCTATAGGCATAGTAATTTATTCTCAAATAATGAAAGTTTTGTTAATGCCTAATTCCTTAGAAGGAAATGGATGACCCCTAAATGGTCTCTTGAAGGAGCGAGTGGAAAATAAGGTCGATGAATGGTCCCTTAAAAATAAGGAAATTATGGGACCTAAATTTAAAGGGGGTGTAAAAATATTGATTTTCCTAAAGGCAGTTATAATTAGTGGCACAGTGAGATGCCCCAATTAGGAAGATAAAAAGGATGATATGCCCAAAGGTAGTTATAATCATCGACATAGTGAGGTGAAAAGAACAATTTGCCTAAAGTTGGTTATAATCATTAGTAGAATGAAAATATTCCCTAGTAGGGAAAAAAAATGATAATTATTTACCCAAAGGTAATTATAATCATTATCATTTAGATAGATCAAAGCATAATGATTTGCCTAAAGGTAGTTATAATCATTGGCACTAAGATTTTGGTATAATATGATGAATCAAAAAGGAGGATTATGTATTGAATCTATACTCATAGAGTAAGAGAAAGTCAATATAGAGGATAGGCATGAATTCAGGCTACCTACTAGTATGGATATACATGTCTTAACTAGCAAGGATTAAAATTCAGTCATGATTTAATTACTCTGCATGTGGGTAATATTTGGATATGTCAAGTGTAAGAAGAAGTATTGTGGCACCATTGCTTATAATATCCATAAAAAAAAAAATTTTTGTAGCACATGATGATATGTACCATGATATAAAACACCATGTTATCCTGGTTATGATGTGCATACAAACTAACTCCCAATCCAATAATCAACTGAAAATAATATACCAATGATAAAAACTATGATGAAAATGTTGACATATGAATATGGATGGACTTAAGTATAATGCACAAGGTATCACCTAATGAACACATATAGACTAAGTCAAATCAAAACAATGAAATTGAATAAAAAGGCAAACAAAGAAACATACAAACGAAACTAAACAAAAAATCAATAAATAGAAACACAATAAAACACCAATAAATAAAAAATGAATAAAAAAATCAAACAAATACAAAAAATGGTTAATCACAATGTTATTATAAATTAAAAAATATATTAGTGCATGTGTAATGGAGATGTTACTCTTGGAGACAGGGTAACCCCTAAGCTAGATAGCAATGATGTAATTATAATAATGTAAAAACTATGGCACAAGGTTGCCCCTAGGCTATAGGGAAATAATAACACACAAAATGATGATAAATATTTCCTCAGGCTAAGGAGACAACAAAACAAAAAAAACAAAAATGGGGGAATAAAAGAAAAGGAAGGGGTAGCTGAGCTAACTCTAGATACACAAGGTAAGTAGACGTTGCCTACATAGTTCCATAGATGCAAGATACAACATGAACTTCAAGCCAAATTTAGTTCTCTCAGGATATGGGATAGAATAAAATTGATGATAAATAAGCATGATTATTTTGTAGAGGAAAATATGAATGATCTCATAAAATGGTAAGTGTGGGAGACAATTGAATACTCACAAAATGGTGAAAGCATAAGATGAACCTAAGTGGTCATAAATGTATCAAAGTTGAATATATAATATACATAACTTAAACTTAAAAAATTATGAGAGCGTAAGGCTTAAGGCCAATAAGGATAGGGACACTAAAGGATAAGTGGTTACTTTTGAAATAGCTAGGAGTCCTACAATCCTTAAGGCAAAGAAGTGGTTGAAAAGAAAGGAAGGTCTGGTTGAGATAACCCAAAATACCCCATGTATCCATGTGTTTCCTACATAGTATGTGTGGACCATAAGATGATGTATTTCTCCTAGAAATGGGAGGAAAAATACCAAGGTTGTCTAAAAATAAACTAACTAAAAAAATCTCCCATCCCAAAATAATTTGATGGCTTTATATCTCACATGGAAATTCTAAGCTAATTTTCATGATTTTTAGAATTTTCTAGATCTTTTACCAATGCTTTTGGAATTTTTAAGGCATCTCAACTCAATTTAGGATGATGAGATACCAAATGGTTCAACTCTCAAAATGGTGAGAGAGTGGTTTAAACATGCTCACTAAACGATGAGAGCATTCAAACTTAAAATTCTTGTAACACATTGAGAGCATGGGAAAAGGGTGATTGAGCTAACCTCAACATAAATGAATCATTGTTTACATAGTCCCATTAGGACTTCAAGTCACTATAGTTTTGTCTTATAGTGTAAGAATTTGACTAGGTAGTAGCAAGTTCATAAATTAGGCAAATGACATGGTATAGCATAAGAATGGCAAGGTGATGCAACAAGGCATGGTAAAGGTGTTGCTCCTAATTTTCCCATAGGTGGTTATAATTAAAAAATAATGGCATGGGTAAAAATATACTAATTTTCCCAAAGGTGGTTATAATTAGTAGTACTAAAAATGAGGTAGAACATGACAATAATGAAGAATGTAATTTCCAAACCACTATCATATTAGTCCAAGATATGGCCTTTATGTAGAATACTAAATCAACTACTAAAAATTTATCTAAATATTCTCACTAAATGTGCCCAAAGAGCCAATGGATATTAAATAAGGTCAAAAAGGGTAGGGAGGGAGGGTAAAAATAACTTTAGACAATAGGGAAGGTATGGGAGGAAGGGTAAATTGAGGCAAAGGTAAATGCAAGGTGATGTTATGAAAATTGGATATAATGATAATAGGGTTACCCATAAGTGACAAGGTAAGGTAAATTGAAATGTAAAGGGAAAAGTATGATTCTATTCTTAATGATGTGGAGATGAAAATCTTGATCAACATATGATACATCTAGAATAGTCAATTATGTAAATTAATAACCCATACCCCTTCTAAAAATTTTCTCTATCAAAAACTTGCTATTGATTTTGACTCTAATAATGTTGTTGTGATCTTCATTGATCATTTATTTTATTTCCTCTAAAATTTGAGACAAGGTGTCTTTGTAACCTCAATAAAGGAAAGTGCAGCCAGGGATAGTAAATATGAATAAACATTGGCTAAAAGGTCTAACTTAGTAATGAAGAGGTGGATCATAATGGAATGTATAATAGTTGGGCAACAAATTAAGATCAGTATTTTTAGGCACATATAATGTTATTGATTCTAGATTAAACATAATTTTGGTTATGGTGGGGCCAAAGACTTTTGAATATGCTCTCAATAGGACCACCATATTTTTTTTATTGTTTGGCCCTAAGACTAGTTTCCATATGATTATGTTGTATATTATAAGTTGTACTAATGTTATCTTTGATAATGTATTCATCAAGAAATGAATAATTATTGTCCTCAACTATTAGTGCCTTGAAGAGGTTTTCACCAATAAAGTTATTTTGATTGTCTCATGACACCTCTGAAAAGGTTTCAATAAAGATCATTGAATTTTGACTTTGATTGTTTTCTAGTGCCTCAAACAAGGCTTCACTAGAAGATGCTAATTTTGGACTTTGATTTCCCCCTAACACATATAAAAAAGTTTCACTAGGAGATTATTCTTCTTTTACATGAATGTGGTTTTGGTCCCCCTGATATTTTTCAACTAATATATCACCATGGATGTATTTCAATAATATGTGATTTTGTTGGTCCCAATCAACACTTGTGAGAGGTGGAATGTCAATATAATTTCTATGTTGGGTAGTGTTAATGGAATGTGGAATGGTAATGGAATGGGAATATGCATCACAATCTTCATAGAACATATTAGGATAACTTATGTCAATGTTTAAGTAATCATTCTCAAAATTTATGGAAGGATCAAAAATGTATTTAAATTTATTTACAAGTCATGTGTAACCAATGTCATAATATCCACAAATGTATTCTAATTTTAAAGGTGAGTCTGATTCAAGGGACTCTAAATTTGATGTTGAAACTGATGTTGATTTTGCCTTTGATGCTAAATCTGATATTGGTTCAAGAATAGAACCTAAATTTGATAATGATTCTTCATTTGATGTTGTGTCAAAGATGTTATGTTGAATTCTTGGTATTGGATGAGTAATGTCTTGGGATTGAACAATGGGATCTTTAAAATAGGCTCAGTTAAGAAGGACTTCACAAATATTGGATCATCAAAGTGAATCTTCTCAACAAAAGGAAAATGGTCAACAAAAAACTCCATAGAGACTAGCTCATTAAAGTGAGGCTCCTTAAAAATAGAGAAATAGTCAAGATAATGATTTTCCCAAAGGTAGTTATAATCATTAGGGGTGAATCAATAAATACTAGCTTTTCAAAGTGAGACTCCTCAACCAAAGGGAAAGGGTCAACCTACAACTCCATAGAGACTAGCTTATCAAAGTGAGGCTCCTTAAAAAAAGGGAAAAGTTCAAAGGGTGATTCAACATAGGTTAACTCAAGTTATATTGGCCTTGGTTTACAATTAGTTTCAAAATATCAATTTTGAACACATTTTAATCCTTAAAAGATGACTCTTAGAGAGGTAATGACTGGATTTATTATGGTTTGAAGACTATCTTGGATTTTATAAAGTGGGGGAATTTTCTCAATGGATGAATAATGATTTGTGGTTCAATAATGAGATCTTTGTAAATAGGCTCATTTAAGATGGGCTCAATAAAGAATGGTTGTGGGTTTAGGATGGTAACTGTGAGCCATCTAGTCATAATCATGCAAATTTTTTATGATAATGAGCTACCATAATTGGAAGGGCATATAATGGTAATGAAAGGGTGTTACAGAGCTTGGTTGCTAATGTATGCCAAAATATGAGGACATAAAATATTAATGAATGGGCACTGAAAAGCTTGGTTACTAACATAGGTTGAAGGATGAGGGCCTGAAATGGTAAAGAATGGGTGATGCAAAGTTTGGTTTCTAATGCAAGTCAAAAGAAGAGGGACTAAAAAAATAATGAATGGATGATAAAAATCTTGGTTTTTAGCAGAAGATAAAGGATGAGGGCCTAAAATGGTAATCCTTGGGTGTTGCAGAGCTTGGTTACTAGTGCAGGCCAAAGGAGGGTTATTGGCATAGGTAGGGGATTAGGTACCATTATCAATAAAAGGGAAAACTTGGTATTTTAAATGGCTCAAAAAAGAGTGATTGTGGCATATGATAATTAGAATGGATGGGTTTAGATATTATTCCAAAGAGGGAAGTCTTGTTATATGAAAATGGTCTGGGTGTAGGTCTAGGTTTGAAATCAGCATTGGTCTAGGAATAGGTACTTGGTCTATTATTAGAACTAGTTTAAACTTGGCCTAGGAATGGAGCTCTTCTCCAAAATTGGAAATGGTAAGCTTGGTCTTAGAAATTCCTCAAGATCTAATGTCTTGCACACAAATGGTCAAGCAAATGGTAAAATTTAAATCCTAGTTTCTAGCAAAGTGATTCAAGCAACTCTTAATCTATGTCTAAAATAAAAAAATGTTGTTAGGCCTTTGGGAACATAGAAAAAAGCTAGGATCAAAAGGTAAAAAATAAATCTAAAAACTAAGAAAAATGTTAGTTCTTTAGGAATAAGACATAAATATAGACTGGAAACAAACTTGATCAAGTTAAAAATGGCAAGGGAATTAACCTAACAATTTTGAAACACTTGGACTCAAACTAGGCACATGGATTCAAAAATATAAACTTGACCATTGGTAAAATACATTGGAAATTAGGCACATGCCTAAAAATAATTTGAAAAATCAATCCAAGGTAATCAAAAATAAGGACGAAGAGTAAAACATTCAAGCCCAAGTGGTGAGCAAGACTCAAATGTAAACTAATTGTGTTTAAGGTTGTACTTGAAAAGATATTTTCAACCTTAGTTTTAAGCAACAAAATAGACGTGAGGCACACAAAAAAGACCACTTCTAATAATCTAGGTAAAGGATTATTTAAATCAAGCAAGGAATTAGTCCAAGTTTCAAAATTTAAAGGTAAGATGAAAATACCTAAGCCAAAATTACACAAGGCATAGCCATAAACCACTCAACATTTGAATCTAAACTTTGTAAGAAAAATTTTAAACTTGGTTTAAAATACTTGGGTTCTCATAATATATAACATTCTAAACCAAAATGGATGGTATAATGATACCAATTATATACCAAAGACATATATGGTTTCAAACTCAGCTTGACACTAGGCAAAGTTTTGAAATAATGCAAGTAGCGTAACAATGCTATCTCATTAAAAAGGTATGAAAATGTTTTTGTTTCAAAATTATAAGGCAAAAATTTGGGATGAAATGGGAAATGTAATGATTCCCATTTCAAACAAGTCACACACACACACACACACACACACACACACACACACACACACACAAATGTTTTGAAAATTTCTAAAACAAAGTGTGGTATCAAATAGATGGCATAACACCTCTTTAGGCTAAAATTAGTGTGCAAACATGACTTTATTTGATGCATTCTTGACAAACAAAATGGTTTTATACTCAAAATAATCCAATTAAAATAAATAGACACAAAAATACCTAAGTGTATCATCCTAGCCCTAAAAACTGACAAAGTTACTTCGTATAATGTCAAATTAAATCAATATACTCCTTGAGAGGAAATAATTTGTTGATACAATAAATTTATATGTGCATCAAAAGTAGGGTTTTTAATCCCTCTCCTCTCTCAATAATTTATATGATGACATGGAACTTTATGCTACTCACCTTGAATTGATAATATTTCCATGATAAATGGGGTTAGTCTAAAAACTATAAGTTTTGCATGTTTTTAGATGGTCCCATATGTGTGGTTAACACTAGGGCACAACACATCATTTGAATCCAAGCTAATTAGCTTGGTTTTAAAATGTCTTATCCTTTTTATAACCACTACATCCATCATTTGCTTAGCGTAGTGTGGTGTGATGTCTAGATTAGACCATTGTTCTGATAGAAGAAGTTGCTTACAAAGTTAGTTTAACCTCTCAAACTAACATCCCAGTGATTCACCAACTCAATTTGTATACTCCACCTTGGATTGGGGTTAAAATAATGTCAAGAGATGAATTATCAAGTCAACACTTCCCTAACAAACTTATGGGGAGGTGATGAAGTCCTACCCATAAGCCAAATACAATAAAATAAATAAATGAAACTATAAGGACTTTAAAGGTCATTTTTTGAATCACCCAAGTTATTTGAACTTAGGGAGAGCATATATGATGTTCTTTTTAGGATTTGGACTAAGCAATAAGGTAATGAATAAACCATTTTTGATCACTTGAGTTCTCTAAAGGGAATGAGGGGAGAGTATATACACAAAGTCTAGTTTTTAATAAAATAAAACAAATAAAAACAAAGCTCTTAGGAGCATTTAATCTAAGATTTGTGTTCTTTTTAAAACACTAAGTAAAGTGTGAAATGAAATTTGGTCCCTTGGATTTATTGTCGGTACTTTCAAAATTTAAAACATAAAACCAAAGTTGTTAGATGATATTTATGTACCAAAACATAAGTGTGAATAAAATTTTAGCCTTTTGGATTTGTTGGAGATTTTAAACTTTGAATGACAAAAGCAAAGTTGTTAGATGATTTTTATGCACCAAAACGTAAGTGTGAATGAAATTTTTGTCTTAGTAAAAACTTGAAAATTGTTTGAAAGTTTCTAAAGTACAAAAATAAATGTGAAATTGGTTTCTTATTGCTTGAATATCTTGTAAAAACTTGTTAGATGTTTTATTGGTTCAAGAAAGCAAAGGCAACCTACAAAATCAAAGTTAAAAATAAAACTGAACATAAAAAAGATAAAAACCATCAGTCATTTTTTTTACCATAACTTCTAAAATATTAATTAGTTATTCATGAATTTTTTTTAGGTTGTTCATAGGTTAAATTTTCACATATCTACAAAAATTTTGATTAAAATAGTGAATACAAAAAATTTATGAGCTTTGTATCAACTTTTTTTAGCAAATTAAAAAAAATAGAAATAACAAAAAACAACAATCAGTATTTGCCTATAAAAATTAAGTTATACATTATATTTTAATGAAATTTGTAGAGGATGTTTATATTAAATAACCACACATCCCTATAAAAATTTAGATTAAAAACAATCATTTATCAAAATATATGAGAACTATACCAACCATTTTTTTTTTTTTAATTAGAAGTAAATAATTAAGAGAAAGAGTGGATTGTGTGTCCCATCAGGAATGCCATTATGTGATCAAGGAATACATATAGAGGAGATTAGTATTGTGTTATTATGAAATAAAACACACTAAAAACTTTATACCTCTAGCCTAGATATTCAAGGAGCTAGTGAACTACATAAGTAACTAACAAATAAAAACAAAATAAAGACTTTTACATTCTATGAGAGCAAGTGTTGTGTGTTAACAATGAGATTGATGTGCTCTATTATGTGATCAAGAATAATTTGTCAATGGAGATCCTTGAACTACTTCTCCTTGTCACTTTGGTAATGTTAGATTTGGATTTAGTTTGGCTTTGCTTAGAAAATGGGCATGGCAACTTTATATCAAGAGAGCTTTGAGATAAATCCTGCATAATAACATTACACTACTCAATCTTATTTATCAATGGGTGACGATTTGTATTTATAGCTTCCAAAACTAACTCTAACCCAAATTTAGTTAGGTTAGAGTTAATTGTGGTTGAGTTTGAACTAACCTTTAGTTAAGTTTGAACTAACCTTTACTTAAGTTAAGGAGGGGAAATGCATTTAATATTTGGGATAAAGATCCTACTTGTTAAGCATCGCTCTCCATTCCTTAATTTATGGAATTTAGGGAGATATTTTCAATTCCTTGACTTTGAGGATGATAACATCATTTTTACTAAAAAAAAATTTCCAAAACTTATTCATACTAATTGTACATGGAAATTTCACTTAAGTATTTAATTTGATTTAATCCATTTATTTATTTTGATTATAATTTTTGCATTTTAGTAATTGTTTAAGTGCCTTGCTTAATGGATCCAAAGGCCAAACTATCACATTTTTAGGTTTCAAGTTGACTAGAGATAAATCTGTGAGAAGTTATTATTGCCTGCAGGGTAATACCCCAAATAGGGATGCCTCGACATGATTCGGAGAATTAATGTTCAATGTATGGATTTAATTGGGATATTAAGTGATTCTTAGGATTAATTTTTAGTATTTGGTATAAATTAATTTGAAGTCTGATTGGAATCGAATTGTGGCCAAAATGGGGTTTCTATACATAACCTAGTCACATGATAGTTTGTACATATGATAAATCTATTGATATATTTTTCCATTTTGGGGAAAAAAATTATTCCCCTTCACTAGATTATATCAGGAAAATTGTTATCCCTTCATTATTCCAATCTCAAATATTTATGTATAGTGCCTATCATGTTTTACATGATGATATTTATACTATATGGTTTCACATGGGCATATCATTTATCTATCATTCCTATTATTCATAGTATGGAATATTGTTTTCCCTCATGCGCACTCTATTGATTCATATCTTACTGTTTAGTGTTACATGAAAATATTTTATGATATTTACATACAAGTGTTTTTAAGAATTTTTTGAAAATATTCTAACATATTCAACTATATTACTTGTAACACATGACGTGCATGAATATTTATATTTAGACGAGTGATTTGTGAAAACATTTTTGAAAATATCTCACTTAAAAAATGAGGAATACATAATACGTATTTCACATTCCTATTTTTCAAGATTGAGAAAAAATAAACACTAAAAAAGGTTGTGAAAAGACAAATATTTGTTTCCTTGATCAAGAAGCATATTTGAATTGTCAAAACTTACTCTTCAATTAATAGTATTTGAGAAAGCATTAGAAGATTTGTTTTTAATTATAGAAACATGGTTATTTTACCATCAGGTGTATTATATACTATGTTGATTTTATTTAACAATTTCATTTTCATTTACAGTAATTTATTATAACTTTGACTTCTTACACTTGTTTATAGGAAGAATCCAAATTTACTAAGAGATAACATTACATGTGGGTGGATATTTGCACAATTTGGAGTCACTTTATCCTAATTACTTCCCTAGGTAATTTTAGATGTGTGTTTTAATTTATTATTTTACTTTGAATCACACATAAATTCACATCACATACACAAGTCAAAGTAGGGGCATTATGTAGATAACTAAATTCAATTAATCCTTATTATTGGAATTTTTTAGTGTTTATTTATGCATATGGATAATTGTTTAAAATTAAGGTCTTATTATCACTTATGTGTGAGAGATGGAGTGTAAATAAAAGGGATGGAGTATGTCATAGAAATGTAAGATATTCAAATCATGACCCCTCTTTGAGCATGTAAGAGGAAGAGTGTCTAAGAGGGGTGTAAGAGCATGTAATATCTCTTACTTGAATAATAAGTATGATTATGTCACCTTAGGTGAGGCAATAATTCAATTTGTGCATTTTAAAAATAGATAATTCCACATCCATGGAATTTTCCATTAGAAGAAGATTAGACGGATTAAGTAGGATTAATTAATAATTAGAAAAATAGTGGAATTTTCAAATGATATATTTCTAATAAAATATTCATTTAATTTTATAATAACAAACTTTTAAAGGATTGATTTGATTTGGTATGCTGATGTCGAATTAAATGTTATGATAGGATGCTTTACCCCAATCAGGGATGTGCCATTATAATTTTGGATTAAATAAATAGTTGTGTAAATAATTAGATTAATTGATGATTTCCAATTAAATTTGTGCATTATTTTGGAAATTCATTCCAATTTAAATTTAGACAAAAAAGTGATGAAAATGAAGTGTACATTTTTTCGCTATTTGAGAAGGTATTGTGAGACACAGACGAAGTAACATCTTTTCAAAGAATTAAAAAGTTGTAAGAATAAGTTAAATAATTGGATGAAGAATAATTAGTGATCCATGATGAATCTTTGATATTTCATTTAGGGATGAAGGACACAGATGGGATCTTAACAAAAAGATAAATAATCAAAAATGGGAGAAATTAACACATGGATAAAATTAACTCACTTGAACTAATGTTTACACCTTTGATATCTAATGATGATAGAGAATAATAGAATTGAATTAGCCCTAAGGTAAAGAAAAGTTGTAAGGATGCATCCCAATATAAGTGGAACACATTAACATACCCAAAATAGGGTGAAATATGTAGGCTTATGGGATGATCTATTCTGAAACAAATTGCATGTTTTGAGTTGCCCAAAATAGGATGAAAGTTATGAACTTGGAATTAGAAGAAAGGTAGAATAATTAAACTATCCCAAAGAGGGGAGAATAATTTACTAATAATTTTCTCAAGCATGGTGAATTTGATCTTTGATTAGATGATTTACCTCAAAAAGGTGAATTTGATCATTGATTGGTCTAAATTGCCCCAGTAGGGTGGATTTATTTTTTGATAAATGATGATTTGGAAATTGATTGATTGGTTGGAAAGCATAGATCAAATATTTTACCTATTACATAGATTAATGATGATATGATCATGTTGATTAAGTTGATGTAAATGTATGTGATAAATGGTATAATGACCTTTCAAAAAATGAAGAAGTTGTTAAGTTGTGGAGTTAAAAGCTTCACTGTTATGCAAATGTGGAGGTTGTTGGGCTTAGCCAGTAACTGGCATTGGCAGTATCACCGACATTGGTTAGGCATGGATTAGATCCGATCGACATCAATCAGGGATCAGCCGACGTCGGTCATATGCAGACTGATAGTGACCGGCGTCAGTCACCTATGTGTTTGTGGTTGCATGCATTTCCAGAATTAGATTTGTTCTAATTTTAGGAGGACAGAGTGTTTGCATGTAAAGACTAATTTTAGTCTTGAGTCTATGTTTCTAATTATTGTATGCCTTGGATCCTATTTAAGAGACCTATGGGTCATTATTGTAATTAAGCAAGCAAGTAAGCAAGGTCAATTAGATCTGCAAGGTGCAAGATCAAGAAGATTAGCTGAAGCAAGGGAATAACAACTCGGTTATTGATTTGATTGTAATTGATTGAGAGAAAGAACTCTTGAGAGAAATACTGTACACCCAAGAGGTGTGGAAAGAGTGAGATTTCTTCATTGTATTATGGAAGATTTTAAATACAAGATTGGTTATTTCTTGTATCTCCTATTATTTGTTGTTTCTGATTTCTAGTTACTTATTACTTTTGGTTCAATTCTGTGTTTAGTTGCTTATACAAAAGTAATCAATTTTACTCCAAGTTCCTAATAGCTTGTATCAGAGCTAGGATCACTAACAAGTGGTAGAGTGGGTTATTGTTTGTTGATTACAGGTTCACTCACAGGGGTTTCTGTTTGAGTGGGAGCAAAGCAATGGCAGAAGAAAGTAAACTAAGAATGGGGAAATTCAATGGCAAGAATTATCAATTATGGAGGATGCAGATAGAAGATTATCTGTATCAAAAAGATCTATTTTTACCATTGGGTGGGGTTTCAAGTAAGCCCACAGATATGCAAGATGAAGAATGGAATGTTCTTGATAGAAAGGCTCTTAGATCTATAAGGTTGAGCCTGGCATCTTCTATGATTTCTAATTTATCATAGGCAAAGACAATGGTAGAGTTAATGGATATTCTGGAAAACTTATATGAAAAACCCTCAGCTTCGAATAAGGTATATCTTATGAAGCAATTATTTAGTTTGCAAATGCAGGAAGGTGGATCTATATATAGTCATCGTAATGATTTCCATGAAATTGTAAATCAGATAAATTCAGTCAAAATAGTTTTTGATGATGAAATTAAGGCTCTCTTAATCTTATGCTCTTTACCTGAAAGCTGGCATAGCTTGGTAATGGCAGTTAGCAATATTGCATCTGCTTCAAATATCTTAAAATTTGATGATGTTGTTAGTGTAATCTTGAATGAAGAAATTTGTAGGAAAAGCACAGGGGAAACATCAGGTAATTCTTTAAGTATTGAAAGCAGGGGAAGGCAAAGAGAGAAGGGAAAGCAAAGGAAATCAAGGTCAAAGATGGGAAGGAGATCCAAATTCAAAAATGGAGGTATAATCTGCTGGAATTGTGGAAAGAAAGGGCATGCAAAGAAAGATTGTTGGTTGAAGGATAACAAAGAAAATTAGCAAGAAGGTAATAAGGAAGCAAATGTTGCAGGTATTGTTGCACAAGATGCTCTTATATTTTCTTTGGATAGTCAAGTAGAATCATGGGTTTTATATTTTGGTGTTTCTTTCCATGCAACCCCAAATAGATATTTTTTCAATTGTTATGTCTATGGAGATTTTGGAAAAGTTTATTTAGGGGATGGTGAGCCTTACCAAATTGTTGGCAAAGTAAAAGTGCAGCTAAAATTGCAGAATGGAAACACATGGGTGTTGAAAGATGTCATGCATGTACCCATCTTGAAGAGGAATCTAATTTCTACAGGAAATTTGGGTGATGAGGGTTGCACAGTAACTCTCACAGTGGAATCTTGGAAAGTTTCCAAGGGTGCACTTGTATTAGCAAGAGGTAAGAGGCTAGGTACACTTTATCTATCTACTTGTGTTACTGATTATTCTCCTTCTATTTTATCTACTTCAGATGTAAATGCAAAGATGTGGCACTATAGGCTTGGTCACATGAGTGAGAAGGGAATGAATGTTCTTAAGTCAAAAGGTAAGCTTTCAGATTTGAAAAGCATAGATCTAGATTTCTATGAGCACTGTATTTTTGGGAAATAGAAGAAAGTAAGGTTTCTCAAAACTGGGTCAACAAAGAAGAAGCACAAGTTGGAGCTTGTTCACACAGACGTGTGGGTACCAGCTCAGGTAGCTTCTATTGGAGGATCACAGTATTATGTTTCTTTCATTGATGATGCTATAAGAAAGGTATGGGTTTATTGCATAAAGAGGAAATTTGATGTTTTTGACACATTTAAGAAATGGAAAGCTTTGGTTGAGAATGAAATAGGTTTGAGATTAAAGTGCCTTAGATCTGACAATGGTGGTGAGTATTGCAGCAATAAATTCAATAGTTACTATTCTATGAGTGGAATACGTAGGGAAAGGATGGTTCCAAAGACACCTCAGCAAAATGGAGTTGCTGAAAGGATGAATAGAACAATAATGGAGCATGCACGGAGTATGAGGTTTCATGTTGGTTTGCCCTTAAAGTTTTGGGTAGAAGCTATAGATACTATAGTTTACCTGATTAACAGAGGACCTTCTAGTGCTCTAGATGGTGGAATTCCAAAAGAGGCTTGGACAGGTAAAAAGGTAGATCTTTCATTTCTTAGAGTTTTTGGTTTTGAAGCTTTTGTGCACATTGATAAAGAAAATAGAAAGAAGCTGGATGATAAATCTATGTGATGCACTTTCATTGGTTATGGCTTTAGAGATTTTAGATTCTAGTTGTGGAATTTAGAAACTAAAAAAATTATTAGAAGTTGTGATGTAGTTTTCAATGAGAAGGTGATGTACAGTGATCAGCTCAAGAGGCTAAATAATTCTGAGCAGGACACTCTTGATTTGGATGAGGTAATGATCCAAAATGAGCTTGTAGGTAAAAATCATCACTCATAGGAAAACATAGAGACCGACGTCAGTCAGGTAACTGACATCGATGGTCAAGCAAGAACCAACATCAGTCATATAGTAACTAACGTCAGTCAGGTGCAGACTGAGAATTGACTAAGATCAGTCACTAACATAGAATTTGGGTAGACAACAAGCTATAAATGAGTCTCAAATTCCCATAAGGAGGATTGAAAGGGTAAGTAAACCTCCAATTCATTATTCCCCTTCTTTATAGTATGTGTTCCTCACTGATGGTGGAGAACCAAAAAGTTTTAATGAGGTAATGCAGGTAAAATCCAAAAAATAGTGGGAGCATGGCATGAATGAGGAAATTGATTTCTTGGAAAAGAACCAAACATGGGATTTGGTTGAGTTGCCAGCCGGAAAGAAAGCACTGAAAAATAAATGGGTATACAGGTTAAATGAAGGAGAGAATAGACAAATGAGACATAAGGCCAGGTTGGTAGTAAAGGGATTTGTAGAGAAACCAGGTATTGACTTTGGTGAAATCTTTTCTCCTATAGTAAAGATGACTTCTATTCAGACTGTATTGTCTTTAGTTACTATTGAGGATTTGCATCTTGAGCAGCTTGATGTTAAGACAGTGTTTCTTCATGGAGATTTAGATGAAGAGATATATATGGATCAGCTGGAAGGTTTTGAGGTCAAAGGTAAGGAGAAACTTGTGTGAAAGTTGAAGAAAAGATTATATGGTCTTAAGCAAGCTCCAAGACAGTGATATTTAAGATTTGATAGGTTTATGATAGAGCATGGTTTTAGTAAATGTCAATCTGACCATTGTGTTTAATTTACTAGATTGGATAATGGTAGTTATATTATCTTGTTACTGTATGTAGATGATATGCTTGTTGTAGGTTCACATATGCAGGTAATTACTGAGCTAAAGGTAAAATTAGCTCACACATTTTCCATGAAAGATTTAGGAGCAGCAAAGAAAATCCTTGGCATGAGTATTAAGAGAGACAGGAAAAATCATAGGCTGATTTTGTCTCAAGAGGATTATGTGAATAAGGTATTGGAGAGGTTCTATATGCAGGATGCAAAACCGGTAAGCACACCTATGGCTGGACACTTCAAGTTGAGAAAAGAATAGTGTCCTAAATTACATGATGAGGTTGATTACATGAGCAAAGTTACATATGCTTCAGCAGTTGGGAGCTTAATGTATGTAATGGTATGTACTAGACCTGATATTGCCTAAGTAGTGGGAGTTATCAGCAAGTTTATGGCCAATCCAGGAAAGGAACACTGGAAATTAGTTCAGTGGATTCTCAGATATCTGAGAGGGACCAGTAGTAGGTATTTATGCTATGCAGGGTCAAACACTTCTCTACATGGGTATGTAGATTCAGATATGGCAGGTGACTTAGATGGTAGGAGAAGCACCACAGGATATGTGTTCACTGTTGGTGGAATGATGGTTAGCTATATTTCAAAGTTACAGAAGGTTGTTTCCTTGTCTACTATAGAGGCAGAATACATTACAGTCACATAGGCTAGCAAGGAAATGATATGGATGACACAGTTCATGGAAGAGTTGGGAAAGGAGCAAGAGAGTTGCAGATTGTATAGTGATAGTCAAAGTGCAATTCATTTGGAAAAGAATTCAGCCTTTCATTCAAGAACCAAACATATACAGCTTAGGTAACACTTCATTCGATAGGTATTGGAGGATGGATAGTTGAAGCTAGAAAAGATCCATACGAATAAGAACCCTGCAGATATGTTAACAAAGCCGGTAACAAAGGAGAAGTTGAATCTTCATTCAACTTTTGTTGCTATTCAATATTGAACTTGAAGAGGGAGAAACAAGCTAGAGAAACAAGATAGAGGATGTTGTTGTACAGATATAGGTGCACATGTTTATCTCCAAGTGGGAGATTGTTAAGTTGTGGAGCTAAAAGCTTCACTGTTATGCAAATGTGGAGGTTGTTGGGCTTAGCCAGTAACTAGCATTGGCAGTATCACTAACATTGGTCAGGCATGGATCAGATCTGACTGACATCGGTCAGGGATCAATTGACATCGGTCATATGCAGACTGACAGCGATCGGCATCAGTCACCTATGTGTGTGCATTTGCATGCATTTCCAGAATTACATTTGTTCTAATTTTAGGAGGATAGAGTGTTTGCATGTAAAGACTAATTTTAGTCTTGAGTCTATGTTTCTAATTATTTTATGCCTTAGATCCTATTTAAGATACCCATGGGGCAGTATTGTAATTAAGCAAGCAAGTAAGTAAGGTCAATTAGATCTGCAAGGTGCAAGATCAAGAAGATTAGCTGAAGCAAGGGAATAACAACTCGGTTATTGAGTTGATTGTAATTGATTGAGAGAGAGAACTCTTGAGAGAAATACTATACACCCAAGAGGTGTGGGAAGAGTGAGATTTCTTCATTGTATTTTGGAAGAGTTTAATACAAGATTGGTTGTTTCTTGTATCTCTTATTATTTGTTGTTTCTGATTTCTAGTTACTTATTACTTCTGGTTCAATTCTGTGTTTATTTGCTTATACAAAAGTAATCAATTGTACTCCAAGTTCCTAATAGAAGTCTAAAAAAAACCAAGCACACAAGGATGCCCAAAGTGATGAGACAATGATGAAGAATGATGATTTGAAGAATGATGTGATTAGATTGGAAGAATAAAATAATGATTGAATAATAATGAGATAGTGGTAGCTAAGTTGACCCTAGACATTGAATGTAACTTAGTGTTTCCTATAGAGTCCAAATGGACTTCAGGCCAATATAGTTCTCCAAAAAATTGGGAGAAAAGTGATGAAAAATGACAATGTTGGATTGGATGATGATGATAATAGTTGGTTGAATTTGATGGATAAATCATGATGTAAAATGATTATTAATTTTTATGTATGCTTATTTGTATATGTATCATGATTAGTATATACATTATCCATGGTGTTTAATTTTTCATGTTTATATTGGTAGGTAAGGATATTTTTACTGCAACATTGTCTGTTAGGCCTCCAATACTTGATTTTTGATGTAGCACATGATAATATACACCATGATGAATAAGCCAAAATGTGCATAAGGATTGACCCCCAATCCAATAGATAATTGATGATAATACACCAATTATGAAAACCATGATGGAAATGCTAACATATGTCAAAGAATGGACTCAATTACATTTATGTGATAAGAATTACCATGATGATGACCATGTTGGCACAATGGAATGAGTCAAGGCAATGAACATGAAATCAAAAAAATAATAAAACAATTAAACAAACACACACACACACACACAAACTTTAAAATAAAATCAACATAAAACATCTTGTTGTTTAACCAAGTCAAAATCAATGTGTGAAGGCTCAATGAGACTGATAATTATATGGTGCCCCCAAGAAAGGATACGGTAAGGGAATGGAATAGGGATAAGATATCCCAAAATAATATGCAAGCTTAACCTAAACTAAATAGTTAGAAGGTACAATCTTGGACTAGATTGATTTGATTTGCCCCAAACAGGGCAAATTTTGGAAGGATACATCCCAACAATGTTTTAGGACTTTATTGGAGTTGAGGATTATTGACTAGATTTAGGATGAGACAAATATTTTTGAATTTTTGTGGATTTATATCTCTCATAGATATTTTAAGCCCTTTCAAATGTTTATTATTTTACAACTTAATATATCTCATGGAGATTTTAAGCCTTTTCTTTATTTTTAGGATTTTTAGAATGTTTCAATGTTTTGAATGTCTTTTGGTTTTTTAAATGTTTAAGTTTTTTCATATCTCAACTCAATGGAGGATTAAGAGATGTGGAATGATTTAGATCACACAATGTTGAGAGAATGGGAGTGGTAACTCAAAAAATAATGAGAATATAGAATTAACTCACAAAAGGGTGAGAACATGGCTTAAATTATTCTTAAATGGTAAGTGCATGAAATAAGGGTGGTCAGGCTGACCTCAAAAACTAAGCACTACCTACATAGTCTAAATAGACCTTAAGCCACTATAGTTCTTTTAGAAGATGGGAGATAATCAATAAAGGAAACACAAATGGATAATATGGGATAATAATGGATGACAATAAGGGAAAGGACTAGGTAGCTCTAAGGACCATGTCATGTGAGAACCAAATATGTCAAGTCATTAAAGTGTTGTGCATGTAATATGTTAAAATGTTTCCCAAAAAGGTCACAATATACCTTCTAATTCCATAACAAGGTCAAGATGAGAAGACTGATGGTCACAATAAGATGGGCTAGGCTAAATAGAATTGAATGGCTAAAATGTAATGAAATAGCCTTCAATGCAAATGAGGTTGCCAACAAGTGTCATGGTACTTTTAGACAAGAAATTATTTATGCATGACACCAAAAACATGGTATTCATCATGGTACTTTCCCAAGGTACCACAAGTATGATTTTCACCATTTGATAAATTATTTTTCTTTCTCTTTTGATTATTTTGTATTTTTAATTGATTTTTTTAATTTTTTAGCTTCTCAACTCAATGGTGGAATATGAGATGCATAATTTTGACCCTTTCAATGACTAGCCTATACATGATCTAAATAGATCCTTTGATAGGATATTATTATGGTTGTGAACTACACTATTATTATCATGATCATCATTGGTTGTTGATTTTGCTTCCTCAAAACCTCTAGACAAGATGTCTTTGTAGCTTCTAGAAAATGGAGTGCCAACAGGAAGGGTAAATAAGGATAGGCAATGGATAAATGATATGATATGGTTATTGTGATATAGGATTTAAATGAAAAAGAAGATCATAATGGAATATATAATTTTTTAGGGATAAATTAAGATTAATATTTTTAGTCACACATTATTGTTAATTTTATATTCAACATAATTTTGGTTGTATAAGGGCCAAATACCTTTGAAATTTCTCTCAATAGGACCATAATATTTTTTATTGTTTAGACCTAAGAAATGATACAATAAGCTATGAATTATTAGTTATGCTAATATTGAATTTAATATGTCTTTATCAATCACTAAGGAACTAACTAGCTCAGTTATTAGCACCTTAAAGAGGTTTTCACCAATAAAGTCTTCTTGATTGTTCTAATTTTGATTATCTAATAGTACCTTGATTAAAGTTTCTATAAGGGATGTTAATAATTCATTTTGATTAATTCTTAGTGTCTTAAGCAAGGTTTGACTAAATGACTCTAATTTTTTATTATGGTTATTGTCTAGCACCTCAAACAAGGTTTCACAAGATGATGTTGAGTTTAGACTTACATTTTCCCCTAGCACCTCAAACAAGGTTTCACTAGGAGATTGTTCTTTTGCTTGAATATTGTCTTGGATCCATAGAAATTTTGCCACTAAGATGTCACCATGAAAAAATCAATAGTGTGTGATTCTATCAGTCCCAATTGACGTTTTTGGGTGGTGTAATATCAATATAATGGCTAGGCTAGTTAATGTTAAAGGCATGTGTAATGTTAATGGAAGGGTAAAAGGTAGCACAGTCTTCATAAAGGCTATTAAGAGAAATTATATCAGTGTTAAATAAAATGTCCTCAACAACTGTATAAGGATCACAAGTATATTTAATTTGATCTACAAGGAGCATGTAGTTGATGTTGGAATAACTATTAATGTATGTTCATTTCGAAGTTGATTCCAACTCAAGTGGATATGATAGAAGTGTATAGCCAATGTCATAATATCCACTAATATATTTTGATTCTAAAGCTGATTTTGACTCAAGAGGATCTGAATCTGATGTTGAGACTAACATTGATTTTGATTATAATACTAAATCTAAGATTGGTTCCAAAATGGAACCCAATAATGGTTTTTCTATTGATAATAATGTTGGTTTTAAATTGGAACTTGTTTTTGATGTAAATGCTAACAATAATGTTGGTTCTAAAATGGAAGTTGTTTCTAATGTAAATGTAGTTACAAAGAAGGCATGTTGGATTGTGGTGTCTACATGTACCTTATTAACCTTTCACTTGAAAATGAAGGATTTGGGATGAAGGAATCTTATAAAATGGGGTATTTTTGGAAATGGATGAATAATGGGTTGTTGCTCAATAATAATGGGCCTTTCAAAGATGGGCTCATTAAAATTGGGTCCTATGTTAAATAGAGGTACTTCATCAAATAAATGTGGACCAAAAATGGTTTAGGCCTGATCAAAGATGGGTAATTCAAAAAAAATTCAATAATGGGTTGAGTATCTTAATCTTGATTTGGAATTGGACATGTTTGATCATGTTTAGGAAGGAGATCATGACATATCCTGATCGAGTTGTTATCAGACTTGGACACACTCAGGTCATGAATAGATAAAGGCCTTTAGAGGGGAAATTACATAATAGGTCTATAGTGTTAGCTTTATTATGGTTAAAATATTAGATTGGCTTATAGACTACTGGATGAAATGTCAAAATTAGATGCAAAGTGGACTAGTTATTGGCTAAGTTGGGTGAGTTGATCTATCGCATGTTAACATATGAATGGCCATGCTAGAAGAAGTTTAGGATCATAATATTCCATGAATTATATTAAACTTAGATTAATTCCATAAAGTAAGGATACATGCAATGGGAATAGATTGGATGAAATTATCCCCAAAGAAGGCATATTGGATTAATTATAATGGACCCAAAAAGAGCAGTCTTGGTATTAGTTAGAATGAGCCCAAAGAGGGTAGATTAGATCAATGTAATTGGATTAGATTGGATTTTCCCTAGATAGGTTGGATTAGACTATATTGGAATTCCTCAAATAGGGTAGATTGGATTGGATGTGATTTGATTGATTGCCCCAAACATGGCAAAAATGTTTGGACTGGTTTGACCTGATATGATTTAGCATTTTCATTGGATTCAATTGAACTTGGTCAAAATGGTATTGATTTGATGTTGTAAATTGATGTTTGATTTGGTTGAGTTGATTTGATTTGTTCAAGCTTAAATCATATTTGAAATTTGATGTTAAATGGAATAAAAGATAAATGTTATGACTATTCATCATTCCCAACCGATAGATGCATGACATTGAATGGAAAGATAATATATGATTTGGATGATTGATTCAGAATTAGCATGGCTTGGTCCAAATAAACCTATTTTGACTTGAAATTATACCTTGGTCAACATTGAACTGATTTCAATTTTGAATTTGAATTTGACCTTGGTAGACATTAAATGTTTAATTAGGTCTATCAATGCAAATGTCAAAGTGTAATAGTTCAATCAAATTTTATCAATGAAAGTATCTAAATACGAAAAGTGTATGAATCAAAGTTGTTTCCAAAAGGGTGCATAAATATTGGTCTATCAAATGCTTTTAATCATTTTTGTCTCACAAATTATTTAAGTGTTCAATTTTTGTATCTTGAAAGTGTTTGAGAATTGGTCTTGACTTATAATTGTTTATCTTATAAACTTAACTCATGAATGTAGAAAATGAATTTTATCACTTAGGAATGTTTGAGCTTAGAATGCTTGTCATAAGTCATTTGATTTGATTTTAAAATTTAACTTAGGCTTGGAATAAGTTTATTTGTAACTTTGGTTTGATTTAAATTCATGTGAACTTTGGATTATAGTTTCATAGTAAGCAATGTTTGATTTGCATTTGACTCAAATTAGATGTTAGGTTTGGATTAGAATTTGAATATGGTTCTAGATTGGTTTAAAATTGGAATTTGAATTTTTTATTGGTCTACTTTGATTTTTATATTATGATATTAAATTCTAAAATGTGTAACATAATGGCATGGTTTAGAAATGAATTTGGACCATTGGTTTTGAATTGTTTAAGAATTGCTAATTGGAAATTGTTTAAGATTAGTTCAAAATGGATAGCATAATGGCAAGGTTCAAATAAGAATTATGTGTATTTGGATAAATTTTAACATGACATATAGAAGGGTTGATTTTTAACTCAAAATACGGACATAGTAACGCCTTATTGTATAGGTGTGTATGGACTAGGTTTTGGACTTGGTTTAGTTTTGACTTCGTTTTGAAAACATAATGAGTTTTAACACAACATCCAAGAAAACAAAAATCTAAGTACATGATCTTATTTTAGTAGTAAATTAGGATTAAGTCACAATCACTGAGCCTTCAATATACTTGCTTTGAGAGGAGAAATTTAAGATTCATTTTAATAAAATTATTTAAATATAGGTAAAAGACCCACCCTCTCTCAAATTTCATATGTGAGAGGCAATATTTGAGGGTTATTACCTTTGAACCCTTTCATTATTGAAAGTATTGTGGCCAATAGGTCTTAATATAAATTTTTCATTAGATTTCTAGATGATCCCCAAATGGCACAAAATTTGAAGAATAAGATTCTAGGTGTTGGGTTATTCATAGGGGGATACATACCCTATTGAAGAAACCTTGGATTCCTCGATGGTGATGTATAATGGCTTAGTGTTGGGATTTAATCCGTTGATTTCATGAAACCCTTGATGGGAAATTTTTTTAGGCCCTAACAACACCTACCAACTATTTATATCCCCCATAAAATGTACAAGGATGGTATGAATATTAGGGGATGAAATCCCAATTGTATCATCCTAAATACCTTCAAGAAGGAAATGACACCCCAGTCACATGGCCTAAAATAAAAAGAGGAAGGTATCATCATTTTTTATTTATAGGAATCCCATTAAATTTAAGCAAAGAGTATGCTTTGATGAATCTCCCAAGATAAAATTAAATGGTTACCTTCATGTTTCTAGGTCACCCAAACAAGGGGAGAGTATACGTGTGAGTTAACCACACACAACAAGCAAGATTAGACAAACACAAGAAAAAAATGACTTGGAAGTAAAGCAAGTTTTTTAGAACTAAAACTTAAAGTGTGTGTTCATTTTAATCCCAAATTGAAATGTCTTTAAAGATAAATTCCTTATTTTAGGTTATGAATTCATTTATCTGGTTAAGGTCTAGCAATAAAATAGTCAATAGTCTAAGGTGAGGTCTGAAATTTGCATGAGAAATGGGTAAAAAGTCTACTTTCAAGATCTCAAATTTTTGAAATGGTATAATTTCACTATTTTACAGGATGAATTCACTATTATTGAGGACATTTTCACCATTTTAGAGGATGATCTCATTGTTGCATAGTACCCACAAAAAAATAAATACAACAGAGATGAATTCATTTTTTTTAAGGATGAATTCATTATTCTTTAGGATGATTTCACTATTTTATATGATGATTTCACTACTTAATATGGTCTACAAAAACATAACTAGATAAAATACAAAGATGAATTCACTGGTGTACAGGATGAATTTTCTATTGTGTAGGATGAATTCATTATTTGGTAAGATGAATTCATTATTTGGACCTAAAATGGTTTTTAAAAATTTTTTGAAGAAAAATAGGTGAATTAACTTAGAAATTAGTTCAATTCAAGTAATTATAAGAACAAAAAGAGTTTATAAGATTTTGTGGGATGTGTTAGGTCCCATTAGGCATGCCATTATGTAGAATAGTAATCCAAAGGGGGTTAATTCATTATTTAGTACATGTAAATCAATAAATTGCATGAGACTAATAACCTAAGCCTATCCTCTAGGTTTGATCAAGACTATCAAATCAGGAATCAAATAGAAGATAAAACACATAATTTATACCTTTCTTGAAAGACACCACTTACTAGTTGGTCTGAAAATAGGTTTGTGCTTAGCTTGTAGACTAGATATATTTGGAAATGTTAACTCCACATATGGGAACATTTCTCATTATTAATTTATATTTTGATTGGAAATGTTAAAGAATTTTTTATTTATGTCCTTAATATTTTGTATAGCTTCATTTCACTAGTTGGTCATGTTGAAAGAGTGTGAATACATTTTTATTTATAGAGTTGGAAAATGATTGTGGACTGTCCATCTTGAAATGAAGATCAAGGTCCCAATATTAGTCCTCCATTATCATAAATGAGATGGATGGAGTGTATAAGAAAATGGATGGAGTATGTCATATAAATATAAGAGATTCAAATCATGACCCCTCTTTGAGTGTATAAGAGGGGTGTAAAAGGAAGAGTGTGTAAGATGGGTATAAGATCTTGTAAGATCTCTTACTTGCACACTCGGTATGATGATGTCACCTTAGGTGAGGTAATAATTCAATTTATGTATTTATAAAATAGATAATTATAAATCCATGGAATTTTCCATTAGAAGAAGATTAGACTGATTAACTAGGATTAATCAATAATTAGAATAATAGTGGCCTTTTTCAATGTTATTTTGCCAATCAAATATTCATTTAATTCTCTCTAACAATAACATTTTTAAAGGATAAATTTGATTCTAGATGCATATGTCAAATTAAATGTTGTAATATGATGCATTGCCCCAATCAAGGATATGTCATTGTAATTTTGGATTAAATCAGTAATTGTGCAAATATTTACCTTAATTAGCAATTTCTAACTAGATTTGTGTGTTATTGTATAAAGTCATTGCAATTAAAATTTTGACATATAAGTGATGAAAATTAAGTGTCTACAGGTGGAAATTTGCACAAGCTAGGGTCACTTTATCCTAATTCCTTCCCTAGGTAAGTGTAAATGTGTGTTTCAATTTATTATTTTACTTTGAATCACACATGCATTCACATCACATACACATGTCAAAGTAGGGTCATTGTGTAGATAACTAATTTTGGTTCAAGGCTTATTATTGGAATTATTTTAGTGTTTATTTATGCATATGGATCATTGGTTAAACTTAAGGTCTTATTGGTACTTTTATGTGTGATACCATCCCTCTCTTTCTCTTATTTTTTATAATATTTGTTTTTTTGTTTCTTATGATTTCTCTCTTTATTATATTTTCATTATGAAAGCAGGATTTTTATGTTTCTTTTCTCTTATTTTTATACTCAGTATTATCAAATAAGTTATAAAAGATATAACCTTAAGCACTACTAGGATATCCTCCCAAAATTTCCCCAAAGTGACCATGAAAGGTGCCCCTAATACCAATTATGAATCCATAATCATATATCCCTATAGATATTGTGTCTTTCTCAATAATCATATGCATATCTCTATAGATCCTACGTCTATCTCAATAATCCTATGTATAAGACTAGCCTATTATTTTTTGGTTTCTTTACTGCATTTACCACACTCTTGGCATCATATTTAGGCTAAAAAGTATTATCATTAGTTTTAACCTTAAAATTTTCCTTAGCTTGAAACTTGGCTTTATTAGAGGTAGGAGCATTGGTCCTATTTAAGCATGTTAGCCTGTAAGCTTGATCTCATAGTTTCTAACCTCATCATAAACATCATTGAAAGAGGGATAAGTTTTGAAGACCACTTTATCCTTAATTAGTAAAAGGAAACTTTGAGAAAATATACTTTATAATTCACTACTAAGAAATTGGAAACTATTTTTTGTAACCATTTACTCGATTCTAAGTACATATTCATGAACATTCTCATTAGGTCCTTGTTTAAGTTGAGAAATTTGTGAAAATGTATTTTTCATGCTAATAAGTAAAAAAATGAACAAATAAATCATCAACTAAAGCAATGAAATAAATCACAGATCCACATGACAAGGCATAAAATCAATCATGAACATAATATTCTAAACTTGTAGGAAATGACTTAGTCAATGTTTTATAATTTTTCACAAAATATAAACAAAAATCATAGAAAGATTCAATATAATGGTAGGTATCTCTTTATAATTTAATAATTCAAAATTTGGAGACACACATCTTATGGTAAGAACATCATAATTCAAAGGGTTAAACAAAATATCTTGTGAGTTGATCCTAGTATTTAAATTTTGAGACTCTTGAGAAAGTAATTTAATTTTTTTTTGAACATCACATAAATTTTTCATAAGAGTGTTAATATTAGGGGTTGGAAGGAAAATAGTATTAGAATAGGTGATAATTGATCCATTGTTCAAATAAGCCAATTGAGAAACAATGAGAAGAAGAGAAGAAGGTTGGGAAACACGTTCAGATGGTTGATGAACTTGACAAACAACAAATGAAGGATTGGGAAGAACTCTAGAAACATTGAAACCATATTAGGAAGGAAAATAAATATCAATAAGATTAGAATAAATATAAGGATGAATATCATTAAAAACAAATTAAGAAACAAACATATCATTAGGTATGGAAGGGGACCCTCTTGAAGATTGATCTATATTATTTTCATTCAAATATCCATTTTTCAGTATATTAGGTATATCTTTAACTAAAATATCTTGACCTAGGGTTTGTGTTTTACCCTATTTTTATGAAACAAATAATTTATAATTTTTTTCTATTTTGTGTAAAACTAGAAATTTCATAATTCTAAAGATATACAATATTTAACTTTTCTGATTTTGACAAATTATTAAATATAGAAAGTTGTTTTTAAAAAGCATAAAGAAGAAACACACTTAGCTTGTACATTGATTTATGTTTATTTTTATGATTATCTATAATGTTAAATCAAAATAAGAGTTGATTGTAAGAGTACAAGATCATAAACAGAATCTAGATAGGTCCATTGTAAGTGGACAATGATGTAGTAAATTCTAGTCCATTGATTGTGGACTTGTCTCAGTTTACTATGATAGGTTGTTGATAGGAAAAGATAGAGAAATCAAAATTATAGAAATGAAAGATTAGAGGTATAAGTATAATATATTTGTAAACATGACCACTATAAGTGGAGAATGACACAATGTCCCTTAGTCTATTGACCGTAGACTTGTCCCAGTTGACTGTGCGTAAAAATCGTTCATTGCACTTGTTTATGCTATGGATGATGAGAAATATAAGATATCACAATTAGGGTTTGGCTATGAAATTTTTTATGTTTGTCTTCTCTTGTATTTAAAAACCTTATGGAAATTTGATAGCTTGAAAACATACAAGAAAAAAAGTGGAGTGTAATTGGTTGAGTTGACCTCAATTAACCCCTTGATGATTGACCACTACCTATGTATACAATAATACAAGAAGGGAACTCTATCCCATGTAGTTCGCCCACCTAGAGTGAATGTGCAATTTTTATCCTTTGTCTATGTGTATGAAACTAAATTATGGATTTGATACTTAACAATGATATCTCTTGACTTGATTTAGAGGGATCTTGAAATGGATTACGGATGCTCCTTGTGAGTGATTTAGAATTTAGGTAGAATAAGGCATATTTATATAAATGTGTATGCTTAAACCAAGTGAATATCAAATTGGAAATAATCAGTGACTCTTAACATGTATTTATAAGATAATCTTTTAAAAAGTCCTTTAGTCAACCATGTGAAATGTGTGGGAAAACCCACGAGGATGTTTTGAATTTTGAAACAAGCCATTATTTGGCATAGGATGCAGTTGTTGTAAGTGGACAAGGGCACATTGTACTCATGTCTACTTAGTCCGCACCTATCTAAAAGAATCAAAGATAGTTGTCCTCTATTGGGGATAGTCTGAAGGTGATTTTATATAGCCAAAGCATTTGACATTTATGTATAATAGTGATGATAAACAAAGGGTCGAGACCGCATATATAAAAATGGCTTAGAGGAATGGTAAATAAGAGTCATTTTTTTGTGTGCAAGTCATGTGGTTTGAAATGTGTCAATAATTAGAATTTTAAAAGTACCTTTGATTATATTTAAGTGTATACATTTCCCCCCATTCTATAAATGAAATTGTTAGAGTAAATAAGAAAGAGTTAAAACTGAGTGTTTACAACACCCTTTGTCTTTGAATGGATACTTCAATTTGTAGGGCACTCAAATTTAGAAAACCCTACAACAACTCATGAAGTATTCATTTTTTTCCTTTGAAAATTGAAAAAAAAATAACTTTGAAAATTGAAATTTTTGAAAAGAGATAAAGGAAGGAGTACACTTGTATTTAGGTAAAACCAAACTCCACTATAACCTATAACTAATCATGGGGAATCATGCCCCCATATTAAACTAATTAGAGAATTTAAACCAATGGAAAATTAAGATTGATCAAATCTCAATTTTGAATAACTAAGAAGATGTTGAGTTTGAAATGTTCATTATTTCAACTCTCATTAATATAGAATCATACACAATGTACTAATCCAAAAAGGTGGAACCATTCTAGGTTCACTAAAAATGATGCCAAGGTTGTTGACTATTACTAAACTAGAACGAATCACCTGCACATATTCAAATCACACCATTGTATATGGATCTATATTATATTTTTCATGATCAAAATATAATGAAGAGTATTCATTCCCCCATCATTAATGCATTGCTCATAGACTTTGCTTTTGAAATGAATATTTTGATTTGATGTTTGAACTTTAAAAATGTGAATGAAAAAGTATCATGTCTTTTTTCCACTTTGAAACTTTGAATTTTTCAACTTTTGATGAGCATAAACATAAATTAATATCATGTCTCATGAATTTGTGCTAAATATATATCATGTTATGCATATATATACTCAATTATAATTATATTTGCAACATGTAACTTTGATCTTGCATATACCCATGCACATGACTTTAGGTGTGTATAATTATGTACTTTGAGTCTTTGAAAATTTAGTTCCTATGCATGCCATATGCCCCCATAATCTATATCAATGTCCTCATATTTATCATATGTTTGATTTATCAATCACTTTGAATCTTTAATAAATTGTACTCTATTATAGAATCTACTTTTGAATTAGTATGGATCTTTGAAAACTAATACTCTCTATTTTTTAAAACCTATAATCTATACATTTGAATCCGTATTTGGTCCCAAATTGATTCATGGAGGTTTGGATATATAATAAAAGCCCACTATGATGACCCCATTTGAAATGAGGGATGTCTGTAAATCACTTATCTCAAAATAAGAGTTAAATGTATCATGTGATAAAAATATTACCATATAGTATAATGGCCTCATGTTGGAGATTATGTCATCATATAAAATGTAATTTTATTTTGAAACATGTATGTAACATATTGAATGTAAGACATACAAAGTGTTATGTCTAGATAGATATAGTAATGAGACACATAGTAAGTTAAACATACTAAAAGTGCATGATATGTATCATGGCACTGCTAATTAATCTTGACAAATACACAAGCACAACACACAATAAGGCTAATGGATGCATACAAGGGACATGTTCAAATGTCAAATAAGTAAATATTTCACACATAAGGATAAAGGCCATAATTAATGGACATGTTTAAATGCCACACATACCAAGAAATGATCTCATATAGATGTTCAATAAATTTACACACAAGGGCCAAGTGCCATACACAATAAGTAATCAATGTATATCCTATCATGAAAGAAACTAAATAACATTGAAGGAACATAAAATAAGTGAAAACTAGTCTATTCTATCCATATGTATCAATGTCATATTATTAGTACAGTAGCATATCTATGTAGCACAATGTAAATATGAGTGATTATTAAGACAATTTAAGATATATACCTCAATATTGCATTTGAATTTGTAGATAGATATAACATGTTGTATTTTAACATATAGATTTAGATGCCCCTAGCATAGGCATGGCCACTAGGTAGAAGGGAGTCTAACATCTAAGAATGTCTATTTAATGTATGTTCTACATCACACTCATATACCTCATGAAATGCATGTGTGTATAGAAAATAAGATGATATCTACCAAAATATGTGATAAATATCATATGCAAAGAAGTAAACTAGTATCTCACATCATGCTCAAGTATATAATTTTTATATTTTTTTAAAATATATTAAATGTTTTTATATTTTTGTAATATTTTGATTTTTTTTGCTTGTTTGATATTTTTTGATTTTATTGTGTTTTTTAACCAATAATTTGGTCCACACAACATTCCCATGGAGTGTCTACATAACATGTGTAATCACCTTTTGAATTATGTGTTACATCACTAATGGGGAAGGGATGTTATTGTGGGGATCCTATGGTGTCATGAGTATCATACCTATATTTTTTGTGATCATAATTAGGATCATTGTCTTATTCATGGAAAGTTGTTATGATTTTTATTTGTATCTATATAAGTAAATCCAATTGCACCATAGTATGTTAGTGGATTTGCTAATGTCTTTTTATTTACTTGATGTGTTGTATTATTTACTTCTCATGTGATTATACTAGTTGTGTTTATTGGAATGATAGATGAATAAATATTATATTTATTCTATTATTGCTTTGTGGATTTTTCTGCACTTGAGATTATAACCATTATGTTTTATCAATTTTGGGAAAACCTAAAAATATATAGGTTACTAAATGACAAACTACCATGAAAAATCAATAATAATAATAATAATAATAATAATAATAATAATAATAATTTAAATATTAAGCATTCATTTATTTGAAACTTTTTGAATCTATAAACTTAATTTAAAAGCTAAAATGAGTTCCAAACAATAATTTCCTAAGTTAAATAGGAGATAAGGGGTAATCTTGTCCTCTTTTATTCTGGCCCTATACAACAAATAGTGATAATTTAGGGTTTCTAAGTTATGTTCACCTTCATTTGTATGTTATGTGTTCATGCAATAGCTTCTGATTAGATGCAACTATCATTGTATTTCTTTTTTTCATTTTAAACCCTATGTCTTTAACATGTGAAGACCAATGAAAATCAATGGGAGAAAAAGGGGTCAATGGTTGAATTTGGTCATGACCTCAACACCCCATGTGATGAGCATTGCCTATATACCAATATTTTAAAGAGGGATCAAACTTCATGTAGTTTTCTCATGCTACAGTAGTGTGTGAATAATTAGTGTAATATGTTAGATATTAGTGAAATACTAGTGGTATTAAGTGCCTTGACCATGACTTATGACCTTGGATATGTATTCAAACTTTAGTTATAGGCTACTAGGATTGTATGTAATCAAAATTGGGATAAATAGATAGTTTTCTCTCAATGTGTAATTATAATTATGGTTTTTTTTAGTGTGGAAGCCTCCTTATGATAAAAATGGTTTGAAATGTGTTTATATTCATATATTTTAAATTCCTTTGAATAGGGCTTATGAGGGTCATAAGCTGACCTTTTCAAAAATTTGATTTTCAAAATTAACCATTATTTAGAAGGAAGAAAAGAGGGGGATTAGAAAATAGAGTGGGGTGCTCATGTCCAATAGGTTGTTGTTATCCAATGGGGAAAAACAATGGTGTTAATGGTTTGGCATGGCCTAAATGATGGTTAAGGTTGACAGCATGATAAATAAGTATATTTTGGGGTCATCAATCAGCTTAGAAGAATGACTCTTTCATGTTTAAGTGTTCAAAAGTGATCAAAAGGGCCCTAGGATAGATCTAGAGCTACGTGTGTAAAGGAGTGGTCACAAGTGCATTATTTTGATTAAATGTTAATTAAAGTGTCTAAATTTATCCCCCTTTTATTATAGTAATGCAACAAAGTAAAAGTACTAGAGTAAAAGGAAATGTGCATTCTTCAACTTACCCATGAATTGTATTCCTAAATGTAGGCCACAATATTGAATTGTGCTTCACGCAAACCTAAAATGAAACATATGAAATATCAGTATTTACATATGATGCATATCAAAAAATAAAATATTAGAGACTAGAGAATTATTAAAAATGAATACACTTGATTGGGTATGCAAACCATTGTGTTTTCCTAGTGTATAAATTAGTGCAAAATTGGTGATTATAGAGGATAGGACCCTTGGAGATTTCATTTATATTGAATAGTTTGGATTAGACTCTATATTCCCTAATACTCATCAATAGGCAAGTGTGATTAAGAATTCAAGGTGTGATTGACTCCATCATCACATACCCAGAGTAATGAAGCAATTTAGAATCCCTGTATGAATCCCAATAGATTGTTCTAGTGTAAAAAATGGTAAAAATAGCAAACCAATTGCTACAGATGGAATAAGGTTCAGTTATAGTGTAAAACTAGTGTGAAATTGAGTATATTTTAGGTATGGTGTATACAACATGGAGAATGACATGGATTTTGCATTCTATTTGTAAAACTAATGCAAACTTAAGTAATGAAGAAGCCATGTTTATACACATTCTTCCAAACTGATAGCTAGTGTATATGGATTCTGAAACTAATTGATAACAACTATGATTCTGAGAAAACATGTGTCAAACTAGAACATGCAGTTCATGATGACCCCAAACTAAGAAAATTTGAGTAATTTTATAAATTGAGACTATAAAATTATTGCTTACTCTCCTAAGTAAACTGAGATTATAATAAATTCTCTAAATGCATGTTTTTTAGGCATTTGGACAACATTGGTGAGAAGGAAAAGAGAGTAATGTTCTCTTTTCAAATAGGGATCTCTTGTCCAAAATAACTTTTTATGCATTTTATGAGACTAAAACTACATTAACTGTGTAATAACTTCCAATTTTTATCTATGTGTTAATCTAGGAGGTCAAGTCTCTAATACAAACCTCTGTGGATGCCTCCTTTTTTGATGTGAGTTGTTGATCCTACACAATAACTAAACTCAAAATAAAAAGTTATACAATAAAAATTTATGACATAAAGATGTAAATCTGAGTAATAGTGATAACATGGATAAGCATGACATCATCATATAGATAAATTAAGTGTAGTAATAATGTGAGATGTATACAGTAAAAATAATTCATAGCAAGAGTGTTTAGATAGGTGTTAGTATTTAGGAATGCATATAAGTGATAAAAGTGAGTATGTAATGCTAAATAGAAATTCTTAGGGAAGAATGCACGATATCCATCATAAAATTAGAAGGAATGGGTAGATGCATGATGTCCATCATAATAACAAATTTTGATCAAAATAATAAGCAAGGTGTCATGGCCATGACACACACAATCAAAGAGTACACACAAATCATGCAATCGAAGGCCAAGGAGCCATATAAAAGGTATATGTTCAATTATCACTCACTTAAAAAGAAGCATACACAACGACATGTTTAAATGTACTTACACATATAGAAACAAGTAATGCATGCTTATATCCACACAAAAGGACATGTTTAAATGCTTGCATATGCATAGAATACACACACATAAAGACATATTCAAATGTTCTCAAATACATAGAAACAAATAATGAAGGCTTAGAACCACACATAAAAGACACAGTCAAATGTCCTCAATGGCAAAGAGAGACTCCATACAAGAGATAAAGATATAAAAACAACATGAAAATAATGCATGATAATATGTGATTGATCAACAAGAGATAAGTTGTAACATGGGTAGATTTAGTACTTTAGATAACCATAGTATATCAAGATGTTATTGAGTGAGAAATATTAAAATATGTAATGTTATGTAAATAAATAATTTGTGAGTAAGATAGGTAGCTAAAAGGATAAAACCTATGTATAATATGCCCTAGTGAGGTAGATGTTGAATGTACATGTTTTAAAAAGTGTGTGTGTGGTCTAAAACTGAGTAGTGATAGTCTAAGATCATTGGGACAACAATGGGGTGATGGACACTAGAGCAAGGTGATCCTATCTAATAGGGTGCTCTTATCTAATTATAATTTTTGAATGTGTAATAGTCATATCATATTAAATTAGGTTTAGAAATGGTATTCTATGTAATATATAGCCACTCATGTACACTGGTGAAGTATGTATGATATAAAACTAACTAAAACAACTATCAAATAATTGTGCACAAATGAAATGATGTATGAAAAAGTACATATAAGCATGTGTAGGTCCTAATTTTTGGTATTTTTTGGAATATTTTACTATTTTTAACTTTTACATATATATAAAGAATATGTGCAAAGTGAAAGAGAGATAATACTGATGAGTCTTGCAACGAACTCATAGTCAATAAACCCTTTGTTGAGAAGAGAAACGGTAACCTTCCATGAGGGAAAGGGCTATGTTATGGTAACTACACTAATCTCAATGGAGAATATGAATGTGGAATACCCACCATACTATAATTATCATTGTCATATTAATAGTGTAGACACCTAAATCTGGCCACCAATAACCTCCAATCAAGATTTTGACTAATTTCCACTGAAGTGCATAATTTGGCATAAAACACACTAAATAATGTGAAATTGACATATTCAAGTGCTGATTTTGGCTAGAGTATACCTAAATGGGACAATGCAATTTATGGGCTAGCTAACTTTGATTAGATCATTTTGAGTCAAAATGCTAATTTTGCATCTAGGTGCCCTGGATTGCTCTTTTCTGTCAAATCTCTTACATGAGACATGTACCTTTGTTATTTTGTGTTGGTGGCATCCTAAATGGGATAACATATCCAAATCATTTGACATTGCATTTTAATTCTAATCCAGTCAAATTTTAGACCAATAATAAGACATTTTGATCAATTTGAGTAATTTATGCACAAAGTGCTTAATCATGCTTAAGAGCTAGTTAAACCAAATTAGAGCCTAATTAAGAATTCCATGGAAGCTTTTTAAATACTTATTTTTGGAAATTAATATTGAATATCTACATCAACAAGTGACCTCATTTCTTGGGAAGACATCCCTAGGCCATAAATGCCACAAATATCAGGATTCATGCCTCATCAATGCCCTCCATGCCTCTTAATTGCTCCTCTATCCCAAATATTGATGAGCCTATTTATAATTTTTAATTGAAAAATTGGATTAATCCTAAGCCATGCATCTCAATCCTGAGATGGATAGTTCAAGTTGATTCTACCCATTTGTAAAAATCTATAAATAGGAGGCCTTACCACATGAATTTTAAGTCTTGATAATGCAAATTTATAATGCACAAATGATTCTAAAATCTATTGCAATTAGTGTTACCATGACAAATTTATTCCAAGCCAATCCAATCAAAATTTAAAGGTGCCAAGGAGAAAAAGAGATAGCCAAGCCTCCTTTAATGAAGACTTCATGAGCACAAGCCGAGCAAGCCACTACAAAAGCATTTAGAGCATCTAAGGAAGGTGAAGGATTCTTGTTTTTCCTTACTTTTTAGTTGTGTTTGTCATTTTTTTTTATTAAGCTCACCCTAGTAACTAGGCATGAAGGTTTTATTTTAGTGTATTTTTAATTTGATTTCATTCACTAACATAATACTAATCTCTCCTTCTTAGTCAAATTCCTAGTTCACATAATGACATGCTCGATGGGATTAAATAACTTCACAAAATTGATCATAATATTCCCTCAAGCAACTCACTAACTTTTTTTATGCATAATCTTAGAGTGGGAGACTCAAAAGAGAAAAAAAATCAATAAAAACATGTTTTTTTATAAGTGGTGGGTGGTGGGTTTGACTGGACACAGTTGTAGGATTCTCCTGTAACTCATGGTATTGTCATTCAGACTCATGGTATTGTGCTTAGCCATTTTGACTAACTTTGTGTTTTTGTGCAGGGTTAATAATACCACTACTTTAGAATTTTTGGGATTTCTTTTCAACTCATGAGGTTTTTCAACTAAGTCATATTATTGTCTAACTATTAGTAGTTAAGCGATAATACTGTAACTCATGAAGTGGTGGGATTGTCCTGCTACTAGTGGGATCGTCAAACTAAGTCACGATATTTTGACCAAACCACCTATGATTTACAATACCTTAATTTTTAAAGTTATGGTATTGTCCTACAAGTAATGAGATTGTCATTCAGAGCCACGTTATTATGACTAAATGGTTAGCGATTAGTTACAATACCGTAACTCTTAAAGTTATGGGATTGTCTTGTAAGTAGTGGGATTGCTCTATCACATAGTGATATTTCACCACTGTGTCAAACTAAGAGCTCATTTTCTTAAGTTGATTATTTCATCTTTACAAATGCTTTAAATCTAAACCACTTGCTAAACTTTTTCTTGTAGGACCAACTTGGAAAATTATTAAAACATGTTTCGATCATCTTTTGTATGCTTTAAAATGAACTAGGAACATTGTTTTGGTGCTTAATATAACATCTAGGTGCTTAAGTAAGTTTTTAAAATTAGTTTCAAAGATTAAAATTTTAAGACCAAGGGTTCAAATAAACACCACTAAATCTTTCATTTGGGCTTAAAATTGAACACACTTGTCATTTTTGTCTTCAATAATTGCTTGATCTAATTTTGTTTAGCAAAGAGAGGGGTGTTGCATCTATGATCTTCCATTTGTCCCCTTTAGGGAACCCTTGGAATCAAAATAACCATTCTTATTGCAAATTTTCTAGTCTAAGGCATAGAAATAATATCATCTAAAGCACTCCCCAAAAAATCACAAAAGTATTGGGTGACCTTGAAAATGACCCTAAAGTCTTTCTATTTTATGCTTTCTTTATTTCATATAAACTTGGCTTGAGAGGGGGAAATCATTACCTCCTATGAATTCTTTAGGAAAGCTTTGACCTAGGGTTTCATCTCCTAGCATTGACTTTATTTGGATCTATATTGGAGTTGCACATAGGATGTAGTGGCACTTAGGACATCGCACTACACTAAGTGAATAGCAGGATGTAGTGCTTGTAAAAAGGACTAGACTTTTTTGCAACAATCCAAGTGATACGAACCCAAAATCTATGCTTTTATTTTGCATTATTTAACATGAAAGTCATTATGAAATTGATTCCCCTAGAACTTTTAAAAACTTATAGATCTTAGATAAATCCCCACTTATCACAAAAGTATTATTGGTGCAAGGTGCATCTCAAGGTCCATGGTGTACTACTATCATTTGAGAGAAGGGGGGGTGTAAAAACCCTAATATATAATGTGCATTTACTTTTGGATGAACACTTAAAATCCTCTCAAATATTTTATATTGATAGATTCTAAAAATACCAAGCAACCTTGTTAGTTTAGGATCTAAGAGAAAGTAATTAGTTGGTTTTATCCTAGATTAAAGTCTTATTTGGATTCAAAACTTGGTGTAAACAAATGATGCAAATCAAACACATAGTCTCCAATTGTTTTTGAACAAGGAGACATTATGTTGCCCATGTGAATCATCAATTTTCCTTGTTTAAAATTCATCAAAACTTGGAGTTATATCATCCACTTTGGTGTAGTTGTGTTGCCCAATTGAGTCTAGACCTTTGTCAAAGTTGTTTAAGTCCTTCATTTACAATCTAAATTTGAAATTGCACCTTTATAAGTTCATAGGGTTGATATGTTAACTACGTTAATCATTTGCATTAAACTTGAGGGAACTTAGGTTTAATTTCCAATTTGGGTTGAAAGTCACTTAACACTCATGATCGTTATCACCACTTGATAGACTTAAGTCATTTTGTGCTAAACACTTGCACTTTGAGTCTATGCATCACAACATTTTGAGTCAAGAAAGGTAGTGTTATGCTATCAAATTTGTGATAAATTATCTTTACCTTAGAGAGTTTTTGAAATAAGCATTTTGTCACATCTTTTGGGTAGTCTAGCATTGTTACACTACCCAAAACATTTTAGATATTATTTCATAGGCCCTCTTGCATAAAGTTATAATTTGTTCTTACACTTTCAAACTAATTTGAGTATACCTTTTGTGAACCTTTATCTAAAATAGTTATGTTATTCACTTTTTTTCTATCTTATTTTTTAAAAAAATCAAGTTTTATACCATTATTTAAGAGAAAACAAGCTATATTCCAAAGTGACTTTTTGTTTCATACTTCATACATAGTTGGTCAAGTTTATATCCAAAACTCAAATTCCTAGTGTTTGTTAGAAGTGTGTCAAAATATGTTAGATTAAAAATCATCTTATTTCAAAGTATATATTTTGACATTGTTTGGACAAGATTCCTAGCACATGCCTTGTTTGAGCCTAGCTTTTGATGCCACGTTTGACCAAAAGACCTAGAAAATTTTACTTTTCCTAAATTAGACTGATTTGAAACACTTAGACCTTAAAATTTGGCATTTTGATTTTCGGTCTATTTACTTGATTATCTTTGTGTGAAATGTGAAGCATTAGATACTTAATGCTAGCTTATTTCCTCACAAATCTTTTCATAAACCTTTTGATCCTTTTGACGAATCTAGACCAAGTTTGAACATCAAATTTTAAACATTGTCTTTCTAGAGTTTGTAAAACTCTTTGACCTTTTATTGAAAAAACATTTACTATGGATCCCAATTTATACTCCTACACTCATAGTGGATTCATGTACAATCGAGGGATTAGTAATGTGGTTACGCAGGAAAAAATGGTGCAAGACCCCTACATAGATAATATTTTTTATGATATGGATTCTTATCCCTCTTATAATACTCAATTAAGGGCTCAAATCCAAGATTTATTAGCTAACTATTTGGTTAATTCACCACCTTATTTAGAACAAGACCAAGAACAAACCACATAATACCTAGCTACAATACCCACAACTGACAAACCATTTCTTCAACAGTCATGCTCTACTAATACACCTCCCACATATGACCTATTTTTTTTTAGCATCATTTATTGGAGAAAAAAGATGAGATTTTGGTTAGAACCATAGAGGTAGGGGCCAAGTTTCCAGTAGACTTCCCTCACGAGAATTTACCAATCCTAGTAAGAATGCCCCACAACATAATTTATGATCAACAGGCTTTTTCTAGAAATCTTTTGGCTCTAGCCTAAACAACATATCAGGACCCTCATATGCCTAATAGAGGCAAAAACCTCATGGAAGACCACTTTAACCAAATGCAAATGACATATCAAACCTACCTAAATCTAGCATGCAATTTCAATCAAATGAACATGATGAGCAAACCTCTTATTGACTTAGTTCTTTTAATAAGAGTTTTGATAGAGTTAATTGGTCAAGATAATCCAAGTTTAGACCCATTCATGAAAAATACTTTGATAAAAAACTTGCTACATATGCCCATTATTGAAGAAGTGTCTTTTTCTTCTACATAGAATAATGAGCAAAATATAGTGGACAATGTGCAAGAAATGCCCAATCCAAATCAAAGTGGTACTAACATACAAAAAACTAGTTAACAACATGTACCTATAGTTAATACCATGAGTAGACCATCATACCAGGGAGTAGGATTTTTCACATCCCAACCTCAACTAACTACTTCATCAAGCGTACAACCAACAAGAATAGGTAGTAAAATAGCAACCAATGTTACACCTCAATAATAGAATGTGATGAATCCTTCTCCTCAATAAATGATGAGTAGTCTTCCACAATAGTAGGCACAAACTAGCATATCAACACAATAGAGGCTGAATGTATTTCCACCATAATAAGGGGAAACTAATATTCTACCTCATCGAGTAGTGATAAACATACTTCTTCAGTCACAAACTAGTGTACCAATCCAAAACCAAATGATGACTAGTCAACAACATGTAAATATTGGTCAATAATAGATGCCAAATATTTAACAAGCTTTCACTTCCCAACAAGGATTCATGTAATAAGGAGTCTCTCATGTTTCTCAAATACCTACTAGACAATAATTGGTTCAAAATGTGCCACGAGTTTAGAGACAGGGTCTTGGTCCACACGTTCCCACTCAATAACAAGGTTTGATTACTCAATAGCATGTCCATTTTCAACCACAACATAAATAGTATAGTTATATCCCTCCATCCCAACCATAAAACCTTCCAATTCAAACCTTCATAGCCAACCTAAACCAGAATATCACACAACCAAATGTGAAATTCCAAGTACATCCTAATCTATGTGTGTATATTCTTGGTCCATTTCCCAACTAAACCAACATACCCCAAAAGATATCTCCATCATACCCTAGTCAAAGTGTCCCATTTGTGACCACCCAACCATCTACCCAAACCAATGTTCTCCCTTAAACCAATGTTCCTTCCAGTTTCTTATCCCTAGAATTGCAATAGATGAAGGATGTAATTATTGCCATTCAAGTTGGGAAATAGACTAAAAAGTTTAATTTGGATGACATGTTTTATTATCCATTCAACACCATTTCCTCTAGGATATGAACCACCAAAATTTGACAAATACAAAGGGAAAGGTGACCCTACATCCCATTTAACTGAGTTATTTTTTGCATGTCAACCAGTGGCATATAGTGATATATACCTTTTGTTGTTGTTTTCAAGGAGCTTGGTTGGACAAGACTTGGAGTGGTTTTTGAAGTTTCCCAAGAGTTCAGTAATAAATTTTGATGATCTTTATGATAAGTTTGTGTATCACTTTTCCTATAATCTTGAATATGAGATTTCATTGGTTGATTTAACACAAGAAAAACAAAAGGCTGGTGAGAGTTTTGCAAGTTATCTATAGTGATGGAGAGCCCTTGCAAGCCAATGTACCCATAGTTTACTAGATAAATAATTATTTGTGTTGTTTACTAAAAATTTGCATAGTGAAATAGCTTATCATATAGAACTACAATGTGCACATACTTTCAAGGAGATCACTGACAAAGGCTTGTTGATTAAGAGAGACCTTATTAATAAAGGGATCATAAATCTTATGTCAACTAATCAAAATCAAGGTACCAATCAGGGAAGTGGCCAAAACTAACATCCAATCCAAGCACAAGCATCGCAACTAGCATAGGCTAATAACCAAGATAGATCAAAGCAATTCAACTATAATAAGAATGTTATGGGTAATGGAGTAACCAAGTCACATCATGTCCAAATAGTGCAAACATCATCTTTACCACCTTTTTACCTTAATCCTACTCAACAACCTCTCCAACCAATTCCACAAACATGACAATCAATAACTGCATAACAAATACAACAACCTTTACCATTACAAACCCCTCCTCTAAGGAGAACTGTGCCTACTCATCGTGTCTTTAGTGACCTAAGAGAACTTATTGAGTCTGTATTTTGAAAACTTTTCATTGCTAATCTAATTAGTTGGCCTATACCAAAACATTATCTACAAGTCATTCTTTATCCTGATTGGTACCATGAAAATGAATTATATGAATATCATTAGGTCAATAGGCATAATCTATAAAGATATGTGTAAATCAAGAATTTGATTGATAATATGTTAGATAATGTGGAGATAACATTGGATAATGGTGCTTCCACCTCCAATAAAAATCTTGATATTTATCAAAACCCTTTTCCCCAATATAACACACAATAGTAGCATAACAATCAGCAATACCAACAACACCGACCAGTGCAACAATAAAATCAGTAGTATCAAAATCAAACGCTAAACCAATAGAATCAACAATAGAACCCACAATGTTAGAACAATGGACAAAACCAAGGTCAGAATGGTAACAACTAATAAACCTACCATATAGTTGTAAATGACTATAATAGGGTTGTAGGTCATATTATAGGGGGTAGCATTAATACCATCTCCATTAATCTTATACCAAGCACTAATCAATCTAGACCATTACTAAATAATACCACTCAACCAAATTACATGGATAATCCTTCTTTGACCTAGGACCACACACAAGTAAACTAGCAAATTAGGACTTCCACTTTTAGACTTTATACTGATAACTCACCCTTACCACGTGATCACATACAAATGCATCAGCAATCGAGACTTGTCTTATCTAGTCCTACACCATTCCCAACATTTTTTAGCAATTATGGTCCAACATCTAATCTTGACTGTGCAAACACAACTCAGAGGTCAAAGATTACTATCCTAGGTCCACAACTATCTACCACTTTGCCTATTATCCAACCAACCATTCAGCCTTAGAATAAACCATTCACCATTGACCAAAATAAGAAGTTTGATATTATAGACCAATTATAGAAGACACCAATATAAATTTAAATTTTAGATTTTCTATGAATGTTAATAATCCATAACAACATTTTTAATGAGTTTTTAACCCAATCTACTATTACTAATGACATATCCCCAGATAAATTTCAAGCTTTTGTTGGACACCTAGCTCCAGCCCAACAAGTGACATTCAACCAAAGTGATATGTTTTCCCTTGGCCCACTCCATAATAATCCATTATACATAGAAGTTTATATAAAGTGAAACATGTCCTTATAGACAATGGATCAGGCCTAAACATAGTGTCTTTAAAGTTCATCAAGCTTCTTGGTACACAATGGTAGATCTCCAGTCAGAAATGATAACTATCAAATCCTATGATAATCAAGAAAGAGAATCACAAGGCAACATCAGCTTACCATTTATCATTGGGCCTTTGACCCATGATACACTTTTCCATGTGCTTTATCTTGAGTTGTCATTTAATATGCTTCTAGGTAGGCCTTGGTTACATGAGATTCATGTAGTCCCTTCAACGCTACACCAATGTATCAAGTTCTCCCACTCAGGGATGGAAGTGAATACTCTAGAAGATTTACACCCATATGAACACTAGAAACATCTTGAGGCTGAGTTTCAAAGCCACAATTACCAATATGACATGAATCCAATTTCCAATCAGGATAAAGGAAAGGCCATACTTATTGATCCTCCACAGGATTATTACATAGATCTTAATACCTTGGATTCCTTTTCCCACATGCCACCTCTTGAAGCTTCTAATAATTTCACCATTTTAGATAATGGCCCAAGGGAGTATGTGACCCATGATACCTTCCATATTACTAATCTTACTCAGAATCCAAAGACCTTTGGATGACCTAAAAGTACCCCACACATGCATTGGCAACAAAAGAACTAAGATAAGGGACCTGTCATGTTTGTACTAGCATTTGGCCTAGAACTAGGCCCTCTTAAAGGGGACTAATCATGGTTGTACAATGACAACTAATCTAATTGTTATAAAATTGTAAAGTATCTTATTCCCAATAGGATCATGGAGCATCAAGATTATGAAGTAAGAGACCTTAGACCAAATCAACAAGCAACCATTGAGCCAATTTCTATGCCTAAGTATAAAAGACCTTATGGACTTAGATTTAAACTACCTGGGGGTAACCCCATAAATCTTATTCTAGTTCCATCATTGGTGGCTAGTGATGATGACATCGATAGCAAACTAGAGTCTGATCATAGCCTCACCTTTGATGACCTAGCTGAGACTAACCTGTTTGATAACAATGCTATATGTACTCTTACCCCAATCATTTGTCACAACCCATTACCATTATACTATCCCCAACTGATAGATTAGGACCAAAAAAATCCAATTTGTTGATTGATGAGTTTCAGAATGATGAAGCATTATGTGACTTTTTAGGCCTTAGAAATAATGTTCCATTGGGATATCATAAATCAAGGTTATTAGTTACATTAGATCTTGAAGCCTATTTTGGAGAGCGGGTGAACACCCTTAGCCAAAAACAAATAAATCAAACATTGAGGTCCCAAAGTGAAAACCTCTTTGAGACACTTTTTGACCAGGGAAAAAGTAAAGATAAAGGTTATTCTAGTGGTGAAAACTTGTTTCAGGTGCCATTAGATGGGGGTGTTTATTCTTCTTTAAATTTAGATTAGGAGACCACCAATGATGAATTTGCATATGGATCTGAGTTTAGTTTTGTGCAACAATGAGTATTTGATCAAATTCTTCAATAATTTCTAACTATTTTTATCACATAGCTAGATCTCCCACTGGGGGACTCAGATTCATCATGCCTAGGAAACATTGAGGAGAAAGTCCCAATAGAGGAACCTGATATCATCCAACAGTTCAAGTCTTTGCCTACTATCCTAGAAGATAGTTCAACCCTTCTAGTTGAAGATATAATAGAGGTAAACATTAAGACTTTATTAGACCCAAAATATATAAAATTAGGCATGTCCCTCACTAAAGAGGAACATGAAGTCTTTATAGCTCTATTGAAAGAATTTGTAGATATCTTTGCATGGGCTTATTCTAGCATGCCAGGTTTGGACCCTGCCTTAGTTCTACACCATCTTATGGTCAATCTTGATGCCAAACTAGTGAAACAAAAGTTTTTTAAGATGCATCCTCACATTTTTGTCTTGTTAAAGAAAGATTTGGAAAAAATCTTAGAATCAGGATGTATCTGGTCCATTGACTACTTAGAATGGATATCTAATGTTGTACCTATTAGCAAAAAGCCTGAAGGAATCAAAATTTGTACTAATTTTTGAGACATCAACAAAGCTTGCCCCAAGGATGAATATTTATTGTATAATATTGATATGATCATCAATTCCATAGCGGGTTATGAAATTCTTTCACTCATGGATGGCTTTTCAAGATACAACCAGATTAGAATATCACTAAAAGACCAACATAAAATAGCATTCACCACTCCATGGGGAACATTTTGTTATCAATTAATGCCATTTGGTCTTAAGAATGTTGTATTTATATGTCAAAAGGTCATAACTATCATATTCTATGATGTGATGCATGATATTGTTGAAGACTATGTCGATGACATATTAAGAAAATCCAAGACCAGGGCTGACCATCCAGTAGTGCTACGTAAGATATTTGAAATATTATGGGAGTACAAAGTTAGACTCAATCCAAATAAATGTGTGTTTGGTGTAACCTCTAGAAAATTAATTATATTCATCATGTCTCATAGAGGCATTGAAGTTGATCTAGACAAAGTCCATGTTATAACTGAGATGCCATCACTAACCAATTTGAAGCAACTCCATCATTTACAGGGTAAGATCTAGTCAATCTGACACTTCATCTCTCAGTTAGAAAACAAGTGTCATCCATTTACACATCTTCTAATTAAGGGAGTTTCATTTCACTGGGATGGCCACTACCAAATAACTTTTTAACAACTCAAGGACTATCTAGTTAATCTACCTATTTTGTTACCTCCTATGTCAAGAAATCCATTCTTGTTGTATCTATTAGCTATTGATAATGCCTTGGGGGCAATTTTGACTCAACATGATAAAAATGGAAAAGATCATGTAGTATACTACTTAATTCATACCTTGGTCACATATGAACACAACTATGCACCTATTAAAATAGCTTGTCTAGCCATGGTCTTCACAGCTCAAAAACTATAGCATTGCATGTTGAATAATAAGACCATGGTCATTTCAAAAGTAAAACCGCTCAATTATCTACTATCTAAAACAAATCTACAAGGTAGAATGGCCAAATATATCATGCTTCTTAATGAGTTTGGCATATAGTATGTCAATCAAAAGGCAATCAAAGGACAGGTCCTTATAGATCAACTTGTTGAAGCACCCCTTGTAAACACAAAGCCACTTACATTTAATTTTCCTAATGAATCCATAATGACAGTTATTGACACACCTCTTGAGGAGTAGCACTAGAATCTATATTTTGATGGTTCATTTATTGCACATGGATCAGTGGTATACCTCTTATTTATTACACTTCAAGGGGATTTAATCCCTAAATCATTCAGAATCAATTTTACTTATACAAACAACATGGCTGAGTATGAAGCACTTGTCATAGGAATTTGATACATAGTACACTAGAACATATCTCATCTTTAAGTTTATGGTGATTCTTAGTTAATCATCAATTAGGTCATAGACCATTTCTAAACCAAAGATGACAAATTGGTTCCATATAAGGCTATGATCAATACCCTAAAATAATAAATTGTAAATATCCAATTTGAGCATATACCTAAGGCTAGTAATAGAACTGCAGATGCCATGGCTACTATCAGCTCTCTAATTCAACAAATAGACAAAGCTAGAAAATATCAATTCCTTATTGAGAATTTGGTCTCACTAGTTCATGAACCTTCAACTGTGGTAATAATTTATGATATTGTTGGTCCTAATTCTATCTGGTACTCAGACCTTTACAACTACCTTCATGATCAAGTTCTACCACCTAACCTATCTCAAAAACAAACCAAAGCCTTTATCTATCACTCCACTTGTTATACTCTACTTGGATCCACCCTTTACCATCGTAGTTTTGATGGAACTTTGCTTCATTGTATACCTTTAATAGAGTCTACACTAGCGTTAAGAGTTCTTGAAGGAGTATGTAGAGCTCATTCTAACAAGATAGTCCTATCTAAAAAGCTCTTACATACTAGTTATTATTGGCCCATGATGGATGTAGATGTAGATACATATGTAAAGAAGTGTTGCAAATGTCAATGACATGCTAATCTGATTCATTCCCTAGCATAAACTCTAAAACTGATGTTAAAACCATATCCATTTGCTACATGAGGGCTTGACCTCATTGATAAAATCAACCCCACTTCATCTGATGGCCATAAACATATCCCTACCACCACTGAGTATTTCACTAAGTGGATTGAAACTATACACCTCACGTGACTAGAAAGCAAATTTCCAAGCTCATCTTCAACCATCTCATTTTCCACTACGGTATCCCCTTTGACATTATATCTGATAATGGAGGATCATTTAAGAACAAGGATGTTAATAGGATATATACCAAATATAACATCACACATCATTTCTCTACAGCATATTACCCTCAAGGTAATGGTGAGGCTAAAGCCTCGAATAAAACCATTGTCAATATTCTCAAAAATATTGTCAATGATGTTGGTGTTAAGGTGTGGAGCTAAAAGCTTCACCAAATGAGCGAGTGCAGAAGTTGTAGGAATTACACAGTCACCGGCATCGGTCAGGAGCGACTGACATCGGTCAGGAGTTGACTGGGAGATGCTAGCGTCTGTTATGTTCAACCAACGTCGGTCAGGTGTAGACAGGCAGGGACCAACGTCAGTCACCTGTGTGTCCAAAATACTATTTCCGTGGACAGAACAGAATGTTTGCATGGTAGGATTAAGTGTTAGTCTTAAGTTCGCATCTCTATTATTAGTAAGACTATTTAGAGCCCTTGATTAGGTGGTGCATATAATGGCTGTAATTGTATGCTCATGTTTCCTAATATCATATATAAGATTAGATCTTCATAGCTTATTGAGTTGAATTGAACAGTACAAGATTGTATATGTGTATCAATCCAGGTTGTTGGAATTGATTGTAATTGAGAGAGAGAGAGATCTTGAGGGAAAGAGATCTAGAAAGAGATCTGTACATCTGAGAGAGGTGTGGAAGAAAAGAAGTTTCTTCAATTGTATTCCTTCTGTAAAGAGTTTAATACAAGTTTTCAGGGTGGTTTCTTGTATCTCTTGTTCTTTGCTATTTTTGATTCTAGTTACTTATCTTTCTAGTTTAATTCCTCATTTAGTTGCTTTCATATAGTAATTAACATTGTTGGTTGATCCCCAACAAGTGTTATCAGAGCTCAGGTTGACTAACAGGTGTTTCAGATCTGGTTAGTGTGTATTGATTATAGGTTACTCACAGGAATTTCTATTTGAGTGGGAGAAGCAATGGCAGAAGAAAGTAAACTGAGAATGGAGAAGTTTAATGGCAATAATTATCAACATTGGAGAATGTAGATAGAAGATTATCTGTATCAGAAAGATCTATACTTACCGTTAGGTGGGGTTTCAAAGAAGCCCAAAGACATGGATGATGAAGAATGGGAAGTTCTTGATAGAAAGGCTCTTGGATCTATAAGATTGAGTCTAGCATCTACTGTGATATCTAATTTATCATAGGCAAAGACAACGGTAGAGTTGATGACTACTTTAGCAAATTTGTATGAAAAACCCTCAGCTTAAATAAGGTATATCTTATGAAGCAATTATTTAATTTGCAAATGTAGGAAGGTGGATCTGTATCTAATCATCTAAATGATTTCCATGGAATTGTAAATCAATTAAATTTAGTCCAAATAGTGTTTGATGATGAAATTAAGGCTCTTTTAATATTATGTTCTTTGCCTGAAAGCTGGCATAGCTTGGTAATGGCAGTTAGTAATACTACATCTGCTTCAAATATTTTAAAAGTAGAGGATGTTGTTAGTGTAATCTTGAATGAAGAAATTCGCAGGAAAAGCACAGAGGAAACATCAGGGAATGCTTTAAGTTTTGAGAGCAGGGGAAGGCAAAAAGAGAAGAGTAAGAAAGGGAGATCAAGGTCTAAGTCAAAGATGAGAGGTAGATCCAAATCCAGAAATGGCAGGAAGCCACAATGATGGAATTGTGGAAAGATAGGGCACATAAGCAAAGCTTGTTGGTCAAAGCCAAAAGAAGACAATCAACATGAAGGTAAGGAAGAAGCAAAAGTTGTAGGTATTGCACAAGATGCTCTTATATTCTCTTTGCATAATAATATAGAATCTTGGGTTTTAGATTCTGGTGCATCTTTCCATGCAACCCCTAACAGAGAATATTTTAGTGACTATGTCCATGGAGATTTTGGAATAGTTTATTTAGGGGATGATGGGCCTTGTAAAATTGTTGGCAAAGGAAAAGTGCAGCTGAAAATGCAGAATGGCAACACATGGGTGTTGAGAGATGTCATGCATGTTCCTAGCTTGAAGAGGAATTTGATTTCTACAAGAAAGTTAAGGGATGAGGGTTGTACAGTAACTCTCACAGCTGAATCTTGGAAGGTGACCAAGGGTGCACTTGTATTGGCTAGAGGTAAGAGAGTAGGTACTCTCTATTTATGTAATTGTATTACTGATTATTCTCCTTCTGTATTATCTACTTCAGATGTGGATGCAAAGTTGTGGCACTCTAGGCTCGGCCACATGAGTGAGAAGGGAATGTCCATTCTTAAGTCAAAAGGTAGCTTTTAGATTTGAAAAGCATAGATCTAGAATTTTGTGAGCACTATATTTTTGGGAAACAGAAGAGAGTGAGTTTTCTCAAGACTGGGTCAACAAAGAAGAAGCACAAATTGGAGCTTGTTCACACAGACGTGTGGGGGCCAGCTCAAGTTGCTTCTATTGGAGGATCACGGTACTATGTTTCTTTCATAGATGATGCTACAAGAAAGGTATGGGTCTATTGTATAAAGAAGAAATCTGATGTTTTTGACATGTTTAAGATTTGGAAAGCTATGGTTGAGAATGAAACAGGTAGAAAATTGAAGTGCCTGAGATCTGACAATGGTGGTGAGTATTACAGCTATAAGTTCAGAAGTTATTGTTATATGAATGGAATACGCAGGCAAAGGACTGTTCCAAGGACACCTCAGCAAAATAGAGTTGCTGAAAGGATGAATAGAATAGTAATGGAGCCTGCAAGGTGTATGAGATTGCATGCTAGTTTGCCCTTAGAGTTTTGGGTAGAAGCTATGGATACTGTAGTGTACCTGATTAATAGAGGACCCTCTACAGCTCTAGATGGTGGAATTTTAGAAGAGGCATGGATAGGTAAAAAGGTAGATCTCTCATTTCTCAAAGTTTTTGGTTGTGAAGCCTTTATGCACATTGATAAGGAAAATAGAAAGAAGTTGGATGCTAAGTCTATGAGGTGCACATTTATTAGCTATGGCTCTGATGATTTCGGATTTAGGTTTTGGAATCTAGGAACTAACAAGATAATTAGGAGCCGTGATGTTGTTTTCAATGAAAAAGTGATGTATAGTGATCAGCTCAAAAAGTTGAATCAATCTGGGCAGAGCAATGGAGAATTGGACGAGGTGACGGTCTAAAATGAGCTCACAAGAAAAATTAATCACAGATAGGAAAACATAAAGACCGACATCGGTCAGGCAGGAACCGATGTCAGAAATATAGGAACTGATGTCGGTCATACAGTGACTGACGTCAGTCAGGCAGGAACCAACGTCGGTCAGGCAGAACTGATGTCAGCTAGTTACAAGGCTGGAAGTGATCAAGGTCAGTCACTGTCAGAGAATTTGGGTAGACAGCATGTTGTGAATGAGTCTCAGACACCCATCAGGAGGTCAAAGAGGGTAAGTAAACCTATAATTCGATATTCCCCTTCATTATTCTATTTATTACTTACTGATGGTGGAGAACCAGAGAGTTTTGATGAAGCAATACAGGTGGAATCCAAGAATCAGTGGGAGCTAGGCATGAATGAGGAAATTGATTCCTTGAAAGAGAACCAAACATGGGATTTGGTTGAGTTTCCAGCAAGAAAGAAGACACTAAAGAATAGATGGCTCTACAGATTGAAAGAAGGTGAGAATGGACAGATGAGATATAAGGCCAGGTTGGTAGTGAAAGTATTTGCACAAAAACTAGGTATTGATTTTGGTGAGATTTTTTCTCCTATTGTTAAAATGACTTCTATACGGACTGTATTGTCTTTAGTTGTTATTGAGGATTTGCATCTTGAGCAGCTTGATGTTAAGATAGTGTTTCTTCATGGAGATTTTGATGAATAAATATATATGGAACAGTCGGAAGGATTTGAGGTCAAAGGTAAGGAGAAGCTAGTGTGCAGATTGAATAAAATCTTGTATGGCCTCAAGCAAGCTCCTAGACAGTGGTATTTGAGATTTGACAGGTTTATGACTGAGCATGGCTATAGTAGGTGTCAATCTAACCATTGTGTGTATTTTAAGAGATTGGATAATGGTAGATATATTATTATGTTGATGTATGTAGATGATATGCTGGTTGCAGGATCACACATGCAGGATATCTCTGAGCTTAAGGTGAAATTAGCTCACACATTTTCCATGAAGGATTTGGGAGCAGCAAAGAAAATCCTTGGCATGAGCATTAAGAGGGACAGGAAAAATCATAGGTTGATTTTGTCTCAAGAGGATTATGTGAACAAGGTGTTGAAATGGTTCAATATGCAGGATGCAAAACCGGTAAGCACACCTATGGCTAGACATTTCAAGTTGAGTAAAGAATAATGTCCTAATTCACATGATGAGGTAGATTACATGAGTAGAGTTCCATATGCTTCCACAGTAGGGAGTTTAATGTATGTAATGGTATGTACTAGACTGGATATTGCCCAAGCAGTGGGAGTTGTAAGTAAGTATATGGCCAATCCAAGGAAGGAGCACTGGAAAGCAATTCAGTGGATCCTTAGATATCTGAGAGGGACCAGCAGTAGGCATTTGTGCTATGGAGGTTTAGATACTTATCTACATGGTTATGTAGATTCTGATATGGTAGGTGATTTGGATGGCAGAAGAAGCACCACAAGATATGTTTTCACTATTGTTGGAACGGCGGTTAGCTAGATATCAAAGTTGCAGAAGGTTGTTGCCTTGTCAACTACAGAAGCAGAATATATTGCAGTCACAGAGGCTAGCAAAGAGATGATATGGATGACACAGTTCATGGAAGAGCTTGGAAAGGAGCAAGAGAGTTGTAGATTATATAGTGATAGTCAGAGTGCAATTTATTTGGCTAAGAATTCAGCCTTTCATTCAAGAACAAAGCATATACATCTTAGGTACCACTTCATTAGACAGGTATTGGAGGATGGTGAGTTGAAGCTAGAAAAGATCCATACAGATAAGAACCCTGTTGATATGTTAACTAAGCCAGTTACAAAGGAGAAGTTGAATCTTCATTCAACTTTTGTAGGTCTTCATGATTGAGTTTGAAGATGGAAGAGATAGAAGATGTTGTTGTATAGGTGCTGGTGCAGCTGTTTATCTCCAAGTGGGATATTGTTAAGGTGTGGAGCTAAAAGCTTCACAAAATGAGTGAGTGCAGAAGTTGCAAGAATTACACAGTCACCAGCATTGGTCAGGAGTGATCGACGTCAGTCAGGAGTTGACTGGGAGATGCCGGCATCAGTTATGTTCGGCTGACATCGGTCAGGTGCAGACAGGCAGGGACCAACGTCAGTCACCAGTGCGTCCAAAATGCTATTTTTGTGGACAAAACAGAATGTTTGCATGGTAGGATTAAGTGTTAGTCTTAAGTCTGCATCTCTATTATTAATAAGACTATTCTGAGCCCTTGATTAGGAGGTGCATCTAATGGCTATAATTGTATGCTCATGTTTCCTAATATTATATATAGGATTAGATCTTCATAGCTTATTGATTTGAATTGAACAGTACAAGATTGTATATGTGTATCAATCCAGGTTGTTGTAATTGATTGTAATTAAGAGAGAGAGCTCTTGAGGGAAAGATATCTAGAAAGAGATATGTACATCTGAGAGGGGTGTGGAAGAAAAGAAGTTTCTTCAATTGTATTCCTTCTGTAAAGAGTTTAATACAAGTTTTTAGGGTGGTTTCTTGTATCTCTTGTTCTTTGCTATTTCTGATTCTAGTTACTTATCTTTCTGGTTTAATTCTGCATTTAGTTGCTTTCATATTGTAATCAACATTGTTGGTTGATCCCCAACAATTATCCCTCTAACATTATATCTGATAATGGAGGATCATTTAAGAACAAGGATGTTAACAGGATATATACCAAATATAACATCACGCAACATTTCTCTACAACATATTACCCTCAAGGTAATGGTGAGGCTAAAGCCTCAGATAAAACCATTGTCAATATTCTCAAAAATATTTTCAATGATGTTGGTCGTGATTGACACCTTCAGATATTTCCTGCCCTTTAGGCATATTGCACGAATCACAATACCCCAATAAGAGCCACTCTATATTCACTTTTTTATGGTACTAAAGCCATCCTTCCCATTGAGGTTGAGTTTCCTTCACTATGCATATCTTTCAAGTATGTCCTAGATGATCATGACTATCAAGTAGTTCACCTATAGGAGCTAGACCTACTTGATGAAAATGCACAATTGTGCTTAACAATATTTAGGCATATCAAAATCAACTTAAAGGCCACTATAGTTGGTGTGTCAAGTATAGAACATTTGAACTTGGTGGTCTTGTTCTTAAAGAAGTCCAAAAGAATACTATGGCTGAGAAGAAGTATAAAGGTAAATTCCAACCAAAATGGATAGGGCCTTTCATCATAACTACAAATTATGGATTAGGAGCATACAGGTTCACCACACCAAATGGAGATGAACTTTCTAAGCCAATGAATATTACTCACCTTAAGCAGTACTATGCTTGAGTATTATGGTGTATTGTGTAAGGATTGTTTTAGTGGTGCCATTTCATCACTATTATTCTTTATACAAATATCATGCTTATCATTCCTTTTGGCTCATTCTATCTACTTTACCATCCCATTCTATCTACCAATCATGTTTTGAATCTTATCTACCTGGCCCATTTGATCTTAGTTTTTTCCATTCCTTACGTATTTTTAGTACCGAGGAATTTGATTAGTTTCATCAATTGTTTCAAGTACTTTAGGCAAAGATCATATTTTGGAGTAGTATGACAGAAGTTTTAGTAGTTGTATCCTTCATTTTTTATTCCTTTTTTATCACCGATCTTGCTACTAATTATAACCACCTTTAGGCAAATTAGTACCATTGATCCATGTCATTGTGTCCTAGTTATAACCACCTATAGGCAAACTAGGGGAAAGATTTGTTTATTGAGCTTTGACATACCAACTTGTCACTTCCTATGCCATACTATGCCTTTTTATCAATTGTGCCTATTTTTTTTGAATTGATTGCTACATTAGTCGCATTCCTCTGTTGTAGAGTAAAACTACAATGACTTGAAGTCTTACTCTAAGACTATGTAGGCATCACTCGATACTTGTTGAGGTTATCTTAGTCACCCTTTCCACAATGCTCTTGTCATTTTATGAGTAACCTAAGTTTGAACACTCTCACCATTTTATGAGCAACTTACATTTGAATGCTCTCATTTTTTTGCAAGTAACTTAAGTTTGAACACTCTTATCATTTTGTGAACAACCTAAGTTTGAATGCTCTCGCTATTTTTTGAGCAACCTAAGTTTGAATGCTCTCACCATGTTATGAGTAACCTAAGTTTGAAATCTCTCACTATTTTACGAGCAACCTAAGTTTGAATGGTCTCACCATTTTGTGAGAAACCTAAGTTTAAATGCTCTCACCATTTTGTGAGCAACCTAAGTTTGAACGCTCTCATTGTTTTGTGAGCATGAACCATTTAGTGTCTCATCATTTTTGATCAAGTTGAGATACTTCAAAAAATTCCAAAAACATTTGTAAAATCATTAGAAAAATAACAAAAACACTGACCACTTCTTTACCTTAAAGATTCTAGGAACCCTTACTAAGCTGCAAGAAAAATCATGTATTTCTTAGTTTCCCCATCCTTTTTGGCCTTTTGTTGTCATGCACTTTCCATTTTACAAGACCATTCCTATTCATCTATCACATAAACTATGTTTGTTTTCATTTGTTATCACATTCTTCCCATTCCCTGGGAGAACTACATTTGGCCTAATGTTTTTATTAGATATTACATCCATGGAACTATGTAGGTAGCATCCACTTGCCTAGTGCATATGGAGATAGCTCAGCCACCCCCTTCCTTTTTATTTTATTCCTCTATTTTGTTTATTTTTAAGTTATCACCTATTTTCTAGGGGAAATGTTTTTATTTTTTCTATTACGTTGTTTGTTTATTTATTTTTGCTTATTTTATTTGTTTGTCTACCTGTTTGTTTGCTTTCAACACTGTTGCCTTGATTCAGTTTATGTGTGATCATTGGGTGATTCCTTGCCCACACTTATACTCAAATCCATCTATATTTATATTTTTACATTACCATCATAGTTTCTATCATTGGTGCATTATTTTCTATTTGAGTATTAGATTTTGGGATTCAGTCCTTATGCATATTTTAGTCAAGTCCTCATGATCTTATACCATGATGCCTACCAACATGTGATACAACAAACCTTAGCTTCAAGAAGTCTATTTAGCAATGGTAGCACCAATATCTTGATTCAATCCCAATCATATCCCAAATAAAGTAATTAACCATGAAATAATTTCAACCTTTATTAGTTTGAATGAGCATCTCCCTATGAGTAGGTTGTTCCAATTCATCATTAACCTCTATGTTAAGTTACCATCATCAATCATCCAATCAATCATGTTTTTCATAATTGAGGTTTAATGATTATAACCACCTATGGGCAAATCATTGCACACTATCCCACTTATATTTCTCAATGATTATAACTGCCTTTAGGAAAATCATTATGTTCTCACTAGCTTTATGTTTTCTACCCATACAGGGGCATGTTTTTATCTTATTTATCTATCCTAATTGGGGTAGCTCTATCTTCTCAATTATTATAACTACCTTTGGGCAAATCATTGTCTTATCATACCACATTGTCACTATCAGGGTACAATGCTTATAATCACCTTTGAGAAAATTATTGTACACCATCCCACTTACATTCTCAATGATTTTAACTATTTTTTTAAAATCATTGTGTTTTCACCCCATCATCTTTCCTTTCTTTGGTTCCCTTATTTTGCTTCTTATCGAGGGACCGTTTGTTAACCTATTTGTGCCAATCATTCCCTTGAGGGGGAATCATATAGTTAGTTTATCATTGTTATAGTTGTAGGCATACAGGACCTTTCCATTATTTAAGAAGATGTTATTTTTCGTATAGCTTACAATGCCTTCCCAAATAGGGGAAAATTATAGACACCTAAATCTGGCCACCAATAACCTCTAATCAGGGTTTTGACCAATTTCCACCGAAGTGCACAATTTGGCCTAAAAACACTAAAACACACTAAATTATATGAAATGTTGGGGATCAACCAACAATGGATTACACTTATGAAAGCAATGAATGCGGAAATAAACAGATAGATAAGTAACTGAAATGATAAATAGCACAGAACAAGATATACAAGAAAACACCCTGAAAACTTGTATTAAAAACTCTTTACAATAGGAATACAAATGAAGAACTTTGTTCTTCCACACCTCTCTCAGATGCACACAAGATCTCTCACTAGATCTCTATTCCTTAAGAGCTCTCTCTAAAGTACAGTCCTTCAAACATTCACAATGTTCTACTCATACTCTATTACACTCTCTCATTCATCATACAATAGCTTAGAAGATCTCTCCTACATATAGAAATAGGAAACTTAAGCATGCTCTTACAACAAACAGTTAAGCCTCTTCAACAAGGGCTCTAAAAATAACATTGCTAACAATAGAGACACGAGCTAGAGTCTACAACTCAAACTCATCATGCAAACACTCGCTTTTGTCCTCGGAAATCGCTTTCTGGACACACAGGTAACCGACGTCGGTTCCTGCCTGTTCGCCTGTGACCGTCGCCGGCCGACCATACTGCCGACGTCGGCGCCTCTGAACTGCAACTGACCGACGTCGGTCACTCCTGACCGACGCCGGCGTCTGTGTAGACCCGAACCTGTTTGTCTATGCTCCTTGGTGAAGCTTTTAGCTCCACATACCTAACATGAAATTGATATTCAAGTACTAATTTTAGCTAGAGTATCCCTAAATGAGACAATGCAATTTATGGGCTACTAACTTTGATCAGATCATTTTGAGTTAAAATGCCAATTTTACATCTAGGTGCCCTAGATTGATCTTTTTTATCAAATCTCTTACATGAGACACGTGACTTTATTATTTCATTTTGGTGATATCCTAAATGGGATAATGGATCCAATGCATCTTACATCACATTCTAACTCCAATCTAGTCAAATTTTGGACCAATAATAGGACATTATGATCAATTTGAGTAATTTGTGCAGAAAGTGCTTAATCATGCTTAAGAGCTAGTTAAACCAAATTAGAGCCTAATTAAGAATTACATGGAAACTTTTTGAATAATTATTTTTGGAAATTAATATTGAATATTTGCATCATTAATTGACCTCATTTCTTGGGAAGACATTCCTAGGTCATAAATGTCACAAATATCAAGATTCATGCCTCCCGTGCCTTATCAATGCCCTCCATGCCTCTTAATTGCTCCTCTATCCCAAATATTGATGATCCTATTTATGAATTTGAATTTCAAAATTAGATTAATCCTTAGCCACACATCTCAATCCTAAGATGGATGGTTCAGGTTGATTTTACCCACTTGTAAAAATCTATAAATAGGGGGCCTTGCCACATGAATTTTAAGTCTTGACAATGCAAAGCTATAATGCACAAATGATTCCAAAAGCTATTTCAATTAGTGTTACCATACAAAATTGATTCTAATCCAATCCAAGCCAAAGCTAAAGGTGACAAAGAGAAGAGGAGATATCCAAGCCTCCTTTAATGAAGACTTCATGAGCACAAACCAAGCAAACCACTATAAAAACATTTAGAGCATCCAAGGAAGGTGAAGAATTCTTGTTTTTCCTTAGTTTTTAGTTGTGTTTGTCATTTATTTATTTTATTAAACTCACCCTAGTAACTATGCATGAAGGTGTTATCTTAGTGTGTTTTTAATTTGATTTCATTCACTAACACAATACTAATCTCCCCTTCTTAGTTAAATTCCTAGTTCACAGATAGTCTGTATCATATTATCTTTATGGTGGATAATGATGAAATATAGGGATTTTTTGAACCCATCTTGAAGTATGAGAATCATGTGTAGGTACCTTATGTGAAGTACCCTTGGTTATTTTTAATATTAATTGAGGATATATAGGAGTATAGAGGGATTATCTTGAATCTATGAAAAATATCGTTGAAGAAGTCTCTCAATAATAGGCCTCTGTGTAAGGGTAGATATATGTTGTGTAAATCTCTGAGTAGGTTGCACCTTTTTAGGTGTCTCAAAAAATGGTTTTTATGTAGTAACCAAATATGTTTACATTATATTTAATTATAAAGGGTACCCAAAACTAATAATGATATCATTATCATAAATATACTTGAAGCATCTATGAACTATAGAAGTAACTACACAAATCTATTGAATCCAAGGGCATCCCAATAATATATCAAAGATCCATGTACTCGGTACTACTGTGAATCTTATGGCCACATGTGTAGGGCCAAATTTTAATTGTAATTTAATCTTACCAATAAATATTTTAATGTGACCATTAAATCCTTTTATGACTAAGGTGGTGGGAATAAAATCTGAAATTGTGAATTCGAGATGATTAAGAAGTGTTTTTGTACACATATTCACACTTGAACTATTATAGACCATGACACTCTAAATAGGCTAGTGATCAATGTAAGTTAAAACAAATAGATGATGTAAATCTGAGTCATCATTTACTATCTCATGCTCTATAAATGTGATGAGTGGAAAAGATGGCATTGAGGTATGATAGGCACCTATGATACCATTCAAAGGATGTTGTTCCTATGCATGAGAATGGTAAGAATCTAGTGAAGGGTGTGTATTGTATACATAGTGCACACCTAATATATTTGTTATCTCATTAGATGTATGCTTAGGAAAAATATCATTGAATATTTTTATTACCTTAATTTCACTTTATTGTGCCTTTGTACTTTCTATTGGTGTGCCCACATCAATGATGTTTGCATCTATCAAATCCTTAATCTTGTGTCTTAAACTGATACATTTGTTAGAAGTATGATAATCACAAAAAACATTATGATCAAAACCTTTTAAAAGAGGCTAATTCAAACCAACCTCATTAATAGGAGGGAGAGATATGACATTGCATCCTAATAGAATTTTGAGGACCTTAAATTGAGCTTCTAGTAGATTAAAAAAATATCTCCTTGGAGGAGATGATAAGATAATGCATGTATTGGGCTCTGAAATTTCATGTATTGTTGTCTTTTGATCACTATTATTATCAATTGGTCTTTCCTTGTATGGTGTCTTGCTTAAAATCTTTATATTTGAATATGAATTCATTGTATACTTAAGCTTATTCATTGCCAATAACTTAATTTCTCTTTTCTTTACTATATGACACAAATCTATGAATGAGATAAAATTATTGAACATTATAGATCCATGCAAAGATAGGAGTAGACTTTGCTTAAAGTTGTAGTGTAATTATCTATCTACCATAGGATTTGTCATTTTAAACAACATGGTCTTGTACCTTAAGACATATTCTATTATAGGCTCATTAGATTTTGATCTAAGTTTAGAAATCTAAGTATATGAAACCTTCTCACTGATATTTATTGAAAAATGTGCTAAAAACATTTTGGCCAATGGATTGAATGCATGTACCAATTGGTGTGGTAAATCATAAAAACATTTCACTGCATAGTCCTTAAGACTTCTTGGAAATAACTTAGTCAATAATATATCATTGGACACATAGTCTAAAAATGTTGTGTGAAATGCTCTGAGATGTTTCTCTAGGTCACCCTTTCCATAATATAATGTATTCTTGGGTGCCACAAAACCTGTAGGTAAAGGATATATTGATATATGTTGTTCTAATGGAATATGTAACAAAATATGAGAATCTAGTGTCTAAATAGGTTTTGAATCACTTTAATCCAAATGTAGCACCTTAGTTTGTATATATTGAATTTCTTGCATAATGTATCATATGTAACAGGAATAGGAATGTTTTTTAACCAAAGGTGGTGTTCCCAATGATAGCATAAGATTTAGAATAGTAATTTTTTGAAGCCCTTGAGTTTCCCCCATTGTGAAAGGTGGTACAAAAGTTGTATCCAATGGGGTAGAAATCAAATAATATTATGCCATGTTTGCATTTTTGATATCCAAAAGATTTTTTAAGATTGTAGTATGATCAAGAGGTTGCTCATGAAGTCTTTCTCTAAAACTATGCATAACTTTCTCTTTATTGAATTCAATTTTTTCACCATTTATAAGAGGGAGTACATCTTGGTGTCCATCTTGGGGAACATTGTTATCTTGATCATATTTCTCATGTTCAAAAGTAGTGTCATTAAAGTCTATATATTCACCATGTGTAGGAACATTCAAAATTAGGGATACACATTGTTTTTATCCATATTATGAATTCTAGCTAGAGGAATCTGAGTATGCTCAATTAGAATACTACCTAATCTAGCACCTTTTATTAAAAGAGTAAAAATATATTTTTAGATTGTATGTAATATGAGACAAAAAACTTTAAAATTTATTTGTATAACTAATTTAATTTAATCTTAAAATATAAAGATACAAACCCTTACAACATTAATAAGGATACAAACCCTATAAAATCTATGGTTAGGGTTTTGGCAACATTTGAACAATAAATGGGTTCACCAATATGTTTTATCAAATTTTAGAGAACCTAACAATATGTAGATTACCTTAAGTGATAAACTATTGTGCGAAATTAAGAATAATAACATTGTAAATATCAAGCATTCACTGATTTAAAACTTGTTAAATATAGAAACTTACTAAATAAGAAAAATGTAGTTAAAAATTATAACTTTTATAGAAAAAAGTGATACATAATGAATCAGAAGCTAAAATTGGTAAGGTGGCTAGATTTAGTGTCTATGAAACTAGATCTGTAACTAAAATGAGCCTTGGAAAACAATTCCCTAAGTTGGATAGGGGAGGGGGTGTTTGTGTCCTCTATGAGACTGGTCATGTCTAACAAATAGTGAGGATATAGGGTTTATGGGTTTTGTTCACTTTTGTATATGTGTTTTTTTATTCTAGGTAGGATATTTTGATAATCTTTAGAGATATTCGTATGATTGGTTTTCCTTAAAAACCCTAATTCTTTGTCATGTGAATACCAATGCAAATCCATGGGAGAAAAATGGGTCAATAGTTTAAGTTTGGCATGATCTTAACACCCCATATGTTGAGCACTACTTACATACCAATACTTTAAAGAGGGATCAAACTTCATGTATTTCTCCCACATTATGGTGGTGTATGAATAACTAGTGCAATGTGTTAGATACTAGTGAAATACTAGTGTTATTAAGTGACTTATATGTGATTTATGACCTTGGAGATGTATTCAGACTTTAGCTCTGGGCTAATCTTGTTTTATGTAATCAAAATTGGGATAAATATATAGTTTTCTCTCAATGTATAATTATAATTCTGGTGTTATTCAGTATTGAAACCTCCTTGTGTGTAAAATGGTTTAAAATGTGTTTATATAGTCATATCTTTTGATGCAGGAGCATCAACTAAGAAGGATCAATTTATAGATATTTGTTTAATGAGTCATGTTGTAAGAAATACAGAGCCATTTCATGCTCAATTATACATTAAAATGGTAATTTTTAGATGAGTAAAGCTCATTTGAGTCCATTAGGAGGTTTGTAAGATGGTAGGAGGGTCATTTGTGTCTCTTAAAGCCTCATATATGGTTTCCCTCCAAAATGAGGAATTCAAATATTTGAATTATCTTATGAGGTCTCTAAGCCTAGTGTCTAAATATTAAGGGTTTGATCCCTCTTATAAGGTTCCTAAGAGGTTTAAGGCATATTTTTAATATGATAAATCCTACATTGAAAAAGATAAAGTTAGTATATGCTAAAGTGAGAGTTGGAGGTTGAGAGATTCTTGGCCAAAATCTTATCAAGAAGGAACAAAAAATATAAAGTGATATATATTATGTGGATATAATACAAAATCATCTAAAATAAAATATACTAAAATATTTTCAATGTAGAAGAGGAGAGTCTGAAGAAATAATAAGAAGCTAGTAAGTATAGAGGTCTTGTAGAGGTTTGCATAGGTCTGTTTAAGAAGCTTGATATTTTGATAAATAAAAAAGGTGTTTTTTTATGTTCAAATCTTGATTATGTTCCTATACATTACATTTTTATTATACGATCATGACCTTAAATGGTGTCTTGAAACTCTAAATACATGACTATGTATTTATAGTTGTAAAATTCTATGAAGTAAAGGTCTGATATAATGGAGTATTAGACATGATTTTGAATCTATGGACACTAAATAATAATTATAGAAGTAATATTTTATATTTTACCATCCATTTTCACCATTATCCTTGTTAAATCAGACTATAAGTGTCAATTACATTCATTATTGTACTCTTGGGTTTAGTATAAATTATCACAATAAATTACAGTCATGGAAATCAACATTATTTGATGTATTTTCTTGAAAAAAGTATGAGTGTAATGATTTTATATGGTAAAAATAAATTTATATAGTATATTCCAAGTGTAATAAATCTTTTAAACCCTGTATAGTTCCTTATATTTCAAATTGAGTGCTCTTGGGTTCCAAAAAACAAAGTACAGTCTATAACAGTCCCAAAAATGATCATGGTTTGATGTGTTTTTACATGCATGGGATCAAAATAATTATTTTATGAGGTTTATAAGTGATACATGGTATTTTATGAGAAAATTAAAGTGTTATTATGATGATTTTATCATCAAATAGTAATTAATTCCAAAATCAGGTGCTTGTTGTCATATGATTGTAACTAGGATTCTAGAGATCAAGAAACCATCATATATTTGAATATATCCATCAAAAAGTTTTGAAAATTGTTTTGTATGTTATTTAATGTTATTTTTATCTAATATAAGTTATTATATTCCTTAATTTATTGTGTTTAGTGATATATGGTTGACTGAGTTTTCTAGGATTGTGTCTGTAACAAGGAGTTGAGAGGCTAAAGGTCTATACCTTGTGATGGAGTCATCTAAATGCTGCAATAATTTATATGAGGAAGTAATAAAATTTCCTAATTTATGTGATCATTCTTAAAAACCTTTATAATACCAATAATACATAATAATAATAAAGGACTATATATGATAGACCTGTAGATATGTGTAAAAGTAAGGGTTTATGCATAAAGGCTTATGAGTCCTAAGTGAGAGTTGACATCTAGAGGGTTATTAAAAGTGTCATAAATAAATGAAATATTTAGTTTTAGATACCTAAAATTTATGTATGAACAAGTGTTTATCAATGGACTAGTTGTAAGCCTATGACTAAGGCTTAAGCAACAAAGTTTTAACTATTAAGAATAGTGAAACCTAAAGAGTATATTGGATAGATTTGTGAGACTGAGAAAGGATTTTATTGGTCTTGGAAATACCAATCTACAAGGATAATCCTTAAAAAATAAATTTTTTTCTCAAAGTGGATTGTGTGCATAGACCTAAAAGGGTATAACAGACCTATGGTAAGAATATAATCAAACCTTAAAGAACCTAGTAAGGGTTAAGTGGTTTAAAGATTGGCCGAAAAAGAGTGAAAAGGGGAATTTAAAATCATATTGAAGATAGGATATGGTAAGTTATTTTGGGTATGGGACTAGAAATAAATAACATTAACGAAGTATATTGGGATGAATGGCAAAGTGGTTGTAGATTTCCATCAATTTTTGGTATCAGAGCTTAGGTATAAGCTCTTGAGAAGCTAATAAGATTTATTTAAGTGTTTGTTGTAGTGAAAAAGTTATAGGTAGTTTAAAACAGAAGGTTTATATAGTCAATCCATTAAGGATTAAATAAAATTTAAAACCCAAGAGAGGCTTTAATAGAAGATAAAGAGCTAGTGAAGCTCAAGGATAAAGAGCACCGTGATTAGTCAAGTGATAGATCCAAGGTAAGAAGACTTGGAATAATAATTCAAAAGACCAAGGTGAAATAGACTTGGATGAGATATAATATGGAGCAATGTGAAAAATACTTGTTAGAGATAATGAAAAGAGAGATAGAGAGACTACTTAGAAATAAGAACTAGTTAATAAGAGTGAGAGAAAGAAGAAGAAAATAAGAGGAAGATTTCCAAAAGGAAATAGATGAGTTGAAATAAAGAATATCTACGGTGAGTATCATGGTTGAGAGTGTGAATAATCCATGGAATGGATGGAAGCTAAACATAAAAGTGAGATGGCCAATCAAATTGATAGTGGAAAGAAGAAAAAGCAAAAGAATGAGAGTTGCCTTGAAGAAAGAAGTAAGGTTGTAGTACAAGCATCTAAAAAGATTATAAAGATCAAATGTGAAGAGGTTAGTTTAGAATTTCATAATGGAAACCAAATGGAAGAAGGTTATCATCACCTTGAAGAGATGGAAGTTAGTGTATGCTATCCTAAAGAGGGAAAAATGATAGAAGAAGTTGATATAGAAGAGGAACAATTGTAAGAAGAAAAGCAAGAGGTTCTATGGCCTCAAATTTTTACATTTGATATTTCCTTTGATGTTTTGTATGTAGGTAAGAAAGATACTGATAAATAATAAGCTTTTGAGCCAATGAGTAGGCTCATAAAAAAAGAGGATGAAACACTCCATGGAATGTTGTTTAGCCTAATACAAGATAGAAGAAAGGATTAGTGTAGGGCATTAACATACAAAGAGAACCAAGGAAATCCATAATACATATCTCCTAAGGTGTTGGATAAACAATAAGGGATCCTCATTCAAGAGGACTTAAAAGGTGATAAAGAGGATAATAATGAAAAATAATCAATTACGGTAATCCAAAGCCAAGGAAAAAGGAATGAGAATAAGAGGACAAATTATAGATTACTTGAAACTATCATAGAGGAAGAAGATTATGGATAATGTCTTCAACACCATTACAAGAAGATGACAAAGAAAGTGACAAAAGTATTTATAGACTCTTGGTATGAAGAGATGTTACATCATGCAAAGTAAAAGCTAAAAGAGAGAACCAATAAGCAAATAATAATTCTAGAGGAAGAATGGAAGAAAAGGAGTAGCTAGAGTCAAGAGAACAAGTCAGAAGAATTGGAAGTGTAAGGTGAAGAACAAGTTGAGTTTTCATCAACATCATTATTTCATGTTGACACCAAGGTACTTATCTTCATGTAGAAGTTAAAAGAAGAAAGTCAAGAAAAAACCATTACATATGAGATTAAATTTTTATCAAAATAGATAAAGAACAAGTGGAAAAGAGGTTGATGGAGGAGCATATCAATATGAATACAAATAAAGATGAATAATTCAAAGTTCATCATCATTATTGGTAGCATGGACAACATGCCTTCAAGTCAAAAGAGTGGAATATGCCTCAAAAGCATAAGAGAATATTTTATTTCTTTGACCATTTGGTTTTGTTTATAGGTGTAGCAGATAAGGACAAGACACCAAGAAAGAATAAATACAAGTATGGGATTAAATAACATGTCCACATATATGAGAGGATAATTTCGGTATACTTTCAATAAAAATATCATTGTAACAATGAGGTCATATCAAAGGACTTATCAGTAAGAGTTCAAAAAAATTCAAGCTCAAAAGTCTAATGCAAGAGCATCAACTAAGAAGGACCAATTTTTACATATTTATCTTATGATTCATATTTTAAGTAATAATTATCCATGTCATGCTCCATTGTACATTAAAATGGTCAATTTTTAGATGAGTAAAGTTCATTTGAGTCCATTAGGAGGTTTGTAAGATAGTAGGAGGGTTATTTATGTCTTATAAAGCCTCATATTTGGTTTCCCTCCAAAATGATGAATTTTAATATTTTAAATGTCTTATAAATATTAAGGGTATGAGACCTCTTATTAGGGTCCTAAAATGTTTAGGTCATATTGTAAATATGTTAAATCCTATGTTGAAAAAGACAAAGTTAGTATATTTGGAGGTTGAGAGATTCTTGGCCAAAATCTTATCAAGAAGGAATAAATAAGTGAAATTTATATGTCCTATGTGTATATAAGACAAAACATTCTAAAATAAAATCTATTAAAATACTGGCAACATAGAAGAGGAGAGTATGAAGAAAGAATGAGAAGCTAGTAAGCATAGAGGTTGTGTAAAGGTCTGTCAAGTAGGTCTACATATGTCTATGTAATAATATTGATATTTTGATAAATAAAAGTGTTATTTTTATGTTCAAATCCTTATTATAGTACATACATGTGTTTATCATATGAGCATGAGCTTCAAGGGTGTCTTGAAACTCTAAATACATGACTATGTTATATAGTTGCAGAATTCTATGAAGTATAGGTTTGTTATAGTGGAGTATTGGATGTGGTTTTGAATGTATAGACACTCAATAATCATCAAAGAGTTGATTTTTTATATTTTACCATCCATTTTCACCATTATCCTTATTAGATCAAACTATACGTGTCAATTACATTCATCATTTTACTTTAGGGTTTAGCAAAAATTATCACAGTAAATTACAGTCATGGAAATTAGAAGTGTTTGATGAATTTTCTTGAACAAAATATGAGTATAATTATTTTATATGGTAAAAATAAATGTATATGGTCCATTAAAAGTTTAATAAATCTTTTAAACCCTTTATAGTTCCTTATATTCTAAATTGAGTGCTCTTAGGTTCCTAAAAATATAGTACAGTCTCTAATAGTCCTAAAAATGATCATGGTTTGATGTGTTTTTGCATTCATGGGAAAAAAATAATGGTTTAATGAGGTTTAAAAGTGAGATAGGGTATTTGAGGAGAAAATTCAAATTTTATTATGATTATTTGATCATCAAGTAATAATTAATTCCAAAATTGGGTGTTTGTTGTCCTATGACTATAACTAGGGTTCTAAAGATCAAGAAATCATCATATCTCTGAAAATATCCATCAAAAAGTTATTAAAATTGGTGTGTATTTTTTTAAATTTTGTCTTGAGTTAATCCAAGTGATTACAGGCCTTAAGTTATTATGGTTAGTGAGATATGGTTGACTAAGTTTTCTAGGATTGCTTGTGTAATAAGGGTTAAGAGGCTAAAAGTCTATACCTTGTGGTGGATTCATATAAATGCTAAAATAATTTATATGAGGAACTAATAAATTTTCCTAAGTGATGTGATAATTCTTAAAAACTTTTATAATACTAATAGAACCTGATAATAAAGGATTATATATGATAGACTTGCATATATGTGTGAAAGTAAGGGTTTATGCATAAAGGTTTAAGAGTCCTAAGTGAGAGTTGACATCTAGAGGGATATTGAAAGTGTCATAAGATATTGAAATATTTGGTGTAAGAGACATAAAAGGTATGGATCAAACCATTACATGTTTTTTTAAAGTGTTTTTCAATGGACTAATTGTAAGCCTATGAATAAGGCTTAAGGAACAAAGTTCTAGGTGTTGAGAATAGTGAAACCTAAAGAGTAGATTGGATAGAGTGTGTGAGATTGAGAAAGGATTTTATTGGTCTTGGAAAGACCAATCTAAAAGTATAATGCTTAAAAAATAAATCTTTTTCTCAAAGAGGATAGTGTGGATAGACCTAGAAGGGTATAACAAACCTATGGTAAGAATAGAATCAAACCTTAAAGAACCTAGTAAGGGTTAAGTAGTTTAAATACTGGCCAAAAGAGATTGATCAAATAACTTTAAGATAATATTTAATAAAATATATGGTAAGTGATTTTGGGTATGGGCCTATAAAATAACAAAATTAATGAAGTATCTTGGGATGAATGGCAAAGTGATTTTAGATTGCCATCAATTTTTGGTATCAGAGCTTAGGTATAAGCTCTTAAGAAGCTAATAAGCATTATTTAAGAATTTTTTGTAATAACAAAGTTATAGGTAGTTAAAAATAGAAGGTTCAAGTAGTCAATCCATTAATTTTTAAGGAGAATGTAAAAGCCAAGAAAGGCTTGAAGAGAAGATAAAGAGCTAGTGAAGCTCAATGTTAAAGAACACAATGATTGCTCAAGAGATAGATCCAAGGTAAGAATACTTGGAAGAAGAAATAAAAATACCAAGGTGCAATAGACTTGGGTGAAATATAAGATGGATCAAAGTGAAAAATACTTGCTATAGAGAATTAAAAGAGAGATAGAGAGACTACTTAGAAACAAGAACCAGTTAAGAAGAGTGAAAGAAAGAAGAAGAAAACAAGAGGAAGATTTCTAAAAGGAAATGGATGAGTTGAAACAAATAATAGTTATGATGAGGCTTATGGTTGAGAGTATGAAGAATTCATGAAATTTATGGAAGTTAAATAGAAAAGTGAGATGGCTAATCAAATTGATAGTGAAAGAATAAAAGGCAAATAATGAGAGTTGCCTTGAAGAAAGAAGTAGGGTTGCAATACAAGCAACTATAAAAGATGGACAAGGACAAATGTGAAGAGCTTAGGGGAGATTTTCACAATGGAAACCAAATGGAAGAAGATGATTAGTAACTTAAAGAGATGGAAGTCAATGTATGTTATCCTAAAGAGGGATAAATGCTAGAAGAAGCTAATATAGAAGAAGAACAGTTACAAGAAGCCAAACAAGAGGTTTTATGGCCTTGAATTTTTACATCTAATATTTCCTTTGATGTTTTATATGCAGGTAAGTAAATTTTTTATACAAATAAATATTTTAATCCAATGATTAGGCTCATTATAGGATCCTCCTACAATAAATTAATGAAAATGCACTAAATAATAGATTTATATAAATAGTAGAAACACCAAAGGGATTATATTGATCACAGGCCACTTCAAGGGGGCATCCTCCTTTGAGAAAACTCAACACAATAAATTTTTGGATGCCTTCATTGGCCTCAACACTTGCTTATATACTAAGTCTAATCTAAGCAACTACTACTTCCCATGAATGTGGGATAAAATAAAATGCTCACGAGATGACTTACAAAGCATATGCGTCCATAGAAACTAATATACTAATAAAGTAAAGAGAATGGGCAGCACGGGTTCCCAACATCCCCTTCCTCTTAGAAAAAGCTTTGTCCTCAAAGCTTCAAATGTGGGAATTGGTGTTGAATCTAACATAGTGGTTCCCATGTTGCATCCTCTAGTTGCATTCCATACCACTAAATTAATACCTTTGTGATTGAGCAGAAGTGAAGTTGGATTGTGTACCTATCCAGGTTTGCCTCTCACTCAAAAAGGATGGATCCTTCATTATCAAGTTCTGGTAAAAAAAATTGACTCTAATTTTTATGCCAAGAACTTTATTCAGATAAGAGACATGAAATACTAGGTGAACTCTAGAAGAAGGTGGGAGCTCCAACTTATAAGTAACCAACCCAATCTTCTAGAGAACCTTATATGGCCCATAAAACTTGGGAGGCAACTTATGATGCCCTTTGAGTTTCAGGGATGATTGATTGTATCATTTTAGGTGAATAAAAACCATATCACCTACTTGAAAAGTGCACTTGAAATGGTGTTGATCATCCTTTTATTTCATTCTATTTTGTGCCATATGAAGATTGTCCCATTGGATGTTGAGGATCTAATCCTGGGTTTGGGAAATCATGTCGATCACTAAAACTAGTGAACTATTGGGCGTGTATGGAAGGATCACTAGTGGTGTTTGACCATAGACTAATTCATATGGAATCATTTTAGTTAAAGTGTGGTAGGAGTTATTATACCACCACTCAGTGAGAGGGATCCACTTTTCCCACTGATGTTGTTGTTCTGAGGTGAAGCAATGAAGGAAAGTTTCCAAGCACTTATTGATAATTTTAGTCTAGCCATCCCTTTATGGATGATATTGGAACTCATCTTCAGTTGGGTACCAGTGCATAAAAATATTTCTATCTAAAAATGGTTGGTGAAGGTTACATCATGATCTGAGACAATGGAAGAAGAAACGCCATAAAGATACAAAATATGGTCTAAGAAAATTTGTGTGACTGTGGAAGTGGTATAGGGATGGCTGAGGGCACAAAAATGATTATATTTGGAGAGGAAATTAACCACAACCAAGATCACTATTTCCCTCTATATTTAGGGATCCCCTCAATGAAATCCATAAAAATATATGTCCAAATCTTGGTAGGGATGGGCAAGGGTTCGAGTAACCCAAGAATGAGTGTTGTTTCACCCTTGTTGAGTTGGTAGGTATAACATTTAGCCACCATTTATTGAATTTCATTTTTCATTCCAATTCAAAAGAAGTCACATTGTACCCACTTATAACTTTTGAGAAACCCTGAGTGCCTTGTGGATGGAGAAGTATGGAGTTCATCGAATATAGCATATTGAAGATCTATGATCTGGGGAAGCACCAGATGACCCTTGTATCACAAAGAAGCACCATCCCAAGAATAATGTAGTACTATAGAGGGGTTGGTGGCCAATTATTAAATAATTTTAGATAATGAGGAGTCATTGACATACCCCTGTTGTATAGCAACCAACAAATTTGGAATAGGCATAGAAATAGTTGAAAGGGAAGCTTGGTCTACAAATGTGCAAACCATAGCATCAGCCATAATATTATCCTTACCCTTCTTGTAAGTGATCTCATAGTCATAACCCATGAGTTTTTTGACCCATTTCTATTGTGATGGGGTGGAGACCCATTGTTCTAAGAAATATTTTAGACTATAGTGATTAGTTTTAATGTAAAAATGATTCCCTAATAGGTATGGCCATCATTTTCTTCTCATAAGTAGAGAATACTAAATTATTGCTAGAAAGGGATTTGTTGGTGAACATAATGAGGCATTCTTCTTAGAGGAGAAAAACACCAATTCCATTACCATAAGCATCACTCTTGATAGTAAAGGTCTTGGCAAAATCTAGCATAGCTAAAATAGGTGTAGTACACATAGTTTGTTTCAATTATTCAAATGCACACTTAGCAGCTTGTGTCCATGTAAAAGCATCTTTTTTTAGCATATAAGTTAGTAGAGCTAAAATATTATTATAATACTTGACAAACTTATGATAATATCTAGTCAACCATAAAAAAACATAGAGGCTCTTGAGTGTCTAAGGATGAGGCCAATTTGTCATGGTATCTATTTTTTGGGATCTACCTAAACCCCTTGGGATGAAATAATATGCTCAAGATACTCCACTTCATCTTAAACAAAATCACATTTGGACTATTTTGCATAGAGATGATGATCAGAGATAAGTCGTAGTGTGAGATCCAAATGTTGGAGATACTGAGACCATGTTTTACTGTAGATGAGGATATCATCGAAGAAGATCAGAATTAATTTTTATAGAAGGGCTAGAATATTTTATTCATAAATGCTTGGAATGTTGAAAAAGCATTAGTGAGGACAATGGGAATGACCAAAAACTCATAGTGGTCATCATGTGTGTGGAGAGTTGTCTTAAGGATATCATCCTCATGAATTCAGATCTTGTGATATCCAAAGTAGAGATCCAACTTGGAGAAAAAATGAGCACCATGAAGCTCATCAAGAAGCAATCAATAATAGGGATTAAGAACTTATCCTTGATTGTGATGTGATTAAGTACTTGGAAGTCAATGCAAAGGCACCATGACCCATCTTTTTTTAGATAAGGAGAACTGGGGAAGAATATGGGCTGGTATTGGGGAAAATAATGCCTTGCTTTAGTAAGTCTTTAACGAGCATCTTGATCTTGATCTTTTACTGAAATGGCTAGTGATAGGGCTTTATGTTGGGAGGAATGCTTCTAGGAAGGAGATAAATATAGTGGTCCTCTATCCATGAAGGTGGAAATCCCACTGGTTTGGCAAAGACACATGCATACCTATGCAGAATGGTTTGTAGATCAGAAGGAGTAGTGGAGACCATTGATGGTTGCATTTATATAAAAGGGAGCTAGGTAATGATGGCATATGAATTCTTATTAAGAATATTTTTCATGTGATGTGAACTTATGATGCTAAGAGACCCTGGGTGTAAGCATTTCAATGTATGTTTTTTCTTATTATCTGAAAACTGTATCTAAAGTTCAACAAAATCCCATAAGATGGGTCCAAGTGTGCATAACCATTGGGCTCCCAAAATAACATCACATTTACCTAAGGGCAAGGCAAACATGTAATAGCATAGCTTATAATCTCTAATAGAGATACGTACATTATGACACTTCTCTTTTCAAGGTAATGTGCCCCCATTAGCAATCATGAATTCAAAGTTGGAAAAGGATGGACAAAACAATTAGCCTATTTGGTGATCTAAGGGTTAATGAAGTTATGAGTGCTACCAAAATCATTGAGTATTGTAAGAGGGATCATCTTGAAGTAACCCTTGGCCCACATATTTTATGGGATGGTGACTCCTGCTAAGGCATGGAGAGATATCTCTAGTTGGTCCTCCTGAGAAGCAGGTTCCATAATTGGCTAAGCTTCTCTCAGTTCATTTGTTATATCCTAAGCATCTTCCCAAATTTTGTTTCAGATAAAGAGTCCACATCTATTAGGTAGATATTTTTATTGATACATCGATGTCCCCAAGTGAATTTATCATCACAATTATAGCATAGTCCTTTTTCTCTATGTACCTATATCTCTGCTTCATTCAAATGCTTGATAAGAGTGGTTTTGGGGGCTGGTGTTGTGTGAGATCATTGTGTAGTTGTATTTCTGAATGGAGCAAAATTGGATTTGTATCATTATTTAAATATGATCTTATTTCCTACCAAATTAGCTAACACTAGGGCTTCCATCATCGTGTTGGACCAGAATATTTTGACCTTAGATCAAATTATATCCTTTAGACCACTAACAAAGCAAATCCTATATATTTCATCAGATAATCCCTTTATGGGATTGGACAGTTTTTAAAATTTTGTCTAATATTCTCTCATGGTTTATATTTAGCAAAGTTTGGTGAGTTCTCTAGTGAAGTCATCAAAATTACTAAGGCCAAACCATTGTAAAATGAGGGTGCCAAAATCAGTCCATTTTGGCTCATCATGAGCCTTGATATACCAATGGTACCATTGAAGAGCTTCATGTTCCAAGTGAAAGGATGCAAATGGGCTTTATTGGAATCAAAGGTATTATGCAGACTAAAATATTATTTTGCTCGATAGATCCATCTAGTTAGATCTACACCATTGAATCAAGGAAAATAGAGCTTTGACCGATGAAAATTATCAGAATAAAAAAACTCGATGTCTAAAGAGGACTCTGGATGTCATCTATTGTTGAAGGTGGTATGTTAAAGATTGAGTCTAAGAATTTTTTCATCAAGATCTTTGATTTGGGTCTTGAGGGTGGAAATTTCATCCTCCATGTTTTTTGCTCCTATTCAGGTTACAATCATGGCTAGAATAAGAGATTTTTTTTTCAAAGGATAGGAAAACTAGAGTTAAGACATGGTTAGTAAGGAATTTTTTTATTTGGGTGAATTTGTAAGGGGTAAAGGTACTTTTAATAGGTTTTTTGCACTATCTGAGTATAATTGACGAAGGTAAGGGCAAATTCAAAAATAGAATGGAAAACTTGGAAAATTTGTCCAAGAGGAAAAAAAGAGCATAAAATGGGAATGAACACTATGGAAATATTTTGAGGCAAATAGATAAAAATGGAATAAATGGAAAAACTTGAAAAAATGAAAAATTGAGATTTGTGGCAATTAGAAGTGGATTTGGGGTATGGGACGTCAATGAAGAAAATGTGCAAAATGGAATTTTAGGTGTCTCAGTAAATTTTGAGAAGCAACATAGTCATAAGTGGAGAGATATGATAGAAAACAAAAAAAATACTAGTCTGTTAGGAATATTCTAAAACTATTATGACAAATCTTTTGATACTCTATTGGTAATATGCATAGATCTGATATGGCAAGTTTTTTGATACTCTACTAGTCATATGTTGAAACTGGTATGGAAAGTCTTTTGATACTCTGTTGATAATTTGAAAAAATCTAGTATGACAAGTTTTATGATACTCTGCTAGTAATATTTTGAAACTAATAAAAATGGGCCCCAAGTTTTAATGGTTGCCTAAGGGTTTAAAGATATCTCTTTGGCCACCAATGATGTCTAAATGAGTACCGATCTCCAAAAAAAAATTGGACATGGATTTACCCCTAAATGACATCTCTTGGTTTTCTTCACAAGTGGGAACTATTCAATTTGGATGGGGTCATTTCCCTTTTCATTGGTAGGTCCTCTCAATGGGCCAACTACTTTAGGGTTCCCATGGTACTCCTCAAAATGAGTTTTAGGGCTTATACCTAAGCACTTCCCACAATTATGTGGATAATTATTTACCCTAATCTAAAATATATTATATTAGCTGAAACAAAAAAACACTTTCTAAGAAAAAAATTGGCCCTGGAAAGCACTTTGGTACCAGATGAGAGGATCCTCCAACAAATTAATGAAAATGCACAAAATAACACATTTATATAAATAGGAAAAACACCAAAGGGATTATATTTATCACAAGACACTTTGATGGGGCATCCTCCTTTGAGTAAGCTCAATACAATAAATTTGTGGATGCCTTTATTGACATCAATGCTTACTTATATATTAAGCCTAATCTAAGCAACTACTACTTCCCATGAATGTGGGATAAAAAAATGCTCATGGGATGACTTATAAATCATATGCATCCTTAAAAACTAATATACTAAAAAATTAAAGAGAAGTAGTAGCACAGGTTCTTAATAGATCATGAACAATGAGGATGAAGCACTACATGGAATGGTGCTTAACCTAATACAAGTTGGAATAAAGGCTTGATGTAGGGCCTTAACATACAATAAGAACCAAGGATGTCAGATGTATATATCTCCTAAAGTGTTGGATAAACAAGAATGTATCATCACTCAAGAGGATGTAAAAGGTGATAAAGAGTATAACAATAAAAATTAATTAGTTACAACAATCCAATGCCAAGAAAAAAGGCATGAGAATAAGAGGATTATTATAGATTGCTTGAAACCATCAAGGAGGAAGAATATTATGGATAAGGTGATCAATACCATTATAATATGACAAATAAAGTGACAAAATATTTTATATACTCTTGGTATGAGGAGATGCTACTTCATGCAAAGCAGAAGCTAAAAGAGAGAACAAATCAACAAAGAATAAGCCTAGAGTAAGAATGTAAGACAAGGAGTAACCATAGTCAATAAAAAAAGTTAGAAGATTTAGAAGTAGTAGGTAAAGAATAATTTGAGTTTGTAGTAGCATCGTTATTGCATGTTGACACCAAGGTGCCTATTTCCATGGAGAAGTTAAAAGAAGAAAGTCAAGAACAAACAATTACATATGAGATAGAAATTTTGGTCCAAATGGACAAATAAAAAGTGCAAAATATGTTGATGGAGGAGCATATCAGTATGAAGACAAAGAAATATGAATGGTTTAGAAATCATCATGATGATTGGTAGCATGGACATTATTCCAACAAAGTAGGAGAGTGGACTATGCCTCAAACACATAAGAGAAGATTTGATTTCTTTGACCAGTTGATTTTGTTTATAGGTATAACAAGCAAGGACAAGGAAACAAGAAATAAGAAATAAAAAATGTGGGAGTAAAGAACATGTCCACATATATAAGAGGTTATCTATAGAATAATTTCAATAAAATATCATTATAGTAATGACAATATATCAAAAGACTTATGAGGAGGATCTCATAAAATTTTCAAGCCCATAAATCTAATGCAGGAGCAACAACTAAGAAGGATTAATTTTTACATAACTATCTAATGAGTCATGTTGTAAGAAATAAGTATCCATGTCATGCTCCATTTTACACTAAAATGGTCGTGTTTAGATGAGTAGATTTCATTTGAGTTAATCAAGAGGTTTGTAGGATAGGAGTGTCATTTGTGTCTTTCAAAGCCTCATATTTGGTTTCCCTCCAAAAAGAGGTCTTTGAATATTTTAATTGCCTTATAAATCTTAAGTGTATGATCCCTCTTATAAGGGTCCTAAAATTTTTAAGGCATATTATAAATATGATAAATCCTATGTTGAAAAAGACAAAGTATATGCTAAAGTGAGACTTGGAGGTTGAGAGATTCTTGGCCAAACTCTTATCAAGAAGGAACAAGCAAGATAAAGTGAGATGTCCTATGTGGAGATAAGATAAAATCATCTAAAATAAAATCTATTAAAATATTTGTAACATAGAAAAGGAGAGTATGAAGAAAAAATGAGAAGCTAGTAAGTATAGAGGTCCTGTAAAGGTCTATCAAGTAGGTCTACATAGGTCTATGTAAGAATATTGATATTTTGATAAATAAATAAGGTATTTTTTTTATGTTCAAACCTTGACTAGGTTCTTATGCATTACATACATGTGTTTCTTATTGTAGACATCCAATTCCTAACACCATTTGTGTCAAAATTATCAATCTTACTCGAATTACACTCAAATGCACATTTTAGGTCAAAATCCATAAAATGTCCTAAATGGTTCAAACTTGTCACTTACAAGTTCCAATTAAAGTCAAAGTATCCATAAATAGGGCAATGTATTTTATGGGTCAGCTAACTTTGATCAGATCATTTGGAGTCAAAATGACCATTTTACCATTTATTGCTCTAGATCACTCTTTTCTTCTAATTCATTGGTACACATCATGTACCTTTGTTATTTGGTGTTGGAAACATCCTAAATGGGAATACAGCTCCAACACATCTAACATCACCTTCTAGTTCCTCTCCAGTCAAATTATGACCTAGTAATATGACTTTCTAACCATTTTGATTAATTGAGGCCCAATTTTCAAATAATTGCACAAATGTTGATTAACTTTGTTTAAGTCTAATTAATCCAAATCAAGAGATTAAGTGGATTTTCCATGAGAGTTGTTTAATATTCCTTTTTTTAAATTTATTCCTATTAATTGCATCATTAGGTGACATCATTTCTTGGGAAGACATCCCTAGGCCATAAATGCCATAAATATCAGGATTATGGGTCACCCATGCCTAGTTAATGCCTCTCATGCCTCTTCAATTCCCCTTATTCCAAGTTCATGATGAAGATAATTAAGTATTTAATTCTAAATATTAGGATTATCCATGGCCACACATCTCAATCTTGAGATGGACGGTCATGGTTGATCCTGACCAATCTCAAAAATCTATAAATAGAGAGGTCATGGATGTGAATTTTAAGCTATTTTGGTGTAAATTTGTTATGCTTAAATATATTCAAGAATATTTAATATATCAAAGTTATAATTTTAAATTTTTTCCACAAGGTTTTGTATTTGATCATAGATTTTGCTTGCAAGCTTCATTGATAGGCTAGTTTAGTGATTTGGAATAATGAGCCTAGGTTTTATGGAGTGTTCTTGAGGCATTGGAGGAGATTACCACAATTTTTGACAAATTAAAGGATGCTTTATCAAGGTAGAACATTTTTTAGAGCCACATGGGTATGGTGAATCCATTTGGGAAGGTAATACGGTGTTATTTTCTTTCATTTGTTTCTTGTTATCCTTTATAATTCCCATAGGAATAGATAGGCTTGGTTAGTTGGTTCTTTATGAATGTTTCATTATTTATGGACTAATTCTTGACTAAATTTATTTTTAATCCTCTCTACACTTATATGATCATGAGCTTAAAGGGTGTCTTGAAACTCCGAATACATGACTATGTATATATAGTTATAGAATTTTATGAAGTAGAGGTATGATTAACTAGACTATTGGACATAGTTTTAAATGTATAGAGACTCAATAATCATAAAAGAGGTAATATTTTATATTTTATAATCCATTTTCACCATTCTCCTTGTTATATGAGACTAGAAGTGTCAATTACATTCATTATTGTACTCTCAAGTTTTGTAGAAATTGTCATAGTAAATTACAATCATGGAAATCAGAATTGTTTGATGAATTTTAAGAAATAAAGTATTATTAAAATATTTTATAAGGTGAAACTAATTTTATAGGGTCCATTACAAGTGTAATCAAGCTTTGAAACCCTATGTAATTCCCTATATGCCCAATTAAGTGCTCTTAGGTTCCAAAAGACATAGTACTATTTATAACAGTCTTGAAAATGATCATGGTTTGATGTGTTTTTGCATGAATGGGGTAAAAATAATGATTTTATGAGGTTTTAAAGTGACATATGGTAGTTTATAATAAAATTTAGGTGTTATTATGATGATTTGATTATAAAAAATAATTAATTCCAAAATTGGGTGTTTGTTGTCCTATGATTGTAACTAGGGTTCTAGAGATCAAGAAACCATCACATCTTTAAAAATATCCAGAAAAAAGTTATAAAATTGGTTTGAAATATATTTAATGTTATATTTATCTAATACAAGTGATTATAGACCTTAAGTTATTGTGTTGAGATATGGTTGACTGAGTTTTCTAGGATTGTATCTGTAACAAGGAGTTGAGAGGCTAAAGGTCTATACCTTATGATGGATTCATCTAAATGATAAAATAATTTTTATTAATAAGTAATAAAGTGTCTTTATTGATTTTATCATTATTCCAAACCTTAAAATACCAATATAACTTGATAATAAAGGACTATATATTACAGACCTGTAGATTGTGTAAAAGTAAGGGTTTATGCATAAAGGCTCAAGAGTCATAAGTAAGAACTTACATCTAGAGGTTTGTTGAAAGTGTCACAAGGAAATGAAACATTTGGTGTAAGAGACCTAAGATTTATGTATCAAACCATTACATGTTTTTTGTAAGTGTTTTTGAATAGACTAGTTCTAAGCCTATGACTAAGGTTTAAAGAGCAAAGTTCTAAGTGTTAAGAATAGTGAAACCTAAATAGTAGATTGGATAGAGTGTGTGAGATTAAGAAAGGATTTTATTTGTCTTGTAAATAACAAGATAAAATTATAATCATTAAATAATAATAAAAAAAATTCTCAAAGTGAATAGTGTGGATAGACCTAGAAGGGTATAAACAGACCTATGGTAAAAATAGAATCAGACCTTAAAGAACCTAGTAAGGGTTAAGTGGTTTAAATATTGGAAAAAAGAGAGTGAAAAAATGAATTTAAAATCATATTAAATATATTATATGGTAGTTTATTTTGGTTATGGGCCTATAAAACAAAAAAATAACTAAGTATCTTGGGATGAATGGTAAAGGGCTTGTAGATTGCCATCAATTTTTCATATCAGAGCTTAGGTACAAGCTCTTAAGAAGATAATAAGATTTAGTTAAGAGTTTATTTAAATGAAAAAAAATTATGTATTTTAATATATAAGGTTTATTCAATCAATCCATTAAGGCTTAATGAAAAGGAAAAATCCAAGAGAGGCTTGAAGAGAAGATAAAGAACTAGTGAAGCTCAAGGATAAAGAGCACAATGATTGCTCAAGAGATATATCCAAGGTAAGAATACTTGGAATAAGAATAAAAAAGACTAAGGTTTAATAGAATTGGGTGAGACATAATATGAATTAAGGTGAAAAATACTTTCTAGAGAGAATGAAAAGAGAGATAGAGAGATTGTTTAGAAATAAAAACTAGTTAAGAAGAGTGAGAGAAAAGAGAAAAAAATAAGAGGAAGATTTCCAGAAGGAAATGAATGAGTTGAAACAAAGAATAGATATGATGAGGATCATAGTTTAGAGTATAAATAATCCATGTAATGGATGTAAATTTAAGAAAAAAGTGAGATGGCTAATCAAAATGATAGTGTAAAGAAGAAAAATACAAAGAATGAGAGTTGTCTTGAAGAAAAAAGTAAGGTTGTAGTACAAGTAGCTAAAGAAGATGGAAAAGCTCAAATGTGAAGATCTTAGGTAATATTTTCATAATGTTAACTAAATGTAATAAGGTTATCAACACCTTAAAGAGATGGAAGTTAATGTATGCTATCCTAAAGAGGGAGAAATACTAGAAGAAACTGATATAGAAGAGGAATAACTGAAAGATGCCAAGCAAGAGGTTTTATGGCCTAGAATTTTTACCTCTAATATTTCCTTTGAAGTTTTTTATGCAAGAAATTAATTTATTTATAAATAATGCTAAAAGAGAGAACCAATCAGCAAAAAAATAGCCTAGAGGAAAAATGGAAGACAAAAAGTAGCCATAGTCAATAGAACAAGTCAGAAGAGTTGGAAGCAACATGTGAAGAATAAGTTGAGTTTATAGTAGCATCATTGTTACATTTTGACACTAAATTACCTATTTACATGGAGAAGATAAAATAATAAAGTCAATAATAAATCATTCCATATGAGATAGAAGTTTTGGTCCAAATAGACAATGAGAAGTGTAAAAGAGGATGATGGAGAAGCATATCGATATGAAGATAAATAAATATGAATGATTCAAAGTTCATCATGATGATTGGAAACATGGATAGTGTGTTATCAAGGTATAATAGTGGTCTATACCTCAAAGTCATAAGAGAATATTTGATTTATTTGACTAGTTTCTTTAATTTATAGGTGTAGTAGGCAAGCAGAAGGTAGCAAGAAAGAATAAATATAAGTGTGGGAGTAAAGAATATGTCCACATATATGAGAGGAAAATTGCATAAGAATTTCAAGAAAAAATCATTATAGCAATAAGGGCATATCAAATTACTTATGAACATAAGCTCATAAAAAATTTAAGCCTAGAAGTCTGATGTAGGAGCATCAACTAAGAAGGATAAATTTATACATATTTGTCTAATGAGTCATGTTATAAGCAATAAGGAGCCATTTCATGCTCCATTGTACATTAAAATGGTCATGTTTAGATTTGTAAAGTCCATTTGAGTCCATTAGGAGGTTTTTATAATACTAGGAGGGTCATTTATGTCTTCTAAAGTCCCATATTTAATTTCCCTCCAAAATGAGGAATTTGAATATTTGAATTGTATTATAAATCTTAAGGGTATGAGCCCTCTTATAAGGGTCCTAAAAGGTTTAAGGCTATTTTAACCTTTTAGGACTTAGTGAAATGTAAATCCTATGTTTTTTAAAGAGTCTAAGTAGACTAAGTTAGGATAATAATATGCAATAAATACAACCACTGATTAGTTACAAAATTGACTAACTTTGACCTTTTTAAAAATAGCAATAAATAGTGTAAGTAATAACTTAGCTGGAAAACATTTGAGATAGATGATTTGGAGGCTAGAAATTGAGGTAGAAGTTGGTATGAGTGTCATAAATAGGATTTTGATGTTAAAACCCTTCTTGTATAATAGTGCCCTAATTATATAGAATCACCATTATTACAAATGTGATAGTAGTGTCCCTATATTGGTGGCAGTGTTTTCTATGCAAGATTGTCCCAAACTTTTGGGTGCACCTGTGTCTGGATCTCTAAGGTCTGCTCCTACATGCATGAGTTATAAAACCATGTATATTGTTTTCTTTGACTAAATTTATGAGAAAATCCTAATCCTCCCTGTTGTTAGGGCATCCAATTGATACAAGCTAAAAAGTGTGTTTGTTAGTCGAGTAGGCTGGACATCCTCAACACCCTACTGTGATGAGAGTTGCCTACATAATAATACTCTGAGGAGGGATCAATCCCAATGCAATTCTCTGAAACTAAATGCTAGTGAAATTTTAAGTGAAGCTAGTATGATAGTGGACTTGAGTGATTTGAATGAGCTTGAGATTGGAAATCTAGGTAATCTGAGCTTAGGAATGTCGTAGATGGTAGTATGCAAAATTGGGGTAGAATAAGAATTGATAACCTTAATTATGCACAATTTTTTTTGAGTTTGCATGTGTATTTTACATATGATTTCCATCTAGTGGTTATAGGGCTAAAATTCATGTATATATACCATTCTGATGCCTGTATAGGTGCTAAAAGAGGTCTCGATTAACCCTAAGAGGTTTTAAATTTGAAAAGATATATGTTTGTGAAAAAAAGAGTGAAAGGACATTAGTGACATTATTTGGACACTGGTGCTATGTGTCACTATTGTCCTTATTATGGTGCTAGTGTCCAAGCGACAAAGAAGGGCTAGGATGCAAGAATGAGGGTCTAGAACTACTTTAGGGATGACTAGGGTTGTATGTGGCCCATACAAAGGCTAGATAAGTGTGATAATAGGCTCTAAATAAGGTCTAAGGCTAAACTGGAGATAGGTAGTCTCAAGTAGCACTCTTATCACTCAACTAACACTCTTAGGTGATTATATTTACCCCTACTTTATTTTATAAATGCAACAAAATGAAATGACTAGGATAAAGAAAAAATAAGCATACATGGACTTACCTAAGAGGTGAAACCCATGAAGTTGGGTCTAAGTATGTGAAGCATGATCCAATGCATGTCCTACAAGTGAAACATGCATAAATTAGTCCTTACTTAAGATATGTCAAAAGTAAAGACTAAAGTGAGTAAAGAAGTAAAAATGATTAAAATTGGTTAAAAGGATAAGAGAGATGAAATGAATGAATACACCTCATTGGGGACAAGAACCAATGTATAAACCTAGTGACGACCTCTCTTTATTTGTATATAGTGATCAATCAGTGATTAAATTGGACTGAGATGATGGCTTACTCAATCTGTTAGGTTGTGGAGCTAAAAGCTTCACCAGAATGCAAATAGGAGAAGTTACGGAGGTTACGGAGGTTACGGAGAGTTGCAGAATGTGTTGCAGGGAAACTGGCGTCAGTCTAATCAGCCGACGTCAATCAGATGGTAGTGAGGATACAACCGGCATCGGTTACCAGTCGGCTGACATCGATCATGGAGGAGCCGACATCGGCAGCCTGTACGTGAACATGCAGTTTGCATGTTGATTCCAGAGAGTCTATTTTTGGACTATTAGTTTGCATGTTAAAGGCTAGCTGTAGTCTTGAGTTGTGCATCTAATTATTTTAATTATGATAGTCTAATTATTGTAAGCATGAGATATATATAATAGACTCATGGGCTATATTGTAAACTTGTAGCTAGAGAGTAAGAGAGCATATAAGCTCCTTCTGAGAGAGGTGAGTAATGGTGTGTTCCTCCTAATGCCACAGTACCAAGAGTGGGTACTAGTTTGGAGAATCAGAGGGGTTCTTCATGTTTGTATGATCTTAGTCAGTAGGCGAACATGGCTTCTATTGGAGATCTACACTGGTGAGTAAGGTCTAGTGATTTGCAGGTAGCAGCAAAGAGCAGGAGATCTACTTGGAGTACGGTTGTGTACTTGGTGTAATGGCAGCGTGTTACTGACTGGTTGGAGAGGTGAACATCAATTCTATATTTGAGTTGATTGTTGGGACTAAGAGAGAGAGGGAAGAAGGTCTTGAGGTGTGGCGAGCCTTTGAGGTGGAAGAAGAAGTGGCATCTTCTTTATTGTATTTTCTTCTAAGTATTTAATACAATTGTGTATTGTCTCTCAAATCCTGTGTTGTTTCATATTTCTAGTTACTTATTGATTCTGGTATAATTCTGTGTTTAGTTGCTAATACAAGAAGTAATCATATGTGTTCTATTTGTAGAGCAAGATCCTGACAAGTTGGTATCAGAGCTTTTGGTTGGGTTGACTAATGGGTGGTTCAAATCTGGTAGTGTTTTTTATTACAGGTCACTCGCAGGGATTTCAGATTGAGTGGGAGTATAGCAATGGTAGAAGAAAGTAAGCTACGAATGGAGAAATTGAATAGCATGAATGGTCTGATTGATGGAAAGAAAGAGCATGGAAAAGGAGATTGTTGGTCGGTAGGAGATCAGTGTGTAGAAGCATATGTTGCAGGTAATGTTGCACAGGTTGTTCTGGATAAAGTAGAATCTTTATTTACAGATTCATTTGCCTCTTTCCATGCAGCTTGAAATAGAGCATCTTTTCATGGGTATGTCTTTGGAGACTTTGGAGAGATTTATTTAGGAGCTGGAGAGCCTTGTCAAATGATTGGCAAAGGGGAAGTGAAGCTGAAATTGCAGACGGATAACACACAAGTGTTGAATGAGGTTATGCAGGTACCAATCTTGGAGATGAGTGTAATTTCTTCAGAAAAGTTAGGTGATGGGAGATGCACAATAACTCTCACAGCGGATGCACTTGAATTAGACGGTGGTAAGAAAGTAGGTATCCTTTATCTATCTACCTATATTACTAATTCACCTTCTGTTACAGAGATGTGGATTTTTAGGCTTGGTTACATATGTAGGAGGGGAATGCATGTTCTGAAGTGGAAGATAGATGTTTTTGACAAGCTAAAGAACTGGAAAGCCTTGGTGTTCATGGAGGAGATGACAGACAGAGATCAGGTGAGGGAACTAAATTATTTTGAGTAGGGTTGTGCTAATTTGGACAAGGGTTTGACCCAAAAGGAGCTCTTGGGTAAAAATTCATCACTCATAGGTGAACACAGATACCGGTGTTGGTCAGAATGAACCGACGTCGAACAGACATGCACCGACATTGGTCATGTGTAGATCAGCAGATTCAGTGGTGTCGAGAAGCAGGAACTGACATCGGTCATACAGTGACCGACATCGGCAACAGGTACACAGGTGTTAGTAATAGGACCGACGTCGGTAGACAGGGTCAGTCACAGAGAACCGACGTCAGTCGGGAGCAGATTAGGAGATGGCCGAGATTGGTCACTGAAATGGATATTGGGCAGATAGCTAGCTGTCAACAAGTCTTAAACACTCATATGGAGGTCAAAAAGGGTAAGTGAACCTCATATTCATTGTTCACCTTCTTTATATTGCTTACTGATGGTCGAGAACTAGGAAGATGTGAAGAGGCAATGCAGGTAGAATCTAGATATAGTGGGAGCTTGGCATGGATGAGGAGTGTGAGTCCTTGGAGAAGAACCAAACAGGTATTGTTGGTAGAATTGTCAGCTGGAAGAAAGCACTAAGAGATGGATGGATTCCCATAGTTAAAGAAGAGAGTGGATGGATACGTGAGACAGAAGGCCAAGGTATATGGTCTTGAGGAAGTTGCAAGACAGTGGTACAGGTTTTGACAGGTGGATGACAAAGTAGGGCTTCAGTCAATGTCAGTGTAACTATTGTGTTTGCTCTTACTAGGTGGATGATGAGTCATGACATTATCCTATTACTATATGTGGATGGTTTGCTAGCAGATTTTTACATACAGGGTTTTGTTGAGCTAAGGGTAAGGTTAGTTCAGAGGTATGTCAGGGAATTTGGAGCAGCAAAATTCTTTGGCATGAGAGACATGGAGATTTGGTCTCCAGTGGGAGCTGATGTGAATATGGTGTTGGTGAGGTTCAAAAAGTGGGATGCAGAATCGGTAAGCACACCAAGGGCTAGACAGTTCAAGCGGAGCTTAGAACAGTGTTCGAAATCACATGAGGTCTAGTGTAGACTTGAGCTTTCCCAATCAGTGGGAGTTGTCAGAGAGTTTGGAGCCAATTCGGGGAAGGTAGATTCTTAGGTATCTGAGAGGGACCAGCAGCAGGTTAACATGTTATGCAGGGTCAAGGTCTTCACTACATGGAGTTGTAGGTTTGGATGTTGCAGGTTACTTGGATGACAGGTGTAGCATCACAGGATGTGTGGTGGTTGGTCTTCAGGATTGATCTTGAAGAGGGATACAAGCCAGGTAATAATTTAGATGGTGTACAGGGATAGGTACAGGTGCAGTTGTTTATCTCCAAGTGGGAGATTGTTAGGTTGTGGAGCTAAAAGCTTCACCAGGATGCAAACAAGAGAAGTTACAAAGGTTACGGAAGTTACGGAGAGTTGCAGAATGCGTTGCAGGGAAACCAACGTCGGTCTGATCAACCAACATCGGTCATATGGCAGTGAGGATGCAACCGACGTCGGATACCAGTTGGCCGACATCAGTCATGGAGGAGCTGATGTTGGCAGCTTGTACGTGAACATGCAGTTTGCATGTTGATTCTGGAGAGTCTATTTTTGGACTATTAGTTTGCATGTTAAAGGCTAGTTGTAGTCTTGAGTTGCAAATATAATTATTGTAATTAAGATAGTCTAATTATTGTAAGCATGAGATCTATATAATATACTCATGGGCTGTATTGTAAACTTGTAGCTAGAGAGTAAGAGAGCATATAAGCTCCTTCTGAGAGAGGTAAGCAATGGTGTGTTCCTCCTAGTGCCATAGTACTAAGAGTGGGTACTGGTTTGGAGAATCAGAGGGGTTCTTCATGTTTGTATGATCTTAGTCAGTAGGTGAGCATGGCTTCTATTGGAGATCTACACTAGTGAGTAAGGTCTAGTGATTTGTAGGTAGCAGCAGAGAGCAGGAGATCTACTTGGAGTATGGTTGTGTACTTGCTTTATTGGCAGCGTGTTACTGACTGGTTGGAGAGGTGAACATCAATTCTATATTTGAGTTGATTGTTGGGACCGAGAGAGAGAGGGAAGAAGGTCTTGAGGTGTGGCGAGCCTTTGAGGTGGAAGAAGAAGTGGCATCTTCTTTATTGTATTTTCTTCTAAGTATTTAAGACAATTGTGTATTGTCTCTCAAATCTTGTGTTGTTTCATATTTCTAGTTACTTATTGATTCTGGTATAATTCCGTGTTTAGTTGCTAATACAAGAAGTAATCATATGTGCTCTATTTGTGGAGCAAGATCCTGACACAATCCTCATGTGTGGGTGGCTCAAGAACTCAATCCAATCTTGACTTCATCATTGTCCACCCCTTCTTGATGTATCATGACCTATGAATAGCTTGGATTTGATTGATGGTTTGTCTAACCCTCTCATGTAGGTGACTCAAGAACTCAAGTAGGCTATGACCTCATCATTTTCCACCCATGTATAGTAGATGCATTTGAAATAGAAACTACTTAATGTAACTATAAATATTTAATTAGGTATAACAGCTCTATAGCCACTTGATATACTAGGCAGCTCTAAGCCACTTAGGAATGCCAACCACTACAGATGGAGTAAGGCATAAAACCAATGTTCAACCTAGAATATGATGTCAAATATATATAATGTAGACAATGACATGGAATTATAATTCCATCTGATCAACCAGTGTGTAAGTGAGTATATAGAAATAATGTATCGTGCACATGCCCTAAAATTTGATATTTGAGCATTATTGGAATAATTAATGATTAAGTGGTGTTATTTATGTACCCTTAATACATTAAATTACATTGGTTAAATAATAATATATTTTATTATTTTTCATGAGTTTGTCCTTATGTAAATAAATAATAAATTATATTAAATGACCTTTAGAGAGGTTGGACCCATTAAGGTGTGGTTAGAAAATGTCACATTATAATGGTCTGATTACTTTGCCTATATAATAAAGAGTTTATATTGCAAGATGTAATAGAAAAAAGTGAGAAGAGAAAGCTTGTATTGGGTACATTTTATTTCTCAAATAATGAATAATCTTGGTGGTTTTTTTACCTTTTCATGAGGTTTTCCCATGGTATATCTAATGTTTCATGGTGAATGTCTTTGTCATTAGTCTCACATCTAGATTTAGTGTTTGTAAGCAATCATATTTCTTGTTTTGTGAAGCATATGTATTCTAGATTAATTTTTAATAATATGTATCTGGGTATCTGAACTAAACATCAGAAAGGTCATGTCGTGCATGATGCCCCTAATCTAAGCAAAATGATATGAATCTGAGCAAAACTAATAAATATGTAATATAATCTGTGCAAACCTTTATTATACCTATTGTACTTCTCTAGATAATATGGGTTTTTCTAAAACTGAGGCTACCAAATAGTAGTGCCATTATTGGATATGTGGTGCTAGTGTCTCAATTTGGGCATTAGTGTCCTTCTAATTTGATTTTTGTGTAACTATATTGTTCTTTGTGTAATTGTTTTCCCACTATGTTTACCTAAGTCTAATTCTTGTAATTTGAGCTTGTTGAAAATTTACTATGAGTGTATTATAGGAACCTAATCTTTGTGATAAACCCTTGTGTATGGCCCCTCTTTTGAGGGGAGTTGTTGAACATATGCAAAAATTGTCCTTTAAATAAAAATCTCTACAATATCTATGTTAGATGAAGCATATATGATATTTGTGTAATAATCCAATAAAATATGCATACATAATATTTGAATCTAAGATAATCTAATCATAAGTTTGTAATGTGTGATGCATGTATGTCTAGCATTCACAAGGGTGTCAATATATATATAACAACATATGTAACAATAAATCTGAGTCAAAATTGAGTAGCTACCTTAGAGGATGGGGCATGATTTCTATCATAGCACCTAAGTAGGAAGGGGAGATGAATGAGGTCCCTCATGGCATTTAAAACTAGAGTGTGTAACAAGCAAGAGACAAGTGGCATGGCCATGATGCATATAAAAAATACATACAACACACATGAGGCACACAAAGTTGGCCAAGGGTCCACAATACAAGGGACATGGGTATATATCACTAAATCTAAGAAAATAAGATGTACAAAGACATGTTCAAATGTCCACATATGCAAGTAATAAGCAAGTTAGATTATAACCACATAGAAAGACATGTTTAAATGTCTATGTACACAATCAATAAGGCACACATAAGGACATGGGCACATGTCCAAAACATACATACTATGAAAAGAAGTGGTGTAGAGCCAAAGATCAATGGCATTTTCAAATGCCTTCAAATAGAAGAAGTGTAGAGATACAATCAAGTCTAAACTAGGAAAGCTAGAAATGAAAGTATGAATGAATATGTAATATGAATTTGTGTAAGATATAGTATGTACATATGTTGAGTCTAAAGTAGTAATAGCTGGCATAAAATCTGGATAAGTGTAGCATGAACAATATCAATAAATAACAATGTTAAATTTGTGATGTAGAATATAGAAATATAGAACTTGGTAATTGAAACTGCATATAATGTGCCCCAAAATGGGTGAATGTGTCAAGTGAAGACCCTATGTCTCAGTGTATATACCCCCAATGGATAGATAATATAAAATCTAGATCGAGGTAGTAGACATGAGTTCTATAAGTAATCTGTAAGCAATCGATAAGAATAAGTGAAGCATGTATGTATGATAAAATCAACTATACTAAGATAACTATCATATTTAGTGTCTAGTAAATATAAGAAATGTAAACATGGAAATGCATATAATTTGTAGATTTGTTTTTTTGAGTAAATGTTTGAATGTTTTTGACATATTATATTATTTTTCTATTTTCCAGATATAAGCTATGTACAAGCAACATGAAAATGAAACTATATACAAGGAGCAAGAGAGAGGGAAAGTATGTACAAGAAGGGATGAACAATAATAATTGATGAATCTCATGGGAGACTCTATCAATGTGACCTATGTCAAATAAAGGAACTATGATCATGTGTGTTTTATAAAAGGGTAATTGTGGTCCCAAAACCTATTGTACTGAGTGATCTATATCTAGCCCTACCTATAGAGTGATTCTAGGAATCTATGACACTATCTATGGTGTCATGTGAACTATAGGGGTCTCAGGGATCCATCTGGTAGAAGGCATTGTAGGTGGCATAGGTGCCCTATGTTGAGAACCCTGAGAACTCAATAAGATTGATTTTTATTTAGAGTTCTCTCTAGTAATGGTCTTTTTGGGAGAGTAAGTGTATATGGCAACACTGTATGATTAGACCTTGCCTACAATTGTGGTTCTACTAAACTTTTTGGCATATTGATAGGAAATATGCTTAGAGTTGTAACTAGTAACTATGTTGTAACTGGTAATTATGTTGTAACTAGTAATTATGTTATAACTGGTAATTGTGATGTAATTGCTTATGATGTAACTGTCTGTGGGATAGGTAGAGGATACTCATATTATAAGACCCTCAAATATGATCACCTAATTTTTATGTATGTATTTTAGGCATATGTGTATTGTGGATGAGATGGCATGTGGTTGTTATATCCATGGCCTACCTAGTAACATGTCAAATACACTTGCACTAGGTACTACTAAGAATCTAATGGCCACATGTGCTAGTCTAACTTATAGTGGAAGTACAATCTCCTTGATGGAGCTCTAAACATGGCCATTGAAATCACTGATAACTATGTTTGTAAGAGATATATCTTATTCTAAATACCCCAAATGTTGTATAAGTGTGATAGTGCACATGTTAATATTTGACCCATTGTCAACCATAACACTCTAGATAGGATGATGACCTATGTAGGATCATATAAAGAATGCATATAAATCTAAATCATCATCAACCATCTCCTTCTCTAAGAAGGTGATGAGTTGTCTAGCTAAAACTGTAGTGTAGTACAAATTAATGATATTGTGTAATGGGTGTGCCTCCTCTATAATAGTGTGGTATGATGTTGGTGGTGGATGTGCATGATTGTATAGTGAACACATGAAGTGTTCCATACCTCATTCATTATATACTTTAGAAATGGATCTGATAAAATTTTCAATGCCTTAATTTATTTTTGTTGAATTTTAGGTGCCTTTGTGGGTGTGCCCACATCAATAATGTTAGCCTCTATCAAATCTTGTATCTTATGTTTTAAGTTGATACATCTATTTTTTGTATGTCCTAGTGACCTATTATATTCAAATGATGCGTTGGAATCATATTTATTTGAATGAGGTCATGTCATATCAACCTATTTGATGGGAGAGAGAGATATGACATTACATTTTAAGAGTTGTTATAAAACACGTACTGGTGATTCTATAAGTTTGGTGAAAAATATACATGGAGGAGCTGATAAAACTAGGTGACGAGATGGCTCTGAAGCTACATTAATTATGGACTTTAGATCACTCATGTTTTCAATGGCCCTTACCTTGTATGTAGGCTTACTATAACTCTTAGAAGTTAATTCTGATCCACTAGTACATTTCAGTTTACCCATAGAGAGAAGCTTGCCTTCTCTTTCTTTCATTGTGTGGTATAAATTTGTGAAGGTTGGAACTTCTTAAACAGGATAGCTTCATGTAATTATGGTAGAAGACTCTATTTGAAGATGTCTGAAAGCTTTTTATCTACCATGGGGATAGTCAACTTAGCTAATATAGTCTTATATCATAAGATGTATTCTTCAATAGGCTCATTTGATTTTTGTTTTAATTGTGCAACTTGAGCATATGAGATAATATCAATAATGTTTATGTAAAAATACGCTAAATACATGTCTACTAAAGGATTGAATGCAGTGATAGATTGATTTGATAGATCATAAAACCATTATAAGGCATAATCCTTTAAACTATGTGGCAATAACTTAGTGAGGAGCCAATCATTGGACACATAATCCAATCATGCTATGTGAAAAGCTCAGAGATGGTGCCCTGGGTCACCCTTACCATCATACAATGTAAGCTTAGGTGCCATGAATTTGGATGTCAAAGGAGTTGCCAGTATGTGATGTGTCAAAGGTGTATGTAAAAGAACATGAGAATCCAAGGCATGAGATGGCCTAGTGGCTCCTTGCTCAAGATGTAACACCTTAGCTTGTAGAGTACGAACCTCTTGCATAATGGATTATACATCTAGAGTGGAGGAAGTATCCATAAGAGGTGTAATTATCACTAAATTTTGTTGATTTACAATTGGTTGTTGTGCTCGTTGAGTTGGCTCCAATATAGGTGTAACAATGTTATTATCTAGGGGAATTAAAGATTGACCATTATTTGATTTTTTTATTTCCATTATGGCTTGTAAAATATGTGCATGAACAAAGGGATATTCCTGAAGTCTATCTCTTAATCCATCCTTATTAACAATTAGGTTTTCATTATTAAGTGTAGGGAAAGTGTCCTAATTTCTACCTTATGTATCATCTTGATCTTGATTATATTGATCATCTTCATATGTATTATCACTGAAATCCACATAATCAGGGTGTGAAAGATCAATGACAAGAGTGACAACTAATACCTTTTAAGGAATCTGAATATGCTCAATAGGATTACCACCTAGCCTATCACTTATTCCTTATGGAAGAGATATAGATTTTCTAAATGGCATATAATAAACAAATTGAAATAGGGTTACTTAAATAGAATGTATGAAATATGAAAAGCTTTAAATAACCAATGAAAATAGGAAAAATAAGGATAAAAACCCTAAGAGCATCTAGGGTTAGGGTTTGAGCAATGTTCAAAGTAAGTCAGGTTCACCAAATGTTTTAAGCTTTTAGGACTTAGTGAAATGTAAATCCTATGTTTGTTAAATAGCTAAGTAGACAAAATTAGGGTAGTAATATACAACAAATACAACCATTTATTTGTTATAGAATTGACTAACTTTGACCTTTCTAAAAATAGCAATAAATATTACAAGTAATAACTTAGCTAGAAAACAACTGAGATGGATGATATGGAGGTTAGAAAATGAGGTAAAAGTTGGTCTAAGTATCACAAATAGTATCCTAGAGTCATAACCCCTCTTAGATAGTGGCATCTTAATTAGATAGTAGCACCATTATTGTAAATGTGGTAGTAACATCCCTATATTGCTGGTAGTGTCCTCTGTGTAGGATTGTCCTGAGCTTTTGGTGCACCTATGTTTGGATCTCTGAGGTATATTCCTACGTGCACAAGTTTTGAAACATTGTATATTTCTTAATTTGATTGAATTTGTGAGTAAACCCTAATCCTCCCTATTTTTAGGGTATCTGATTGATACAAGCTAAAAAGTATGTTTATTAGTGGGGTAGGTTAGACATCCTCAACACCCCATTGTGATGAGTGTTGCCTACATACCAATACTCTAAAGAGGGATAAATCCCAATGTAGTTATCTTGACTTAAGTGATGGTGCAAGTGCAAGTGAAGCAAGTATGGTAGTGGACTTGAGTGCTTTAATTGAGCTTGAGACTAGAAATTTGTATAATCTAAGTTTAGGAATGCCATAGATGGTAGTATGCATAAGTAGGGCAAGATAGGGATTAAGAACCTTCATTATCCATAACTTGTTCTAATTTTAAATGTGTATTTTATAGGTGATTTTCATCTAGTGGTTAGAGGGCTAAAATTCATGTATATATATACCATTTTGATGCTTATGCAGGTATTATAAGAGGTGGAGGTTTTAGATTTGAAAAGATATATGTTTGTGAAAAAGAGAGGGAAAGGACATTAGTACCATTATTGTGACACTATTGTTCTTATTATGGTGCTAGTGTCCAAGTGGCAAAACACTAGGCACAAAGGGCTAGAATAAAAGAATGAGGGTCTAGGACTAATTAAGGGAAGATAAGAGATGCTTGTGGCCTTCACAAAGGTTAGATAATTGTGATACTAGGCTCTAAGATAGGTTTAATACTAGGATAGGGATAGGTAGTCTCAATTATCACTCTTAGCACTCAAATACCACTTTTAGGTGATTACATTTCTCCCCTCCCCCCCGCCCCCCCCCCCCCCCCCCCCCGCTTTATTTTAGAAATGCATCAAAGTGAAATGACTAGGATAAAAGAAAAAGAAGTGTACCTGGACTTACTTAAGAAGTGAAACCCATGAATCTAGGTCTTAGAAAGTGTCTTAAGTGATGTGATCATGCTTAAAAACCTTGATAAGACTATTATAACCTGATAAGAAAGACTATATATGATAGACATGTAGATATGTGTAAAAGTAAGGGTTTATGCATAAAGGCTTAAGTGTCCTAGGTGAGAGTTGACATCTAGATGGTTGTTGCAAGTGTCAAAAGGTAGTGAAATAGTTGGTGTAAGATACCTAAAAGGTATGGATCAAACCATTACATGTTTGTTTTAGGTGTTTTTATATGGACTAGTTATAAGCCTATGACTAAGGCTTAGGGAGCAAAGGTCTAAGAGTTAAAAATAGTGAAACCTAAAGAGTAGATTGGATAGAGTGTGTGAAATCGATAAAGGATTTTATTGGTAGGAAATACCAATCTAAAAGGATAATCCTTAAATATTAAAGTTTTTACTCAAAGTGGATAGTGTGGACATACCTAAAAGGGTATAATAGACCTATGGCAAGAATCAAATTAGACCTTAAAGAACCTAGTAAGGGTTAAGTGGATTAAATATTAGCCAAAAGAGAGAGAACAAGGTAATTTAAAATCATAGTGAAGACAAGCTATGATAAGTGAGTTTGGTTATGGGCCTAGAAAACAACAAAATTAACTAAGTATCTTGGGATGAATGGCAAAGTGGTTGTAGATTTCCATCATTTTTTGGTGTCAAAGCCTAGGTACAAGCTCTTGAAAAGATAATAAGCTTTATTTAAGTGTTTATTGTAGTGACAGAGTTTTAGGTAGTTTCAAAGAGAAAGTTCATGAAGTCAAACCTTTAAGGCTTAAATAAAAGATATAAAAGGTAAGAGAGGCTTAAATAAGAGCTAGTGAAGCTCAAGGATAAAGAGCATAGTGATTGCTCAAGTGATAGATACAATTTAAGAAGACTTGGAAGAAGTCAAAAGACCAAGGTGAAATAGTCTTGGGTGAGACAAAAGATGGAGCAAGGTGAAAAATACTTGCTAGAGAGAATGAAAAGAGAAAAGAGAGACAACCTATAATCAAGAACCAATTAAGAAGAGTGAGAGAAAGAAGAAGAAAACAAGAGGAAGATTTCCAAAAGGAAATAGATGAGTTGAAATAAAGAATAGCTATGATGAGGATCATGGTTGAGAGTATGAAGAATCCATGGAATGGATGGACGTTAAATATAAAATTGAGATGACCAATAAAATTGATAGTGGAAAGAAGAAAAAGGCAAAGAATGAGAGTTGCCTTGAAGAAATAAGTATGGTTATAGTACAAGCAAATAAATAAGATGTACAAGCTCAAATGTGAAGATCTTAGGGCACATTTTCATAATGGAAACCAAATGGAAGAAGGTGATCAACACCTTGAAGAGATGGAAGTTAGTGTATGTTATGTTGAAGAGGGAAAAATGATAAAAGAAGCTAATATAGAAGAGGAACAACTGCAAGAACTAAAGCAAGAGGTTTTATGGCCTCATAATTTAACATTTGATATTTCCTTTGGTGTTTTATATGCAGGTAATAAATTTATTGATAAAGAAGAAGGTTTTGATCCAATGAGTAGGCTCATGAAAAATGAGGATGAAGCACTCCATGGAATGGTGCTTAGCCTAATACAAGACAAAAGAAAGGCTTAATGTAGGGCCTTAACATACAAAGAGAACCAAAGAGATTGATTTTACATATCTCTTAAAGTATTAGATAAACAAGAAGGGATCCTCACTCAAGAGGATGTAAAAGGTGATAAAGAGGATAACAATGAAAAACAATCACTTACAGTAGTCCAAATCCAATAACAAAGGCATGATAATAAGAGAACAAATTATATATTGATTGAATCCATCAAGAAGGAAGTAGGTTATGGACAAGGTCTTCAACACCATTACAAGAAGATGACAAAGAAAGTGACAAAAAAATATATATACTATTGGTATGAGGAGATGTTAATTCATTCAAATCAAAATATAAAAGAGATAACTAATCAACAAAGAAGTAGCTTAGAGGAAGAATGGAAGACAAGGAGCAGTCATAGTCAACAGAGCAAGTTAGAAGAGTTGGAAGCAGTAGGTGAAGAATAAGTTGAATTTGTAGCCACATCACTACTACATGTTAACACCAAGGTACCTATTTCTATGGATAAGTTAAAATAAGAAATTAAAAAACAATTCATTGCATATGAAACAAAAAAATTGGTCTAAATAAAATAAGAAAAAGTGTAAAAGAGACTGATGAAGGAGCATATCGGTATGAAGATAAATAAAGATGAATGATTTCCAGTTCATCATGATGGGTGGCAACATGTACAATATGTTAGTAATGAAAAAGAGTGGATTATGCCTCAAATGCATAAGAGAAGATTTGATTTCTTTGACTAGTTGATTTTGTTTATAGGTGTATCAGGCAAGGAAAGGCAACAAGAAAGAAGAAATACAACTATGGGAGTAAAGAACATGTCCACATATATGAGAGGATAACTATAGAAGACTTTCAAGAAAATATCATTAAAGTAATGAGGGCATATTAAAGGACTTGTGAGCAAGATATCATAAAATTTTAAGGCCTAGAAGTCTAATACAGGAGCATCAACTAAGAAAAATCAATTTGTACATATTTGTCTAATGATTCATGTTCTAAACAATAAGGATCCATTTCATGCTCCATTGTACATTAAAATGGTCATTGTTTAGATGATTAAAGTTCATTTAAGTCCATTAGGATGTTTTTAGCATAGTATGGGGGTATTTTTTGTCTTCTAAATCATCATATTTGGTTTCCCTCCACAATGAGGAATTTGAGTATTTGAATTGTATGATAAATCTTAATGGTATGAGCCCTCTTATAAGGGTCCTATTGACCACTTTGACCACAAGTCAAAATGAGTCAACCCCCTATAGTCCAAAACTTGATATATGGGCCTATTATAATGTCATAGGGTGTGTCATGATTTATTTGATGTCATTTAATATGTTTCTAGCCTTGGGCATAGTCCAATTTACTCCTTGTGTCATTTTATGTCACTTAGGGGTCATATATGGGTCATTAATGAGGGTGGTATAGTTTTATTAAGTTTATATGTGTTATAAAATTCCTTCCAACATCCAATATGTCATATTACTTGTTAATAATGTCAGTACTAATTGAAATTTTTAGGTTTCTAACTGAAAATCAAGAAAATAAGTGAAAATAAGTTTTTAAGGTTGTACGACCTATGGGAGAGAGTGGCATATGGGAGAAGCTTATTTAGTGACCCTTCAGATTCTTTGACTCCATTTTCATGCTTTATCTACTTTTTAAGTGACAAAATTGGATCAAAACCATTCTTTATATCCATCATTCCACTAAGCAAGTAAAACTAGTCAACAAGTCTTTTGATGGTAGGACTAGTCAGAGGACTTCCAGGTCAAATTATCTTGGTGATGGATACTACACTTGGTCTAATTCATTTTCATGTTTGGAGTTGTAATAATGGTTTCCTATACTTTATGAACCATTCTTAACAAGTTGATTGTCTTATTTTGCTAGCTAATCCCCATACCCTATAGGTTTTACCTCTGTTCGAACATGTTCGTATAAAATTTTGTGAATTTTATTCTAGAGTATTTTTAAACCCTCCTCTCTATTTTTTCCATATTTAGTTTCATTTTTGGAAGTGACTTGGTAAGTTAAACATCTCAAATTTTAGGTTGATACCACCATTTATAGTTACATGAATTTTCCATCAAATATAGAGGCCCTAGTTCTCAAAATGGTTTCATGTGAATGTGATATTCTATGATTCATGTTTTTCATGTCATTAAAATCACTTTATTTCCAAGCTAGGTTTCTCAAGATCATGCATTGATCAAGAACACGATCACATGTAACACATAGTGAACTCCCTACAAGTTTATATCTGTAGTCAAGGTGTGTGAAGCTATGAGGATGTTCATGGAGATGTATTAAGAGTATAAAATGTGTTTAACACATTCTTAGATCATAATTTATCAAACCAAACCCTCTCAAGTGACATAAGGACTATGACAGTTAATGTAAAATATATACACAGTCAGTCCATTAATGTGCACCTACAAGTGCCTATAGGAAACATATCATGTTAATATGGGAGCATGGAAACATTTTTTAAGCCCTTAGATGTGAAGGAATTAAATTTTAGGTATTTTGAGAAGGTTTGAAACCAGTTGCAGGCCCATACACCATATAAATTGATTATCTTAACCCCATTGCCCTATACATTGAAATGTCCACATATAGGTGGTATTAGAAAAGACTTGGGATTGTTTCATAGTGATGTTATAACATTTTTTTAGGCCTTCATCAAGTTTTAATAATATGGAGATACCTTAAGAACCACGTATAAGGTCATATAACATACATATTGCTCAAGTTTTGCATTCACTACCTTGTTTTCAACATCAAGGCATACCTACAGGTGCATCATAGGTATTAATCACATTAAAGGGGAGTATTTGAATTGAATGAGGTTCTCAATGGTGAAAATATTCCATTTAAAGGTTGATATAGGGTCTAAAACTCATTAAATTCTCATATTCCATGTACATTGCCCATATTGAGATATACACCTATATGTGGCCTTACACAGAAACTTGAGATGGTCATTGAAGAGTTTAACATCATTTAAAACCCTCATGAAGATTTTATGTGTTGAATATGCCATGACAATCATGTTTGAGGCCAAAAGTATCAGGCAGGTTGGAGGAAGTTATGTGCATATACAGGAACTATGTTTAGGGACAAGTTCCCTAAAAAGCTTTAAAACAGATCCCTCAACACTTTTGATTGTGCTATAAGATAATTTAATTTGGGTTATAGTTGAGTTTGAATACATTCATCATGTAACCCTTGTATAGGTTTACTAGCTTGACCAAATAGAATGGGTATTGATCTAAATAATTGGTGTAATGGAGGATTCAAAGTTGCACATTTATTCATTGCATTTCTTTAGTGTTTTCTTATAGGATTTGAACTTTAAGTGACCTCTACACCTAAAGATAGGAAGGTAATAACATATCTTCATGGTAAGTGGTTATAAGCAAGTGAGAAGGAAATTTGTGTTTCAAAAGTTATGAAGAAGGGTTGAAATGTTGGGTATGAACCTCCATCAACACCTACACTTGTGTCATTACTTAGAAAAATCACCTACAACCTAACTGTAGGTGACTCATAAACTCATGAAGTGAATCTTGGTGACACTAGGCTTATAAACATAAAAAAAATTCATTTGAGTTGGTTCTAAGACCTCAGATGAATCCTATGGGTTAAACATAAATTTTGAAGGTTGAAACACACCTATAGGACCTCCATTTTGCTTCAAAATAGACAATTATAGCTGATTATGTCATGATAGTGAGATAAAACAAGTGACTTGGAGTATATCTTAGCATGCATATGATGAAATCAAGTCTAGATGAATTGTCAAAGAGAATTGGAAGGATACAAGTAAGTCTTTAGGCATTGTATATAAGTTCTATCATGCAGATACACCTATAAGTAAGCTCCTTTTCTGAGGTAAAACATAGTTAGTATATCAATCATGCCTAGTTGAGCAAAGACATGGGTTGAATATGTAAGCATGGATGATAAAAGTTTGTATGCATTGTGAACACCTTCAGTATGATGATGATCACCTTAAGAGACCACCATAGCATGGAAATAGGGGAAGGAGAAATTCTAACAATGCAACCTATAGTCACATGTCTAAAGCCTGCACAGTCAACTTTCTCATAGTCTGCCTTGAGGGTTTTATGATTCTTAGAGGTGATAGAGACATAATCAAACCTTGGGAATTTTCATAAAGCATCCTCACAACTTATAAAATCCATTCATATCACCCTATGGTCTGTGACAATAGGGGAAGTGCCCTCTATTTTTCTTAGACAAAGGGCACTCTCTAAGGGTGCAAACATGTGGAGAAGATAAGAAGGTGGCCTAGAGAGCCTAATAACCTTATAATAGGATTTTGAGAGATATGATGGACATGTAACAACAATAAAAATAATGCACAGTGGTTAGGAACCAAACAAGGAGGTCCAAAACTACAAGTATGCAGGCAGACCTACTAGGTCTAGTTCATGACTAAAGCCCAATTACAGGGTCAGTATAACTTTTAATACTATATATACACTCTAAGTCATTATAAAATGTTTATAGGAAGATATAATCTATTTTCCAATTGTTAGAATGCATAGTAAACCATAAGGAAGCCACTTTTTGGCTTAAGACCATCATAGGGTATGCATAATGGAGAACAAAGCTCGAGAGGTTAACTTGAGATGCTCACACCTACATGGACACTTTTAATGGGAGTATGATGAGTTGAGGGATGTTTAATAAGGTCTTAAATAATTTTTTTATGAAATTTATTTAGAGTTTCAATGTCAGACATGTATCAACAAACCTTAGAGGGCAAAATAACTCTAAACCCTCTAAAATCCTTGCTAGTGACTTGATTGGGAAGATGAAGTAAGAGATGCATCTAAGAGGGATATAATATATTGGTAAATTATTTAATCTTACATATTACTCTCTTGATATCCTTCCCATCAACTTGAGTTCTACCCTACTTGTACGAACAAGGTGGAAATTGGCTTTTTTTTACTATTTTTGGTGTTTTACAAGTCAAGGGAGAATCAAAGGATGAAAGTAAATTTGGGAGATATGTTAGGAATTTATATAACCCCTCATGTTCATTTCATGCATCAAAAAATCTCACAACTATCTCTGCAAGTGCTTTCATCTTAGCTAATCCAAACTGGCATAGTGAACAAGTTAGCGAGAAGGTGAAAACTTCAAGTGGGAGGAATTTTAAGGTCTTACTAAGGAATATAAGAACATGATTTGTCCTAAAAGGTGCCATTCATGCCTCTACATGGACAAAATTGGAAAACTAAATACCAACTTATGTGCCAAGTGTGAAGGGTGAGTGAAAGAGGGGTTATTTAGACTACAAGTAATGATAACACATCTCTAGAATAATACTAATGATTAGGGATAACTCCAATGCATGTTGGGGATTGTTTATAACCCCTCTCTCTTATTACAATAATTTCATTTTTCCCTAGTATATTTTGGGATGTTCGAAGAGGGCCAAATGATGAAGGCAATTTTTTTAGTAAGCAATTGAAGAGTCCTCTGCCACATTTTAGGTGTTTCATGCTTTGAGGGACATTTGTCCAAGTATACCTTGCATGGTCTATTATAAATTCCCATTTTATATATTTTTAACTCCTTTTATTATCTTGACACATGGTCAAGTGACTCTTGGACTTCTTTTTTTCTCTTCTCTCTCAAATTCTATAAGTAGTAGCCATTTTGGCTCTTGTAGAATAATACCACATCATGTATCACAAAGACCTACTAGTTTTGACATTTTAGTTTGCCTTTGAAAAATATATTCAAGTATATTTTTTAGTTCATGAACATTTTTCTAAGTGTGCAAAGTGATGTATGGTGATGTTAAGTAAAAATCTTCTATCCTTGCTTCTCCTTATACTCTCATGTTTATGCAAGAGTTCCTATTATAATAGGTCATATAGAGTGTATATAATGTATTATGATCCTTTAAAGTGTAAAATTATTCTTAGAGTGTGAAACCTACCCTCTAGTTCACTTAACTTATGTTGTTTCATGCATATCACTTCTATGTTGAAACACTTATGTTAGAACCCCATAGGACTTGGAATCTAGTTTCTAGGTCTTATTTCATTATGATAGAAGTATGATGGTATTATGGAAATAATTTTGTTGTATCACCCCCTTAGATTATATTCATTTAATGCAAATTTTTATCTCTTTTTTCATAATCAACTAGTTAAGTAGGTGATAAGCATTTTAAGGTATATTTAGGAAGCTAGCCCTTAAACCTATAGGTCTACTTCTGCTATAGGTAAAACCACATACTTAGGAGTATTCCCATGTTTTAAAAATCTATAGGAGGCTTGAAAACCCTCCTCTATGGTGAAATATTTGGTGAAAATAGTTTTGACATGCCCGATGGGACTCATTTTCTTCAAGAAAACTTGTCAAGGTGAGTGTTAGTCATGACAACATCAGCTACAAATTGGTGTGCTACTAAGCATTTGGTGACTCCATTTAAGGTAAAATATGGTTCAAGGCCATTATTTTTTCATAAATTTTATATCATACTTCATGGTCCTTATTATTTCATCATCTAGTAGAGTTCTCAATCCTATCGATCCACCTATTCAACATGAACTTCCTCTTGAAGTTCAATACTCTCAACCTAATCTACCCTTTGAAGGCCAATAATATTTTGCTATCCAAGGAAGTGAAAATATTGAAGAAATAAAATCCATCATGGATAGTCCACATGCCTTCCCTACATTTAATACTAAAAATACAATTCATCTTGAGGCATATGATGCCATTCCCCCTAATGCTACAAAGAGTGTGCTTACATTTAATGGTGAGGGTCATGTCACACCTAGTGAACACATCAGGGATATCTCTAATTTTTGTATTTTCCACAATATCATTTAAGATAATATTTCCATTATACTCCTTGACATGTCCCTTAGAGGGAAATCACTTGATCGGTATATGACTTTACCCAGTGGAAGCATCACATCATGGGATGAATTTGGAGTATTGTTGACCTCAAGGTTTGAAGATGAAAGTGACCATACCTCTCTCATACATCAGTTCAATGTTATCAAAAGAGATCCTCAGGAAATAATTTATGACTTCAATGAGAGGTTTCAAAAGACTTGGTATATATTTCCTCCTCCCATGAGACCACTTGCTAGCTTTGTGTTCCCTACATACTTAAGAGCCATCAGTATTAATATTGCTATCATGCTTCAATCCATGGTTGGTTTCACTCTTCCAAAAGCATATGAGCTTGACATTAGAACTTAGAATGGAATTATTTAATAAATAAATCTACCTCCTAAGTTGTTTATGCCTATGATGCCTAGTATACAAGCTGTTGCTCCAAACATTGCCCAAGTCCTTAATGTAAATGCTAAGCCTAGGACTACTCATAAAAAGGTAGATGAACCTGATCCATATGTAAGAATTCAAACCTTGAAAGCTAATCTTAGGAAAGAGAGAATAAAAAGAGGTGTGAATTAAAACCCATATCCATATCAATAATAATATGGTGAGTAATATGGGAGAGGAAGAGGTTAATGGTAGCCTAAGTTCAACAGGCCTGCCAATGTGTACAATCCCAATTCCACCACTAATGCAAGAAAGATGGTACCGATCCATAAAAACTTAGTGAAATGGGAAGATTGGAAACAAGGCAAATTCATGGATTCCAATTAGGGTGGAGATCAATCTTTAATTTCTCAAGGATGAGTCAGTCCTCTCCTATCAGCTGAAGATGAAGTCATAATGTAAGCAAAAGAGGATTGGCAACGTCAAAGAGAAAGCTTCAATAACTTCTTGGTGGAAGATAATTTTGTGATAAATAAAGGAACCTTTATTATATAAAAAAAAAGGCTAAGAATAATTCTTTAAGATATGGTACTAGCATGCCTACAAGTTCATCTAATCCTCCTCCAAGGTAGTAAAGCATGATTGTAAACATGGTAGTCCTTAATGCTCCTACACCTTCTTCAAATCAAAACATTTGAAGGTTTTCTCAAGGTGTTTCAATACCTCAGGTTCCAAAAACATATTTTCCTCCAAGGACCCAAGAAAATTTAATTAATTCTACCCTAAACATGGTGGATTCATTGAAAAATGCCAAAATATCTATCTCCTTATGGGATGTCCTCTATATGCCTAGCCAAAAAGAGCTCTTGCAAAAGCAATTGTCCACTATTCCTACTAGTCCTTCACCTTAAATTCAAATTCATGGTCATGTTTATCTTAAAAACTCCCCTAATAACATTGTTAAACCATCTACTAAATCTGAGAAGCCACCACCTTTCTACCACACTCTCATAGTGGGGGACAAACTAGTACACAATTGCATAGTTGATAGTGGTACTTCTACATTAGTCATGCCCAAGGTTGTAGCTAATAAGTTGGGCCTAAAATATTAAACCCATAGAAAAAGAGTGATTTATCTAGATGGCACACCTTCTAAGATAATAAAGTTGATAAAAAAAACTTGAAGGTTTTCCTCCATGATTATCCTAGCTTTCCTATCCTCCAAGTGTGGTTGTTGTAGACCATCCTGCTCATTTTGCAATATATCTTTCAAGAGACTTTACAACTAATATAGGTGGATACCTCTCACTTTATTAGTCCTTAATAGACTTTAGGATAAGTTATGGCACTGAGGTGACCATAAGAACTTAGCCTCTTGCAAGGTTTCACATTGAACCCTATGTTGAAGCAAACTCTAGATTGAATTGTATGATCAATGAGAAGGAAGAGTCTAATGTGGATGATGGTGCTTCTAAACTTGAGGTCATATCTAACTTTTTTCTATATTAATATGGTGTAAATTTTTAAGATCATGATACTTATGCATTCTTTGATCAAAATGACCTTGGCACATATATCATACATAAAGAGCCATTTGAGGGAGCTGAGGTAAGTGTCAAACATCCTTTCTCACAAGCTGTTGAGAGTAACTATTTGATTCATGTATATGATGATGATGTATTGAAGAATTTGATTAATAACCAAAGTGGAAAGAAATATGCCTTTCTTCCTTCTATTGATGAAGTTGCCCTTGATGATGATACTCATGAAGAAGAGGAGGATGACCTATGGCTAAAATTTAATGCCATATGTCAAGGATTTGACCAGTTAAGTAACACTCCTTCCCCTTCCAAGAAATGTATATCTGATGAGTTTGTTAATGATCCTAACAAGCATGATTTTGAGTGTTCTATTGAGCAAGGAAAAGAAAGGTTCATCAAACATAAAAGTAAAGACCTTAATGATGTTTAAAAGCTTGTAGTCAAAGAGGAATTTCATGAGTCCAAGGTAGATTTTATTGTACTTCAAGGATAGTCAAGAGATCCATCTAATTTTTAGTCATATTCAAAGGTATTTTAGCATAAATAAGAAGATCCTGATGTCTCCATGCATCAAGCACACCATCACAAAAAGATAGAAAGATTGAGGCAACTGTCATATATTTTGATTTGTAGTTTGATGAAGGCATATAAAATATGACAATGAAAAAGAGGATTGTAACTCCAATTAAGGATCTAATAGATCATGAAAGAGCATTTATGAAGGCTCCAAATGGTCCACTTTTATGCCTAATAAGACAGTGAGGTGGTAGGTTTCATAATCACCTACATACACAAGTGGTTGATGATGAGCATGCTTCTCATGCTAGATTACCTTCATGGAGTGACAAGGATGCAAGAGGAACCATCTTTGACACTATTTAAAGAATGATAAAATGATTTCACCTCAAGAGTGAGGTCTTGTATATAGTAAATTAGGTATGTATGTCTTTCTATCAGTTGTGTTATGTTCCATAAGTGTTCTAGTTGAACACTTGTGTTTTAATTTGGTGTGTCTTGTTTTATGTGTATTTACTTTGTGTTTAGTGTAGTGTCAAAGGAAAATTGTGTGTCAAATTGGTTTAAAGTTGACTCCATGGCCCAATGGATAGGATTAGGCAAATTTTCTTGGCATAACAAGCATACCACCCTTGGGAAATCACCAAGAATGTTGACCATTTTTACCACAAGTCAAAATGAGTCAACCCCTATATTTAAAAACTTAATATAGGGTTATTTTATAATGTCATAGGTGTGTCATGGTTCATTTGATGTCATTTAATATGTTTATAGCCTTGGTCATAGTCCAATTTACTCCTTGTGTCATTTTATGTCACTTACGGGTTATATATGGATCATTAATGAGGGTGGTATAATTTTCTTAGGTGTCCATGTGTTCTAAAATTCATTTCAACATCCAATATGTCATATTCCTTGTCAATAATGTTAGGACTGACTAAAATTTATAGGTTCCTAATTGAAAATCAAGAAAATAAATGAAAATGATTTTTTAAGGTTGTATGGCCTATAAGAGAGAGTGGCACATGGGAGAAGCTTATGCAGTGACCCTTCAGCTTCCTTGACTCCATTTCCATGCTTGATTTTCTTTGGAAGTTCCAAAATTGGACCAAAACCATTATATCTCTCCATCGCTCTACCAAGCAAGTAAAACTAGTCAATAAGTCGTTTAATGGTATGACCAATAGGAGGACTCCCAGGTAAAATTATTTTTGTGGTGGATATTAAATTTGGTATACTTTATTCTCATGTATGGATTTGAAATAATGGTTGCCTGTACTTTATGAACCATTCTTAACAAGTTTATTGTCTTATTTTTCTAGCTAATCCCCACACCCTATAGGTTTTGCCTCTATTTGAATGTGTCTATATAACTCAATTGATGAATTTGATTCTAAAGGTTTTTTACCCCTCCTATCATGTTTTCCATCTTTGGTTTCATGTTTGGAAGTGACTTGGTAAGCTAAACATCTCAGATTGTAGGTTGTTATCACCATTTGTAGTTGCAAGCATTTTCCATCAAATACAAAGGCCCTAGTTCTCACAATGGTTTCATGTTAATGTGATATGTTATGATTCATGTTTTTCATGTCATGTCAATCACTTTCTTTCCAAACTAGGTCTCTCAAGATCATGCATTGATCAAGAACACAGTCACATATAATACACAGTCAACTCCCTAAAATTTTATATCTATATTCAAAGTGTGTGAAGATCCTAAGACATTCATGGAGATGTATGAAGAGTCTCAAAGGTGGTGAACACAATCTTAGAGCATAAGTTATAAAACCAAACCCTCTCAAGTGACATAAGGACTATGACAATTAATGTAAAATATATACATAGTCAGTCCATTGATGTGCACCTATAGGTGCCTACAAGAAACATATAATGTTAATATGGGAGCATGGAAACATTTTTTAAGCCCTTCAAGGTGAAGATAATCAATTTGAGGTCTTTTGAGAAGGTATGAAACTAGTTTCAAGCCCACACACCATACAAATTGATTATCTCAACCCCACTGCCCTATACATTGAAATGTCCACCTACAGGTGGTATTGACAAAGACTTGGGATTATTTCATAGGGATGTTCTGACATGTTATGAGGCCTTCACCAGGTTTAAAGAATATGGAGATACCTTTAGAACCATGTATAAGGTCATATAACATACACATTACTCAATTCTTCATTCACTGCCTTGTCTGCAACATCAAGGCATACCTACAGGTGACTCACAAGTACTAATCACATTGAAAGGGAATATTTGAATTTAATGAGGTTCTCCATGGTGAAAATATTCCATTTAAAGGTTGATATAGGGTATAAAACTCATTGAATTCTCATATTTCATGTGCACTACCCATATTCACAGTCACTGCCTGCATATTGAGATATACACCCATAGGTGGCCCTACATAGAAAATTAAGCATGGTCATGGAAGAATTTGACATACTTTAAAACCCTCATGAAGTTTTTATGTGTTGAATATGCCATGACAATCATGTTTGAGTCAAAAAATGGTAGGCATGTTGGAAGAAGTTATGTGCATATGAAGGAACTATGTTTAGGGACAAGTTCCCTATAAAACTCCAAAACAAATCCCTTAACACTTTTGATGATGTTATAAGATAAGGAAATTTGGGGTATAGTTGAGTTTGAATACATTAATCATGTAACCCTCATATAGGTGTACTATCTTGACCAAATATATTGGGTGTTGATCCAAATAGGTGGTGTAATGGAGGCTTCAAAGTTGCACATTTGTTCACTGCATTTCTTCAGTGTTTTCCTATAGGATTTGAACTTTAAGTGACTTCTACACCCAAAGATAGTAAGGTGAGAACATATCTTCATAGTAAGTGGTTGTAAGCAAGTGAGAAGGACATTTGTGTTTCAAAGGTTATTGAGAAGGGTTGAAATGTTGGGTTTGAACCTCCATCAACACCTACAGGTGTGTCATTACTCAAAAAAGTCACCTAAAACCTAATTGTAGGTGACTCATAAACTCATGAAGTGAACCATGGTGACACTAGGCTTACAAACATAAACAATTGACATTTGAGTTGGTTCAATGACCTCAGATGAATCCTATGGGTTAAGCACAAAGTTTTAAAGTTGAAACACACCTATAGGACCTCTATTTTGCTTCAAAATAGTCAACTATAGCTGACTGTGTCATGATAGTGAGCTAGAACAAGTGACTTGGAGTATATCCTAACATGCATATGATGAGAACAAGTCTAGATGAATTTTCAAAGAGAATTATAAGGTTCCAAGTAAGTATTTAGGCATTATATATAAGGTCTATCATGTAGATACATCTACAGGTAGGCTCTTTTTCTAAGGTAAAACATAGTCAGTATATCAGCCAAGCCTAGTTGATCAAAGACATGGTTTGAAGATGCAAGCATGGATAATAGGAAGTTTTTAAGCATTGTGAACACCTTTAGTATGATGATGATCACCTCAAGAGACCCCCATAGCATGGAAATATGGGAAGGAGAGCTTTTAATAATTCAACATGCAATCACATGTCTAAAGTTTGCACAATCAACTTTCTAATAGTCTACCTTGAGGGTTTTATGATGTTTAGAAATGCTAGAGACATAATCAAACCTTGGGAATTTTCATAGAGCATCCTCACAACTTGAAGAAGCCCTTTATATCACCCTTTGGTATGTGAAAATGGGGGCATGCCCTTTGTTTTGTCTCAAACATAGGGCACTCCCCAAGGGTGCAAACCTGTAGGTTTTGAGGAAAGAAGATAAGAAGGTGGGATAGATACTATTAGAACCATTCAAGAGGATATTGAGATTTGTGATGGGTATGGAATAACAAGAAAAATAATGCACAGTGGTTAGGAACCAAACAAGAAGGTCTAAACCTACAAGTATGCAGGTAGACCTACTAGGTCTAGTCAAGACTAAAGCCAAATTAGGGGGTCAGTATCATTTATAACACTAGATAGACATTATAATTAATTAGAACATATTTATATGAATATATAATTTGTGTTACAACTATTGACATGCAAAGGAAACCATAGGGAAGTTGCTTTTTATCTTAAGACCATTACAGGGTATGTATAATGGAGAACAAAGCTTGAAAGGCTAACTTGAGATGCTCACACCTACATGGACACCTTGCAATTGAGTATAATGAGTTGAGTTCTAATGTCAGAACTATATCAACAAACCTTAGAGCGCAAAATGACTCTAAACCCTCTAAAACCCTTCCTAGTGACTTGATTGGGAAGATGAATTAAGATAGGCATCTATGAGTGATATAATGGCTTGGGAAGTGATTGAATCTTGTAGGATACTCTCTGGATCTCCTTCTCATCAACTTGATTTTTACCCTACTTATATGAACAAGCTAGAAATTGGCTTCTCTTGACTATTTTTGGTGTTTTATAGGCTCAAGAGAGAGTCAAAGGATGCAAGTCACTTTGGTAGATAGTTTGGGACATGAGATAACCCATCATGTCTATTTAATGCATCATAAAATTTCATAAGTGCCTTCATCTCGGCCATTCCAAACTAGCATAGTGAACAAGTTAGTGAGAAGGTGAAAACTTTAAGTGGGAGGCCTTTTAAGGTCTGCCTGAGGACTATAAGGCCATGATGGGTCCTAAAGGTGTCATACACTCATTTGTATGGATCATGTTGGAAAACTAAAGACCAACTTTGGTACCAAGTGTGAAGGGTGAGTGAAAGAGGGGTTATTTGGACTACAGGCAAAGATAACTCATCTCTAAAATAATCTTGATGATTAGGGACACCTCCAATGCATGTTGGGTCTTGTTTATAACCCTTACCTATTAGTGTAATCATCTCATCTATCCCTATTCTACCTTGGGATGTTCCAAGAGGGCCAAATAATGAAGGCAATTTTTTTAGCAAGTAATTGAAGATTCCTGCACCACATTTTAGGAGTTTCATGCTTTGAGGGACATCTATCCAAGTAGACCTTGCATTATCTATTTAAAATTACTCTCTTTTGCATGTGTAACTTCCTTTCTCATCTTGACACATGGTCTGGTGACTCTTGGACTTCTTTCTTCTCACTTCTCTCTCAAATTGTATAAAAAGTAGCCATTTTGGATCTTGTAGAATAATACCACACCATGTATGGATAAACCCTACTAGTTTTGACACTTTACTTTTCCTTTGAAAAATAAATGAAAGTTTGGTTTTGATTTCATGAACATTTGTCTAAGTGTGCAAAGTGATGTATGGTGGTGTTAAGTGATAATATTATATCCTTGCTTCTCCTTATCCTCTCATGTTTATGCAATATTTCCTATTATAGTAGGTCATATAGAGTGTAACTAATGAATTAGGATCCTTTCAAGTGTAAAATTTTTCTTAGAGTGTGAAATTTTCCCTCTAGTTTACTTACCTTGTGTTGTCTCATGCATATCACCTTTATGTTGAAACACTTATGTTAGAACCCCATATGACTTAGAAGATGGTTTGTAGGTATTGTTTCATTATGATGGTCTTGTGGAAATCCTTATGGTGTATCACCCACTTATATTAGTTTAATTTCATGCAAAATTATATCTCTTTTACCACAAGCAACTGGTTAAGTAGGTGATAAGCATTTCAAGGTATATTCAAGGAGTTATTCCTTAAACCTAGAGGTTTACTTCTACTACAAGTAAACCCACATACCTGGAAGTATTACCATCTTGCCCAAATATGGAGGATTCTTGAAAACCCTCATCTAGGGTGCAATATTTGGTGACAATAGGTACTAAAACGTTCAAGGCATATTGTAAATATGATAAATCCTATGTTGAAAAAGACAAAGTTAGTATATGCTAAAGTGAAACTTGGAGTTTGAGAGATTCTTGGCCAAATTCTTATAAAAAAGGAATAAAAAAGCTAAAGTGAGATATCCTACATGGAGATAAGATAAAATAATCTAGAAATATATATATATTAAAAGAGTTTCAACATATAATAGGAGAGTATGAATAAATAATGAGAAGCTAATAAGTATAGAGGTCTTGTAAAGGTCTGTCAAGTAGGTCTACATAGGTCTGTGTAATAATCTTGATATTTTGATAAATAAAAAAGGTGTTTTTTATTTTTAAATCCTTATCATGTTCCTATATAGTACATACACATTTTTATTATACAATCATGATCTTAAAGGGTGTCTTTAAACTCCAAATACATGACTGTGTATATGTTGTTACATAATTCTTTGAAGTAGAGGTCTGATATAGTGGAGTATTGGACATTTTAAAAAATTTATGGACACTCAACAATAATCATAGATGTAATATTTTATATTTTACCATCCATTTACACCATTCTCCTTGTTATATCAAACTAGAAGTGTCAATTGCATTCATTATTGTACTCTCGGGTTTAGCAAAAATTGTCATAATAAATTACCTTCATGGAAATAAGCATTATTTGATGAATTTTCTTGACTAAAGTATTATTGCTATGATTTAATAAGGTAAAAATAAGTGTTTAGGGTAAATTCCAAGTGGAATCAAGCTTTTAAACCCCATATAGTTCCTTATATGTGCAATTGGGTGTTCTTGGGTTCCTAAAATATAGTACAATATGTAATAATCCTGAAAATGATCATGGTTTGATGTGTTTTGCATGCATGGGGTAAAAATAATGATTTGAGGAGGTTGAAAAGTGAGACATGTTATTTTAATATAAAATCTAGGTGTTATTATGATGATTTTATCATCAAACAATAATTAATTCCAAAATTGGGTGCTTGTTATCCTATGAATCTAACTAGGGTTCTTGAGACCAAGAAACTGTCATATCTCTAAAAAACTCTATCAAAAAGTTATATAAATTGGTGTGTATTTTATTGAAGCTTATATTGAGGTAATTCAAATGATTATATGCCTTAAGTTATTGTGGTTAGTGAGATATGGTTGACTGAGTTTTTGAGGACTATATGTGTAACAAGGAGTTGAGAGGCTAAAGGTCTATACTTTGTGATGGAGTCATCTAAATATTACAATAATTTGTATGAATAATTAATAAAGTGTCTAAAGTGATGTGAGAATGCTTACAAACCTTGATAATACCAATAAAACTTTATAATAAAGGACTATATATGACATACCTATAGATATGTGTAAAAGTAAGGGTTTAGGCATGAAGGCTTAAGAGTCCTAAGTGAGAGTTGACATCTAGAGGGTTGTTACAAGTGTCATAAGGAAATTAAATAGTGGGAATACGAGACCTAAAAGGTATGGATCAACCCAGTACATGTTTGTCTGTACATGTTTTTCAATGGAGTAGTTGTAAGCCTATGACTAAGGCTTAAGGAGCAAAGTTCTAAGTGTTAAAAATAGTGAAACCTAAAGATTAGATTGGATAGATTGTGTGAGTTTGAGAAAGGATTTTATTGGTATTTTAAATACCAATATACAAGGATAATCATTAAACAATAAAGTTTTTAGTCAAAGTGGAGATTGTGGACAGACTTAGAAGGGCATAAACAACCCTGTGATAAGAATATAATCAGACCTTAAAGAACCTAATAAGGATTAAGTGGTTTAAATATTGGAGAAAAGAGAATGAAAAAATGACTTTAAAATCATATTAAAGATAGGCTATGGTAAGTGAATTTGGGTATGGACCTAGAAAACAACAAAATTAACTAAGTATATTAAGATGAATGGTAAAGTGGTTGTAGATTATCATCATCTTTGAAATTCATTCGAATGATACTTAATAAGGTCAAAGGATGACCTTTTCATCAATTTGAAATTTTCAAATTAGTTTTTATTTGGAGGGAGGACAAGAGAAGGGGATTATACAATGGAATGAGGCACTCCTGTCTAATAGGGCAATGTTATTCAATGGGGACAAATAATAGTGTTAAGGGTTTAACATGACCTAAATGATGGTTGAGGATGACAACATGATGTATAATTATATTCTAATCTCATCAATCAAATTATAAGATTGATTCTTTCATGCACAAGATGGTCAAAAGTGATTAAAAGGGCCCTAGGATAGGTCTAGATCTAAGTGTGTAAGGGAGTGGTAACAAGTGCATTGTTTTATCTTAAATGTTAAATTACATGTATATACATTACAACTTCATGCTTAAATTTTACAAAGTCATGTTGTTTGTCTAATGTTACTCCCATTTCTCTCATCCATGATTTTCCCAATTTAGTATTGCATTGATCCAATGTAGGGTCAATGTGAAATGTTATTGAAGGAGTTTTTAGCCTAAGCATTACAAGTATCTTAATGGATCTAATGTAATATTTAGGACCGATAATAATACCCAAATTTTGTTTGTCATACCCTATATATTGAAGAAGTGTTATGCTACATATATTGGCCTCATGAAAAGATGCACTTTCGACCTATATGCATTTCTTATCATTAATATTGATTTGAGAATGAAAGGATCTAAATAGGATGAACACTTTTAACTGCCTCTTTTGGAATTATATTATCCTTATGTGGTTTGGCTTGAATTTTAATGTCTTTTATAAGAAATCATTTTTTGAAAATACAATCCTATTTGGTTGGAATTCACTTTGGTAAATTTTATTTGTTTGACCTCTTTTGCTCATCATGTTAATTTTGTAGCCTTTTTTGTTGGACTTTTTTTGTTTGTAGCTGCTTGGTTTGGATTATTCTTTTAAATTGTTCACATTGTCCAAATTTCTTATGTTGTTCAAATTGTTCTTGAAGAGATGTGACATTAATTGTATCATTTCAAAGCTTGAGATTATTTACAATCTTGTCTTTAAGTGATGCAACCCTTGGACATAAATCTTGAATTTTCTCCTGTTGTTGTTGCGAATTAATACTACAATAAGTATAAATAATTTGATTATATTGATTATCTTGAACTATAGATTTATCTTTGTCCTTAAAATATGGTGCTTCCATAATAGTGTCTCTTTTATCTCTTTTTATTGAATCCTCACAATATGTTCCCACTCCAAAAGGTGTGAAAAGAGTATGAGATAAGTAATCTTTGGGATCAAAAATATTAAAATTGAGCTTACGCAACTTGTCATTGACTAGGATTTACACATAATCATCATCACTATCATACAAATATGTAATTATGAAATTAAGATATTTATAATTGGCTAAAAGAGGGAGATGTGGTATTGTTTCCTCTTATTGTGTAATGAGTGGTAATGTTTTCTATGTATCTTCTGAAATGCTTGTAATTGGTGTTCGATCATGTGTTCTAATTGAATCACTTACCTCATATGTATGCATGCAACTAAGTGTGATTGGTTGTGTAAGTGGTCTAATATCATGATCTTTGGATTTTGGTTGAGTCATTTTGTAGTATCTAAAATGTGTATCATTGGTTGGAACAAAATGTTCATAACCCTCTCAATAAACTTGATACATGTATGGTAGAAGGTACAACCTCCATGGTGTGAATCCAAGGGCTCCCCAAAAGTAAATTGTGGTTTACATGGTTGGGTATGACTTGAAAAATAATAGGTACTATTTTGGGACCTACTTTAAATCTAATATGATAGTTCCACGTGTTTGATGAGGAGTATTATCAAATCCCTTGATATTTTTCTTTATTTTTTGGATGCTTCTCATATTGATGCACAATTATTTTAAGACAATAGAGATGTATATATTAACTCTTAAACCATTATCAACAAAAACACACTCAATGACCTCTCCATATATCTAACTTTGAATGAATAGTGGAAGATCTTGACCCATTATGTGTTTAAGAGGTAAATCCTCATTATTAAATGTGATGACCTTATTGACATTCTTGATGGTGTTTATCATAGAATCAAATCATGTTGGTTATATATCAATAGGAAGGGTTATATCATGCAAATCATCATATAAGATATCCTTGTAAACTCTTGATCTTTTTAATAGCTCAAAAATACAAAAATTGTAGGGGTTTTTCTGAGTTGATCGATGATGTCATAACCCTTAAATGATTTATAAGGAACATGTTGACCACCTTTATTTTGGCAGGGTAGATGAGGGATCCCTCCTCATCTAGTGGTGATGCCATGGACATTGGAAACTAATATGAGCCTTGGGTGCATAATAAGAACATGGCATTGGATAAGATAACCTTACGGTCAAGGAGTAGGAGGAAAAAACTTAGTCATGTATGCCCTTTGGTGTCTGATGGTGACATGTAATAAATCATATTGGATATTGCAACAATAATGAGTTGAGGAAGGCTTAGGATTGTAATTTAGTTATTTTAGACTTATTATTAATTTTTGATTTGATTAATACATATAGATAATGAAAAACAACTTGGAAAGTAAGACAAAATGTAATACTAAACTTCAAAATATGTGAACTAGGTGCATTCACTATTATTGAGATTTGAAACTTTTAGGATTTTATAACCAGAAGAAAGGACATAACTAGTAAAGGGAGTGTTTGTTTTGTAGGTTCTCAGATATACTAATCCCATTTATAAATAGTGAACACAACCATAAAGGCATTAATTATTGAGGATTCCATTATTTCCACAACTACATTATATTTTATCATGGGGTACAATGAGATTAACTTACCTAAGCTAACCACTTATAAATTTACTACAAGAACAAAAGACCGAAGGCTTTTTATAGATACAAAACAAAATACTAGGCATTTTTGATATACCATGAGGTACGTGGAAACTAAAATCCATGAATAATGTTGTCTAATTGCTTGAGTATTGGGGCAACACCCCTCACACCATGACTTAGGTAAAATTGGTGACTGCTTTACCTATAATGAAAACTCTTATGAGTTTTAAAACTGTTGAAACATAGTTTCTACATAAAAAAGAAAAAATAAAGTCGAAATTGAAAAAAGAGATTAGAAAGCAAAGTCTCAAAAATAAAGGTTCGGGTTCACCAATATGTTTTACCATTTTTTTTAAATAAATAAATTTTGAATGTGTTTTAATAGATGTAAAATTGGAAATATATAAATGTTAAATATAGAAAATATTTAACTATTATAATTTTGACAAATTGCTAAATGTGGAAAGTTGTTATTTTTGGAAAATACCAAGAAGAAATATACTTAGCTTGCACATTGATTTTGTTGATTGTTTTGACTATCTATAATTTGAAATCATAAGAATAAGTGATTGTATAGGTTTAAGATCAGACATAAAATTTGGATAGGTTTGTTATAAGTGGATGACAATGTAGTACATTTCAATTTGTTGATTGCAAACTTGTCTCAATTTACTGTGATAGGTTATTGACATGAAAAGATAGAGAAAGCAAAATTATAAAAATGATATATCAAAGGTATAAATAGAAGATATATGTAGACACAACCCTATAAATGGATGGTGACATAATGCAATTGATTATGTTGATCATAAAATTATCTCAGTTAATTGTGCATAAAAACTAATTATTGTGCTTGTGCAAGTGGATGATGATAAATATGAGATATCATAATTAGGGTTTGGTTGTGCATAAATCATGTGTATTTTCATCTTTTAAACCCTCAAGGCACTTTTATATCTTGAAAACTTGTGATAAAAAATGGGAGTGCAATGGGCTAAGTTGATCTCAATAACCCCTTGATGATTTACCATTGCCCATGTATCCAATACTCCAAGAAGGGAAATCAAGCCCACATAGTTCACCCACTGAGATTGAATGTATAATTTTGCTCCTTTTATTATATATAAAATGACTTTGATACTTGAATATGATAGCTCTTGACTTGATTTAGAGGGCTCTTTACTTAGCTTATGGTTTCTCCTTGTGAGTGATTCAAATTTTGGGTAAAATAGGATAGATTTGCAGAAGTGTATATGTTTGAATTAAGTGAATAAAAAAGTGGGAATAATTAGTGACTATTGACATGTATTTATAGGAAAATCTCTTAACAATTTTCTTTAGCTGACCATGTGAAATGAGTGGGAAGACTCTAAATAATGTTTTGAATTTTAAAAACTAACCATTATTTAGTGCATGATGCTACTGTTATAATTAGATAGGGGTGCACTGTGTTGGGTGAATATTTTGTCACCAACTAACTGATGATCAAAATAGGTGATTTCAACCATAGCATAAGGAGATTGGTCAACCAAATGTGCAGGTTTACCACATCATAAGGGGACAAATCTCTCCTCTTATCAAGGGGAGGTTCCCTATAAAATATGAGGGGTTATATACTATATATATATATATATATATATATATATATATATGCAAAAAATAACACTCAAGGGTAGGACAACACCATCCATCTCTCTTCTTTCAGAGATGATGTTCACAAACAAAGGAGAAATCTAGGTGAAAACACTGAAGGCACTTCTCTTCTTTCAGAAGTTGTCTTGTTGTAAACAACAGGAGTTCTTTCTGATAGGTAACTGATAAGTAAATGTAACAAGGGTGCAGTAACCAATAGAATGAGGTGTAGCACAAAGTCTCCCCCTCAACTGCCAAAGAGTGAAATATGAAGGATAATGGGGGTACAAAGTCATCCCAAGATCCTTTACATAGAAATAAAAAAATAAACACACTAAAGATAATTGTGGCAGCACAAAGTCTCTCCACAATCGGCTTCAGGACACCTTCTTGATTACTTCCACTAGTTCTGCTTATTTAATTAAATGAACAAAACTGCATCTAGGAAAGAGACATAAGAGCAATCCCCTAAATAACACAAGTTATTATAGCACAAAGTCTAAAAGTAACCTACTTTCTCATTCAAATAAAGAAATATGATTAAAAATCTGAGCTTAAAGTCTTAGTAATCACCTTTCAATTTGGGCAGAGTTTTGCTTCTATAACTGAGAGATCTCCATTGCATAAAATAAGAGATTACAATATATAGCAGCCAAGAAAGGCTTAGTGCTTTGTTTCATGGAATGGCCCATGCTACATTCAATGCCTTGAATGCATTTTCAATTTTGTCAAGGGGCCACGCTGGAATAGGGCATCTGCCTTAAATGTGGCATGTCAATTCATCTCAAAATATCTTCTCCTTTGCATGGGTCATCTGATCTTTCTCCCAATACGTACACAGTTGTCCCCTCACCTTTATTCCAAGGGAGAAAAATAGGCTACACCTTTTAATGCTTGCAAGCTTAGATGTCTACTTGGTGGATTGTTCCACCTACTGGAAATAACTCCTACACAGATATTTATGGTCTTTCCCTCTTTCCTATTGCAATTTGAGCTCTCAGGCTATCTTTTCCCTTTCTGTTGGCTCTTTCGGCTCCCTCTTCAGCTGGTCGCTGAGTTTGTTTTTAGGTTCTGTGCCACACTTGAAAATCAATGAATATTTCATTACCCTAAATTTGACGTCCATGAGGACGTCATTGGTTTACTGGTTCAATGGTTCAGGTGGCCTTCTCAGCTCCTTGGTTCCATCACTTTCCTTTACTCAGGGCTTTCTTTGAACCTTTAAACCTGTTGAACCTTTGAACCATTTTGGTTCAAGTTTTAATGGTTCATCCTCTTTCTTAGAAGCCTTTGTTTTCTCTAAGTCTCTCGAGCTTTGATCATTCCTTTAGATTTATGTCTTTGGGACCCCCTGAAGGGAAGGTGTCCCTTCAGGCCTTGAGAAAAGTCTATTTCCTAGTCACTGAGAGCCCCTCGTAAGGGTACCTACCCTTCGGGGTCCTTCGAGCGGCCTCCTTTTTCAAATCCTGCGGAGTCCATAGAACTAAGCCTACAGAGTGCATAGAAACATGTCTGCAGAGTCTATAGAATCAAGCCTGAGGAGTCTATAGAACCAAGCTTGTTGAGTCCATAGAAATTAGCCTGCAATAGAAATTAGCCTACAGAGTTCATAGAAATCAGCCTATAGAGTCCATAGAAATCAGCCTATAGAGTCTATAGAAATCAGCCTGCAGAGTCCGTAGAACCAGGCCTCTGGGCCTTTGATCATTCCTTTAGACATTTTAGATAAAATGTCTGAAGGAATTCCTTTGGACAATTTTTTTGAAGGATTTCCCTTGTAAAATTTTACTATGAAAAATCTTCTCGAATGATACTTTTTGTTCCCTTTTGTTCACTACCCTCCACAAGGGCACTTGCCCTTTACTTCACTGCCCTCTACAAGGGCACTTGCCCTTTACTTCACTGCCCTCTACAAGGGCACTTGCCCTTTGGTTCACTGCCCTCCACAAGGGCACTTGCCCTTTGGGCTTTGGGGGACTCCTTTGAACCTTTTGATTGAATCGATTGATTGAACCAACCTATGGTTCAACGATTCAATCTTTTGTTTGAAGCCTTCTTCCATTTAAGTCTTTCGAAGCCATTAAACCTACTGAAGCAGTTGAACTTTGAACCTGCCAAAGTGCTTAACTCTTTAAGTCCGTCAACATCATTGAACCTTTGAACCTATTGAACATTTAAACCTTTTTAATGTGGGGTTCAATGGTTCAATGGTTCAATCCTTTGTTTGAAGCTTGTCGATGGACCTTTTGGTTGAACCCCAGTGTTGAACCAATCTTGAAATTGCCTAAGTGTTGGGAACTTGTTTCTTTGAGAGAGCTCGCCTATTGAAGTCATTGAACTTGTTGAACTTGCTAGTCTCTTAGTTGAAAAAGCTTGAATAATGAAGAATTTGAATGCTCAGACAATTTTTGAAAAGGGAAGAGAGAATTTTGGGCCTATAGGACCAAAATAGTTCATATGTTGTCCCAAAAAATGAGTGACAGATTTTGGGAATAACAACTGGCTCTAGTTGGGGAACTTCCTTCAGTTGAAATTTTGGAACAACTAAGGGGAGTAGAAACCAGAATCTCTAGTGTCTTTAAGTATGCCATTGGGCTACGGAGTCATGCTACCCAAAAAAAAAAGGCACCAAAAATGAAAACAAAAAGCACAAAATAGAACTAAAGATTATACAAATATACATATGTACAGATGATCTTATCTGATACTTCAAGAATTGAAGTGCTTCAGATGCTACCCATTGTGAGGCAGAGAAAAGGGCGTGCCATCTTGATACTTCAACAAAAAACTATTTTCACCATTGAGCTGATGGATAGTAAACGGGCCTCTCCATAAAGAATCAAATTTTCCATGCATTCCCTTTGGTTCTCTTCTCTTGTCCCATAACAGAACTTGATCACCAATCTGAAACTCACAATTTTTTACTTTTTGGTCAAAGAGCTTCTTCACCAAACTTTGATGCACAACAATTCGGTCCACCACCATAGTTCGCTGCTCATCCAGCTCAGTAAGGCACATGATCCTTTTGTCTATGGAGCTTTCATATGTCTGATCTTCAACTGCCTTTGCCAATTTCAATGCTAGTAATTCCAGGGTGATTGGTATCTCTACATTGAGACCATACAAAAGTTGGAAGGGTGACATACCTATTGCCCTTTTGGGTGTAATTATGTCTGCCCATAAAGCATCAACCAATGCTTTATGTCGTGTTCATTGGTTTTCATCCACCAGCTTTCTAATGATGGTTACTAGGTTCTTGTTGCTTGATTCAGCTTGGCCATTCCCTTGTGTCAAATAATCAGAGGAGTGAGAGAGGGTAATCCAATAGTAAAAATAGAACTGAGTGATCTCATGAGAAGAGAAACAGACTACATTATCTGTCACAATCTTGGTTGGGACCTCAAACCTAGAAATGATGTTTTCCTTTAGGAAATCACATACCACTTCTGAAGTAGCATGCTTGGTTGGAATTACTTTCACCCAGTTGGTGAAGTAATATGTGGCTTTAAGGACATAATCATGTCCAGCACTTGAAGATGGATTTACAACACCAATGAAACTGATTCCCCATTGCTGAAATGGCTCTTCTATTACCACTGGCTTAAGAGGTAGAGTAGCTAACTTGGGTCTTCCAATAAACTATTGGCATAGTTCACATCTTCGTACCCATTTGTATGCATCTTGAAATAGAGTAGGCTAGTAATACCTAGCTCACAAAATCTTATGGGTAGTTATAAGAGCAGAAAAATGTCCTCCAACGGCTAGATTATGGAAGGACTTCAAAAGTTGGTTCTATTGTTCTATATCCATGCAGTGAAAGAACACTCCATCAAGGTTCCTCTTATACAGGCCATTGTCCCACAGAACAAAATTAACAGCTTTCAATTTAACAGTCCTCCTTTCTTTATGAGGCAGGTGAGCAAGACACTCACCATAGGTAAGGAAATGAGCAATATTCAAATACCACTCATTCGTGGTGGAGACAAATAGGACTATTAGTGTGTCTTCTACTTCTATTTATTCATGCCCTGCTTCTTCTGGTTTGTTATCAGCAATCAATTGGTAGAGACCCCTTCCCCGCACCAGCTTCATTGGTTTGATGACTAGATCAAACTCCTAGATTTTAGCAATCTAATTGCCTCTTTTTATTCCAAACTCCTGCTAAGTTAATATGGATTTAACTGTGGTATTAGGAACTAGGGCAGTAACATGTGAATTCAAGATATAAAAATGGAAGTGATTTACTACCTTTACCACGGCATAAACATGCTTCTCCATGTTTGAATACTTCATCTCATGAGCTTTGAGAAGACAACTCATGAAGGATATGGGAGATTCCACACCTTCTTTGTTCTGTTAAACTAGAATTGTTGAAAGTGTGTGCTCAAAAGCATAATTGTATATGGTGAAATCTTTGGTATAATCTAGACAAACTAGAATTGGGGCATGGGCAATAGCTATCTTGATGTTTTAGAATGCCAATTTGCCTCTTTTAGTCTAGCTGAAAGAGGCCTTTTCCTTCATCATGTTCATAATGTGGTGAGTCTTCTCAGCAAACTCAGGGATGAACCTTCATAAAAAATTCACCTTTCCAAAGAAAGAGTGAACTGCAGTCTTACTTGTGGGCAGAGTAAGCTCTTGGATGGATTTGACTCTTTCTAAGTTAATCTTTATGCCTTCTCAGGATACAAGGTGTCTGAGAAGTTTTCCTTCTGTTACTCCAAAAATAGACTTCTTGAGATTTAGAAAAATGCCATTTTAGTGACATCATTCCAGCACTTGTTGCAAATGGTGCACATGATCAGGATGATGCTTGGAAAATATTGTTAAATCATCAAAGTACACCACAATGAACTTACCCATTTCATCTTTGAAAGCAAGGTTCATGGCTCTCTAAAAAGTGGCACTAGCATTTATTAAGCCAAATGGCATTCTTTGATATGCAAAGGTTCCCTAAGGTGTGGTGAAGGCAGTCTTATGCTGGTTTGCTTCACCAACTTCAACTTGATTGTATCCAAAAAAGTCATCTAACATTGATAACATCTCTAAACTGGTCACTGTCTGAAGAACTTGGTCCATGATGGGTAGAGGATAGTTATCCTTTAAGGATGACTGATTCAAAATTCTGAAGTCCACACAGAGGTGAATTTCACCATTCTTTTTTCTGATAGGTACTATGTTGGCAATCCATGTAAAATGATGGATTGGAAAAATTATTCTAGCATTCAACATTTTCTATATTTTAGATAAAATAGTACCTGATGTCTTTGGATTGTACTGCCTAGATTTTTGCATGTAAGGCACCGAATCACCCTTGAGAGGAATTTCATGGTGAATTTCTTCAAGTCTGAGTGACTTCAGGTCATCATAAGAGTATGCCAAAACATCCATGTAGTGGTGAAGCAGATCAACAAAGTTGAGCCTCTCCTCCAGAGTGCAACACCTCCCAATGTTCACCATCTTGGGATCTTCCTTGATACCCAAATTTATTTGATCAAACTCCTGAGAAGAGCTTGAATCCATTTGTTGCTATTTGATGAACTTATCGTTCTTGTCAAACAACTTCTCAATGGAAACCAATCCTTTGGGAATTGTATTCCCCTTTAGTTGTAAGAATTCATCACCTACGTCTGAACTTGATTCAGGGGCTAGTTCAAGCTTCTGAGGCTCACTGCCTTTGAAGTGAAGCTGTTGAAAGCTATCTTTTTGTTCCAAAAAGGTGATGATTTGGTTGTCACCATGGAAAACCTGCCAATGATTGGCATTGTCAGGCACACTTGGTCGAAAGCCCAGTTTGATAGTGTACCTGTCTCCTTTAAAATTTGAGTGAGGGACCAAAAGAGTTGCTGAAACAACCAAACTATCAGCTCAGTCATTGAATTCCTTGGGAACTGTAGAGATGTTGAAAGCATCAAAACTTTCAATTTGATCCCAAACTAGATTGCGGTAATGATGCAATCTCTCATTTTTGGTTTGGTACAAGTTCTTCACCTGACAAACCACTAGCTCAACATCTCCTTTGGCATGAAGGAGCTTAACACCCCTATTTTGAGTGGACTTCAATCTAAGTAGCAGTGATTCATATTCAGAAGTATTATTGGTATTGCTGAACTGTAATTTATATGAAGAAGGAAAAATATCTCCTTGGAGAGATATCAACACAATCCCAGCTCTCGAACCAGTAGAGGAACTGTTGCCATCAAATTCCAGTATCCATACATCATCAGAACTGGGTCCTGACCTTACCTTAGATTTTTCTTCATTTGGAGGGGAAGATTCTTCTACACTTACACTGCATTCTATCCTATCTTTAGCTATTTTATTTGAACCAATTTTTAGATTGTCACCTTTAGGAGCTTCATCAGATTCCTCATGAACTTCTTCCATGGATAATAAATAATTACCCATGCCTGAAGACTCAAACAAAATTTGAGCTTCAGGCACTGATATTTGAGTGACCACATATTTTTCTTCCTTCTCAATGAGCAATCTCTGCATGATACCTTTGAATGGGATCCTTGCTTCAGACATGTCCATGCTCAACTCACCACCAACATCTTTGCAAAAAATTCACTCAAGAAGGATGCCGTAGGAGGCTGGGACGTTAACCACCAGGACTGTCATCTTGATTCTCTTGTCTGAGAATGTTATAAATGCAAATTGGGCATCCCTGATTTGTCCCATCAATGGCACTTATTTTTTCTCTATGGAGAAACATCTCCCAAATGTCTTAGTCAGTGTGAGTCTAAGAGATTTTGCCACTTTGGCAGGCATGAGATTGTCAGACGCACCTGAGTCTATGATACAATTGTTCAGCTGGTGTCCATTTATCAGTAGGGAGACATAAAATGGTTATGTCCTCTCGGGAGCAGTAGGAGGAGTAATGACAAAGTTATTTTAGGTGGATGTGGGAGTCACCTTTGGAGTAGCTGGTCTTGTAGGGATGTTTTTATTCCTTACACATCAAACCAACTTATCCAACTGCTCAGGGTTGGATTGCAAGAATTCAAATTCAGACATTTGAATTTTAGTCTTCTTGATATGGTCGACTATGTCAAACATCTGAAATGAATTAAGAATGGGGAAAGGTAGTTCATCCTTTTGGTTTTTATGGGGGGAAGGACTGATTTGTGAAATTAAAGTTGAAGGTGCATAAATGTTTGGGGTACTCACTTTTTTAGCAATCACCAGGTCCTTTAGCTAGAAAGGCAGAGAAGTTCCTCGTTTGGCAATTAAAATTGCACGCTGAGCTCACTCCTCTATTTTTTTGTTTATTAGCTTGCTGAGCTAACTGATTCTTGGACTAGGTGAACACAACGTATGATTCCTCAACTGATTTACCTTCATTTTTGGGTTCATCTTGATAATTTAGGAAACTAATGTTGGAGTCACTAGCTAATTCTTATTCTCCCTCTATGAAGAGATTAACATCATATTCAAGGTTCAACTCAGGCTAGAAAGAGAAATTAGATTCTACTTCAAGATATCTAATTTTTGAATTGATTAGAGGTGCTTCAATGGCCAATTTCCCTTGTGTGGGAGGAAGATGATTTGGCTACCCTTGATTCCTGGCAGCATTGCCTTAGTATGACTGATTGGGGAATGTTCTCCTTGATATATCTCTATATGAAGGAGCAAATGACATCCCTTGCACCATTTGCTTTCTAAGAGCTAGTAACTCATTTGCCAGCTTCTGCACCATTAGATCAGTGGTGTCTGTAGATGGATATTCAGAAGATGAATAAGATTTACCTCTATTAAGATCTCTCCTTATCTTTCTTGCCAAGATAAGGTCATCTTCCACCTCAGTGGCCAAATCTTAAGCAGCAGCAAGGTCTATGTGGCTAGCACGTCTCAGCAGAAAACTTACTTCAGGTAGCTGTGAGTTGATGAAGAAATATTTAAGGTTCTCAGGTGTTGGCTGAGCAATTGTAGTAATCATGTTCCTTAGCTTGTCAAATTTGGCAATGAAGTCCCTCATAGGTTCATGAGGTTATTTTTTCATTTGTGTGAGCTAGGCCAGCAGGGCATGCACATCTTCTACAGGCTTGAACCTTACTTCGAACTTAGCTTTGAGAGTGTTCCAGTCAGTCACAGTCTGGGCCTGCAGATGATAGAACCAGTCTACAGTAGCACCTTGCAATGTTTCCATAAATAGCTTGACTGCTACATCCTCATACTCCATGCCTATCACACTGCAAGCTATGCTGAAAGTTGCAATGTGTTCATCAGGGTGAACTCTCCCATTACCAAAGAATTTGGGGAAATTCTTCCTTGAACTGTGTGGTAGCTCATGTAGAGGTGGAGTTAAATTGAGTGGGCCAAAAGAGTTACCCTAGGGGCCTTGAACTACCATGAGCTGATTATGGAAAGGGGGATAACAAATTTGGGTGGAGTATATATAGGCAAAGCTCTGCTAACAGTAGAAAAAGAAGCTTTGCCTTGTAGTGGTGACCTGGTATTGGTAGGAGGAAGACTCCTAGTTTGTTGAACTTGAAGTTGTGGAGGAAACAAATCAAAATTTCCCTGCTGCACCAACTCAAAAATAGGGTCAACAATACCTTGGGCACTTTGGCTTCTTGTATAGCATGGAGTTTCCAGATTGTAAAATAAAAATGGAAAAAAATTGGCCCTGCTTCAGCTTGAAGCTTGAGGCTTCAAACTGCACACTCTTCCCCAGTGGAGTCGCTAAAAACTATTGGATGAATATTTTGTCACCAGCTAACTGATGAGAAAAATAGGTGATTTCAACCACATCATAAGGAGATTGGTAGGATAAATGTGCAGGTTTACCACATCAAAAGGGGATAAATCTCTCCTCTCATCAAGGGGAGGTTCCTTATAAAATATGAGGGGCTATATATATATATATGCAGAAAATAACACTCAGGGGTAGGACAACACCATCCATCTCTCTTCTTTCAGAGATGATGTTCACAAACAAAGGAGAAATCTAGGTGAAAACACTGAAGGCACTTCTCTTCTTTCAGAAGTGGTCTTGTAACAAATAACAAGAACTCTTTCTAATATGTAACTAATAAGTAAATGTAACAAGGGTGTAGTAACCAGCAGATTGAGGTGTAACACAAAGTCTCCCCCTCAACTGTCAAAGAGTGAAATTCGAAGGATAATGGGGGAACAAAGTCGTCCCAAGATATTTTACATAAAAACAAAAAAAATAAACACACTAAAGATAATTGTGGCATCACAAAGTCTCTCCAAAGTCGGCTTCAAGACACCTTCCTGATTAATTCCACTAATTTTGCTTATTTAATTAAATGAACAAGACTGCATCTAGGAAATAGACATAAGAAAAATCCCCTAAATAACACAAGTTATTATAGCACAAATTCTAAAAGTAACCTACTTTCTCATTCAAATAAAGAAATATGGTTAACAATCTGAGCTCAAAGTCTCAGTAATTGCCTTTCAATTTGGGCAGAGTTTTGCTTCTATAACTGAAAGATCTCTGTTGCATAAAATAAGAGATTACAATATATAACATCCAAGAAAGGCTTCGTGCTTTGTTTCATGGAATGGTCCATGCTGCATTTAATGCCTTGAATGCATTTTCAATTTTGTCAAGGGGCCATGCTAGAACAGGGCATCTACCTTAACTATGGCGTGTCAATTCATCTCAAAATATCTTATCCTTTGCATGGGTCATCTGATCTTTCTCCCAATATGTACATGACTATCCCCTCACCTTTATTCCAAGGGAGAAAAATAGGCTGCACCTTTTAATGCTTGCAAGCTCAGATGTCTACTTGGTGGACTGTTCCACCTACTGAAAATAACTCCTACGTAGATATTTTTGGTCTTTTCCTCTTTCCTATTGCAATTTGAGCTCTTAGGCTATCTTTTCCCTTTTTGCTGGCTCTTTCGTCTCCCTCTTCAGCTGGTCCCTGAGTTTGTTTCTAGGTTCTGCACCACATTTGAAAATCAACAGATATTTTATTACCCTAAATTTGACGTCTGCGGGGACATCATTGGTTTACTGGTTCAACGGTTCAGGTGGCCTTCTCAGCTCCTTGGTTCCATCGCTTTCTTTCACTCGGGGCTTTCTTTGAACCTTTGAACCCATTAAACCCATTGAACCATTTTGGTTCAAGTTTTAACGGTTCATCCTCTTTCTTAGAAGCCTTTGTTTTCTCTAAGTCTCTCGAGCTTTGATCATTCCTTCAGCTTTATGTCTTTGGGACCCCCCAAAGGGAAGGTGTCCCTTCGGGCCTTGAGAAAGGTCCATTTCCTGGTCACCAAGAGCCCCTCGAAAGGGTACCTACCCTTTGGGGTCCTTCGGACAGCCTCCTTCAAATCCTACAGAGTCTGTAGAACCAAGCCTACAGAGTCTGTAGAACCAAGCCTACAGAGTCCATAGAAACATGTCTGCAGAGTTTATAGAATCAAGCCTGAGGAGTCCGTAGAACCAAGCCTATCGATTCCATAGAAATCAGCCTGTGGAATCTGTAGAAATCAGCCTGTAGAGTTCGTAGAAATCAACCTGCAAAGTCTGTAGAAATCAGCCTGCAGAGTCTATAAAAATCAGCCTGCAGAGTCTGTAGAAGTCAGCCTACATAGTCCGTAGAAGTCAGCCTATAGAGTTCGTAGAACCAGGTCTATGGGCCTTTGATCATTCCTTCAGACAATTTGTTTGAAGGATTTCCCTTATAAAATTTTGCCACAAAAATCTTCCCGAAGGATACTTTTTGTTCCCTTTTGTTCACTACCCTCCACAAGGGCACTTGCCCTTTGGTTCACTACCCTCCACAAGGGCACTTGCCCTTTGGTTCACTGCCCTCCACAAGGGCACTTGCCCTTTGGGCTTTGGGGGACTCCTTTGAACCTTCTGATTGAACCAACCTATGGTTCAATGGTTCAACGGTTCAATCTTTTGTTGAAGCCTTCTTCCATTTAAGTCTTTTGAAGCCGTTGAACCTGTCGAAGCGGTTGAACTTTGAACCTGCCGAAGCGCTTAACTCTTTAAGTTTGCCGACGTCGTTGAACCTTTGAACCCATTGAACCTTTGAACCTTTTTAAAGTGGGGTTCAATGGTTCAATGGTTCAATCCTTTTTTTGAAGCTTGTCGATGGACCTTTTGGTTGAACCCTGGCGTTGAACCAATCTTGAAATTGCCTAAGTGTTGGGAACTTATTTTTTTGAGAGAGCTCGCCTGTTGAAGTCATTAAACTTGTTGAACCTGCTAGTCTCTTAGTTGAAAAAGCTTGAATAATGAAGAATTTGAATGCTCAGAATAATTTTTGAAAAGGGAAGAGAGAATTTTGGGCCTGCAGGACCAAAATAATTCATATGTTGTCCCAAAAAATGAGTGACAGATTTTGGGAACAACACATTGCACTCTCGTCTACTTAGTATAAACCTATCCAAAAGGATTAAATTTGATTATCCTCTATTGGGGATAGTTTGAAGGTGATTTTAGTCAGTTTGAGCATTTGACATTGAAATTTTTATGTATAAGTGACGAAAAATAAAGGGTCAAGCCCGCATATAGAAAAGTGGCTTAGAGGAATGGTGAATAAGAGTCATTTTTTTTGTGCAATTCACATGGTTTGGAATGTGACTATAATTAACATTGTCAAGTACATGTGACCAAATTTATGTGTCTATAATTTAGTGGACATCTTTCAACACATACAACATTGCATCTATTTTCTTAGGATTATTTTGAGTGTGTTTTTTAAATATAAAAAGTCTTTCAGCTCTATCATTATCATTAAGATGAATAATATTATAAGCTTTATCAATTTGTGATCCAATCACACGTTATAATTCACCAATATTTCAATGTTATTTTGAACAGAACATGTGGTAGTAGTAATAACATTAACATAATTGAGAGACACCATTTTATTTTTTAAATAAGCTCGAGTGTTAACCAAATAAATTTCAACAAAATCAACATGTTTTTAATTTAATATAACATTTATTATTATAGGGATCATATATTTGATCACTTTAGGTGGCATAAGGTGGATACATATGTAACATGCAAGAATACCCTAGGATTTGAGTGATTATGCAAGCATAACATTCTAGGGCTTAAACACAACACACAAGGGTTAGGGTTGAATACTTACAAATATAATAAGCCCTAAAAAAATCAAATCTTCCATAATGGAAGCAAGATATAACCCTACGGGGTGTAAGTGAGCATAGGTTCACCAAAATGTAGTATAAAAAAGTGGTTATACATCAAAATTCACTACATTCACCTACACTACTTCACAATATGGAATAATCATATTTACCATAATAAAATAACAAAATTAGACCTAATTGTAATAAGGAATATTCTAAAATAATTTGAAAAGTGTAAAAAGAGGGTTATAGAAGAATATATGAAATTTTGTGACTATGGAGACAATCGGGGGAACAAACACCAAAAAATAGGTCTAGAAGGTGAAATAAACAAAACATACAAAATTTAGAGTGAATAGAGAAACTCTTCTAAAGTGCTAGAACCATAACACTTCTTTAGTGGCATAATGAGAACCATAGTAGTATGTTTTTGGCATCTGTTAGATACATTAAAATTGATTTGATGACCTTGTTCTTTTTCTCCTGGGTGCCAAAAACCTCTCTCATTTTTCCATAATTCATTGACAGTCATTAAAAAACAACTTTCCTTCCTTGGCAACCATACGATCTCAATGAAGATCAATAAAAATGGGAGAGTCAATGAGGGATCTATGTTATCCCTCCAATATCATCTCACACCTATTCTAGAACAAGTTTGGAAAACAATACTCAATGCACTTTAACAAACAATTCATGGATGCATGTCATAATCCTTATATGATTTTTGTGCTAGCATAACAAGTGGCACACTACAAATGAAGACTTCAATCTTGAAATAAATTATACCCTAAACACTCAAATTATATTCTTAAATAAACGATAGACTTTTGCTTTCAATTTGTGGCTTATACTCTTTTATTTCATATCCTATATGCACTAATGCCCATGTGTATTTGTACACTTCTCAAATACAAATTAAGACCCTATTGGTTTGTAAGTTGACACACAATAGGTGGAAAAAAGTTAATAAAGAAAGACCATAAAACTTGGGGAACCCAAAACAAGGGTTAGAAACCCCACTTCCCCCATCCATCCCTTCCCCACGCCTCCCAGAAGTGACCAAAACTAGTGGTATAACTTTGATAGACTAGAACCATACAACCACATTTTTGGTAAAAATACCTGAACAACAAGAGACAAGGGGAGGAGGGAGATAATCAAGGAGCATAAGAGATAGGGTAGAACAAGATCAAAACACAAGTGAAAACATGCTAAGAAGAGTCTAAAATAAATCGATAATCAACAAATACACAAGTACCATAAAATAATACAATTTGATAACTAAAACTACCCCTAGACCAAAATTAGGTATCTACATGCATATAATACCATGCCTCACATTCATTAACTATCCAATGCATGGGAAGAAGCTCTTGCTTATTTAGCATGACTTCAACCATGTTAAAATCGTTACAAAGAATCCAATGCACATCTTGGAACCTAATAACAAACTATGCCAAAGTGTTCTTTAAATGACATCACTTTTTAAATTTTTTTTTATATGGATAAATTTGAGGGTTTTGACGGGATTCCACAATCTAACAAGAGAAACTTTTTCAGAGACTAGAGCTCCAAACCAAAACTAGAATACAATAAGGGGCCCATTGCCCAACAATACAAATATGACAAGGAAATATTAAAACACGCGAACAAAAAAATAACAAATAAAAATACTTTAAAAAATACATAAAATAAACTCCAAAACGAAAAGTTCAGCAACAAAACTACAATTCTTTAACTATTAATATGCAAAACACCCACATATCTCATGATCACCACTCAACCAACACCCAACAACCCTAATAACATAGCAAAAAGAAAGATCCAAAAAAACAAAGACAAGGAAAGTCACTCATAAAAGGAAAATCTTTCAATGGCATCATTAAAAAACATAAAAATTAATGATACAACAAAACCCAAAGAGCCTCTATACCCCAAGTTGACATCTCGCTCCCTTGAAAATATTGCGTCGAAGTTTTCAATTATCATATGAAGATAATTATGATCTACACCCTGTAATTATTGGTAGGGTTATATTTTCGTCCCAATCTCTCCCATCTTATCCTTTGGGAGCTCTTGAAAGTCGGTTATGTTAATGGCATATCCACCTTATTGCCTCCATTCAGATAAGCGCCCAGCGTTACCTGTTATTATTATCAGTTATTATCCCGTTGTAATGTGAGTTTGGGGAGGAATCGCCAAATGTTATGCAGCATGGGTCGCATCTGTAGTATTGCTCATGGTGGACTCTTGTTGTTGCCAATGCAGTCGGTGGTTCCATCCCTTTTAATTCCACACAAACCGCACAACCTGAACGTACAATTAAATCGGCATAGCAGCACAAGTCCATGTTATAAGTTAAGTATACAGGGGTTTTCTTCTTCCTCTTCCTATTCCTCTTCCTATGTAGGATTCAGAACAGGAGGGATTTTCAACAAGGAAAACGCATTCACTAGAAGTAGAACAATAAGAGCAGGTGGGGGGAAAAGCATTGCTGTTGTATTGAGTGCTATAAGTGTTCCTGTACTGCTGGTGCTGGTTACAGTCATAGTTTCCATCATAGTCTCCGAGAAACTAGACCGAGACTTTGAGGATGAGGTAAGCTTATCTCTTCTCTTTTCTGCACTGAATTTCTAGCACATGCTATCATTTTTCTTTTTTCCCCTGAATAATTTTTTTTTGATGGGTTGTGAAAGGAGTATGAGCCACATTCTTAATATTTATAATCCTTGATAAGACTCCAATGCTTCCTATGATCATTACACAACCTTGCCACATGTAGGCTAGAGTAAGAAGAATTTGAATTCGGGTTTCTTACAAATGCCCCAATTGTTGGAAGAAAACAAGTCACACCTTCAACCACAAAGGTGGCATACCTTAAGTGGTAGAGCATCCCAACATGCTGAACATAGTTATGAGAAACTCCTAGGTTTGAGCCATAAGTTATAAGATTACTTTCTTTTGGCATAAATGCCAAATTCTGAGGGCCTTATCCCTTTTACATATGTCAAGGGGCCTACTATTCTATCATAATGTATCCATGGTGGACTGTATAGCAGCCAACTCAACTTCACTAGTGAACCACAACCCAATTGACAATGCTACTAATTGAAAAACATTTATGACTTATGTTTGTTCCGTCTGTCCTGGGGGATTGACTTTATAACATGGCAGAGTATAATGGCATGCTCACATTACATGCCAATTTAACGCTTTCCTTTTGGTGTTTTATATGTAGGAACTGCAGTTTCCATGTTTGGATTATCTACAAGGGCTTTGTAGATTTTGGTTACTGGAAGCTTTGCTAATTCACACATGGGCAACTTTACATAAATTGCCATCTCCACTTGTTTAAGATGAATTGGTCTCTAGCAAAATGGAATTATTATGTTTCTCTATCGAGCTTTTGAGGACCAAGGTACATGGGGGGTGCTTTAAGACTCATTTTCAATGTAATGAAATTAGTTAGATATATCAAACCGATTCACACAATGGATGCAAATATAAATACCAAGAACAAAGCAACAATAATAGATCACAATAATTAAGAGTAGAATGGAACACATCCGCACCAAATGTTAATAGAGCAGAGCATAATTTTGGAAATAAGACTAAGCCACTTTGAGGGTGCAACCTCCACAACCATACAATAAGAACATAATTTATAATATGATCTGCAAGTACTAACCACTACTTTTTATATATACCTTACTTAGGCTACCGACCCTACTATCAATATGTTAACATAGACAATTGTGACATGATAGTAAAAGGTCATGTTAGCCACAAATTGGCCCCACATATCCCTATACACGGGTGTAGCATGACTTTCCCTTCAAAACAATATTATACTTAACGTTGAAATCTCTGGATGCTTTTGTAGGAATGCTTCATCTTTCCCTGTTGCATTTTTGCTTGTTAGATTCTTCTACTTGATCAAATACTCCTTAATCTCCCTTGTTTGTGGCCTATAATGCATGCCTGAAGTATCTCCTCAGGTTCCAGAATGACTATGCCCTCCTCATCCAGCGCTGGTAACTTAGTTTGGGCAGTTACTTTCTATCCAATTGCCTTCTTCAAGCAAGAGACATGAAATACTGGATGTATGCGTGTAGACTGAGGTAACTCCAGCTTGTATGCAACATTGCCAAATTTTTGTAGGATCTGATAAGTGCCGTAATACTTAGGATAAAGTTTGTTATCCTTTTTTGTTGCTTCAAGGACATTTGATTGTATGATTGTAGGTGCACAAAGACCTGATCGCCCACTTCAAAATGTCTTTTGCTACAGTGTTGATTTGTTTGTTGCTTCATTCGGTTTTGTGCCATTGCCAAGCTCTCTCATAGACTAGTTAGTACCTCCTGTTGGGGTTGAATGTGTTCCTCAACAACTCAAACTTTTAGCTCTACCCTCAAGAATGAGATGATGGATGGGCACTGTACTCATACAATGCCACAAGCAGAGACATTTTGGATAATGTATGGAAGTGGTATACCACCATTTTGCTAGTGGTACCCAACAAACCCATCTCTCATATTTATCCGTTGCAAATCGACAAAGATAACCCTCAAGGCATTTGTTGACCACATCTGTTAGCCCATCAAATAGAGGATGATATGATGAGCTATGAGCCAACTGAGTACCTAAACACGAGAATTAATTATTCCAAAAATTACTAATAAAGATAAGATCATGATCCTTACTATGATCTTGAGGGTACCATGTAATTTTTGAATTGTATCCAAAAAAGTAAATGCTACTATACTTGCTACAAATCATTGTGACAAGTCACAAAAATGAGCATATTTGGTGAGCCTGCTCATGATTACCATGATGATATTTTTACCATCCAACTTAGTCCCCTATTATGAAATCTATAGAAACCTTCTCCCACCTTTGGCTAGGAATAGATAAGGGTTGTAGAAGCCCTGAGGTCTTAATTGTCTCACCTTGTTTTGTTGACACACCATGCATTTGGCTACAAATCTCTAGATATCCCTCTTGAGTCCTTCCCAAAAGAAATCTTGCTTGATTCGTGATAAGGTTTCAAGAACCTTGAATGCCCCCTACTAGAGATGCATGGAGCTCCATAAAGATACTGTGCTTGAGGACAAAATTCTTGCATAGGTATAACTTATCTTTGTACCATAAAGCATTCTCTTTCCACACAAATTTATTTGAGAAAATGGAATGTTGTTGGAGCTTTTGAATCAAAACCTGTATATCAGTGTCATGCTCTCATTCAGATCTTGCCTCATCCATCCAATGTGCTTGCCATATGGACATTGCACATAACAATGCCTTTTTGGATTCATCTCTCTTGGATAATGCATGTGCTACTACACTATTCTTTCATTTTTTGTATATAATTTCAAAGTTATATCCCAACAGTTTGGTCACCCATTTTTGTTGTTCTTTGGATGAAAATCTCTATTCTGAGAACTATTTTAGACTATCATGATCTGTTTTGACCTTAACGTGTCTACTCATTATATAAGGTCTCCATCGTTTGATTGCATGAATAATAGCTATCATCTCCTTCTCATAGATAAGCTTTAACAAATTTTTACCTTTGAGTTGACGACTCTCAATGCAATGGGTTGTCCTTTATGCATAAATATTGCCCCCATTCCATACCCCAACGCATCAAATTGAACAATGAAGGTCTTTGAAAAATATGGGTTAGCCAAAACCGAAGTGATGCACATGGCCTCCTTCAGCTTCTCAAATGCCATGGTGGTAGCCTTGTTCTAGTGGAATGAGTCCTTCAACAAAGCTGTCAGTGGTGCTATTATGCTGCCATGATTTTTTACTAAATGATGAGAGTAACCTATCAACCCTAAGAAGCTTAAGAGGTTCTTGAGAGTTTTTGCAACTTGCCATTCTATCATGGCCTTGATCTTGTGAGAGTCTAGTTTGATGTCTTCATGGGAAACACTTTGACCCAAGTATTCCATCTCTTTTTACTCCAAAAGCACATTAGGAAGGCTTTGTATAAAGCTGATGATGTTCCAGAGTTATTAGTACTTGATTCACATGTTGCAAGTGTGCTCCCCATGTTTTGCTGTATATTAGGATGCCATCAAAAAATACTAAAACAAATTTCTGCAAAAAGGCTGTAAGACAGTGTTTATCAAACTCTGAAATGTAGATGGTGCATATGTGAGACCAAAAAGCATTACCAAAAACTCATAATGGCCCTTATGAATTATGAAAGTTGGCTTATGTATATCCTAATCTCTGATCTGAATTTGATGGTAACCCAATGGAGATCCAGTTTCGTAAAGTAGATCCCACCATATATTTCATCTAGCAAATCGTCAATTACCAGAATAGGGAACTTATCTTTGATGGTGTACATGAAGAGTTCTCTGTAATCAAGGCACATCCTCTTGATATCAACCTTCTTACGCACCATAACCTCTAGAGATGAATTTGCATTTTGGCTATGTTTGATATTACTAGCCTCTAACATGTCCTTTAACATTTGGTGTTTGGCAGTTGACTCCCTAGAAACAGTTGAATGACATGATCATGTTTCCTTTTTGGCTGTGGTTCTTCTGGTATTGCTTCCAAAATGATTGTGGTTATCAACAATCATCTATAAATCTCGTTGTGTAGACAACTTTGTTGGTTTTACTTATAAGGAAAACGATTGTGCTATGAACCCTTCTGCCCCCTTTTTAAGAATCTTCTACATTTGATGAGAGCTAACCAACTGTGGAGACTTTGCATGCAATCCACAGAGTTCAAATTTCCTGCTTTCAGAATGAAAACACATGAACGACTCCTGGAAATTCATCTTTATTGTTCCCAAAGTTGTGAGCCATTGGTCTCCCAAAATGATGTTTGCCCCACTCATGAAAATAGAAAACATAGGAGACTAGCCTTTAATCTCTCATGACAATTTTGATACTATGGCATTTCTTTGAACAAATGATTGTGCCACCATCTGCAATCATGACTAGAAATTCTAGAGCTAGATAAACAAAAAAATTCAAGCATGCCGCCAACTTATTGTTGATGACGTTTTGTACTACCCAAATCAATCAACATTCTTAGCCTCTGTTTCTATACACAACATTGAGGGTTTGTGCGGTGCTAATACCTGAAAGTGCATGACATGAGATAGTTTGTTGGGTATTTTCTGTTTCCTCCTTTGGCTCATCCTCACTCGCCTGCTACTTCCTCATCCTCGTATTTTTCATTGGAACCTTCAATGTATAATAATTTATTCTCAACACATTTACGTCCGTTATTGTATTTGCTACCACAGTTGAAACATAACCATTTTGCTCATTCTCTTCAATTGGTCGAGGAGTCAACTTGGTAGGTTGAGGGAATGATTGTGTTGGAGTAATGGGATCTATGCTAGTAGCGAAAGCCCACTATTTGACCAAATCTCTTTTCTCTTCCCTGTGTGCGAAGACCATGGACTCTGATGTTGAACTTGGATTAAATATGCAAACATAAAGTTGGATGCTATCCTTGAGCCCACCTAAGAATAGGTCATTTAGTTTGTTCTTTGTGATGTCCTCCATGCATAATGACAGGTTTTGGAATTGTTGAATATAATACTTGACAGTCCCTATTGGTCGCAGTTTTGGTAACTAACATTGTTGCAGTAGTGCATTTGTAGCTCATTAGAAAACACTGACCACGTAACATTTAGGTCCTTATTTTTCTTTTGAGTGCATAACCATCTATACCAAATGAACTACTTCGGTTCCAAATACAAAGATGCCATGACCACCTTCTATGCACATAGGGTTTGATGTAAGTTAAATATTTTTTTCATTTGATTGATTCAGGTGACCGGGTCATTACCATCGAACTTGCACATGCCCACTTTTGGTAGCATGTTCCTCAAACCTATATTTGAACTTGGATTGTTCTTGTTGGGAGAACCCAAGAGGTCTGGTGGAGAGTTATTGGACGGTGTTGTTGTTTACATACTAGGTAAGGTCATCGTGATAGTTTCCGTTTTTGCATTGATCTTGCTCAAATTTATTTTCATTGTGTCTAAGTCACCTTTGACCACATCTAGATCTTATTTTTTAGCCATGCTTTGCACATCTACTTGGAGTTGCGTAACCAACCCAAAAACCCTTGTATTAGAAGTTTTGGATTCCATTTCTTCCTTGCTAGTTTTTTTTCCTAAAGTGGCCTTCGCTTTTATGCGGCCTCTAGTGTTTGAACTTTGGACCAGCCATGCACAAACTCTAGGGTGCATGGTTTGGGAATTCAGGGTTACGGTGTAGGGTTTAGGGTTTTAGGGTCAAAAAACGTGTACTGGAGGCTTATACCGTTGTGATTGTCTGGGTAAGACAAATTTGATGACTGCTATTTTGCACCAGGGTGTGATTTTTTTCCCAACTCTTTAACTATAAAAAAACTTCAAACAATATTGCGTCGATGGAAAAAATAATTTCCTTTCAGATCACAAGTTATGTTTTTTTAATCCTTAAACTCATAGAACAATCGCTATGCTAGATCTGAAAACGCTGTGCTAAAATTGCTAAAATTGAAGCTCTGATACCATTTTTAATGAAATTACTTAGATAGATCAAACTAAGTCATACAATGGATTCAAATATAATTATCAAGAACATAGCAACAACAATAGATTACAATAAATAAGAGCTAAATCAAATGTTGATAGCAGAGCAAAATACTAAAAATATAAAACCATGCCATTTCGAGGGGCAACCTCCACAACCGTGCAATAAGAACAAAATTCAAATATGATCCCCAAGTACTAACCACTACCTCCTATATATATACCCTACTTAGGCTATGATTACTCCATATGGCGACCCTATTAATAATATTAGAACATAGAGAATTGTGACCTAATAAGGTAAAAGGTTATGGTAGACACAAATTGGCCACACATATCCCTATACCTGCTATAGGTTAAGGGTGTAACACTAAAAAACAGAGAACCTACTCAAATCTCATCCTTAAAAGACTTCTTTGCATATCTATGGAGTATATTATTTAAATTATATGCCAATATGGAGCATTTTAGTGTCCCCAAATTCAGTTTAAAAGGACCTGAAGCCCTTAGCATGTTTAAACTTAACTCCAAGCCATTCAAACTTGGGAGCAATACATCTAGATTTCACCTAGCTAGGATTTTTTCAGCCAAATATTGGCTTGTCAGCCTGTCTCATTGGAGACCTTCACATGAGGTTTTTTCTGGTGCCTTTCTCACTATATTGGGTTTACTCCCTATTATAAATGTTTTCATCAAGAAATATTTTGTAGCATTTTCTTTCTGAGTGAAGAAGTCTATCTTACATTGCTACAATTAGTTTGTTTGCCTTGCATTTGGATGTTCGAGGAGGCTACTTAGGATGGGTTGCACCTGATTGCAATTGCTGGGATTCTGGTGGCTTGAAGTGTGCAGTAAAAGAAAATAAAACTAATCTAATATGGCTACTGCAAAAAACAGAGTTTTTTCCTTTTTTTAAGGAACAATACAAAGTTAGAATAAGATAATGCATCATTTCCTTTCCCTGTACCTGATGAACACAAGAACCAGCAAGAGGACAAGCGATGAAGTGTCATTGCATGTGTGAAATAATGGTGTGCGGTACATGCAATGAGTAAAACTCTCCCGAAGATCAATCAATTACTGAAATGTATAAGAGCAGTACTGATATACTGTCTTATGGGCAGAAACCCCTTAAGACAGCTCCCCGTAGTGCCAAAAATACAAGAAGAAAGGCCCTTTGTAGTTCACTAGGGGTGGATCAGGTCACCCACCTGAATTCCAAAGCAAGTTCCAACTATTTTTGGACTAAGCCAACGAGGAACCACATATCTGGTTGTAGCAGATGCGGCATCTCTCCTTCCTCTGTGAATGCCCAAAATAAGCCATGTGAGTGAGTCTCTAACAATGATTACATGTATAGAAGGTGAATTAATAAGAGAGGGTGATTGATCAGATCCTCTCATTGGACGATTTGGGCTGATCAGGCCTTGAACTCCCCTTGTGAACGAGAATAGGACCCTGCAACAACCTAAAAGTTGAGAATTGATATATCGGGGTGCACAAGATACCAAATAAGCAAGCTCCACCTTTGAAACTCTCTCATTGGAGAAATTTTAGGGGGACAATATCGATTAAATGGTGATGCTTACCTCCAAACCCTGATTAGCGGTCAATGAGGACGAGACCTGGAAGATCACTACTATCTCGCCGATAGAGGATCAAATCTACTGAAACATGATGACTAGCAGCACATTGTAGCCACATTCCATTGTAATCAATGTGCTCAGAGTTGTAAGAGTTAATAAGAGGTCAGAAAAATCAAAAAATTGAAAACCAATGGAGCTTAAAGGGGGAGAATTGGGTCAAATAGACCGTTTAATTGTTGTCATGTTGATCTAAGAGGGTCAACCATACGCATGAAGTTTCAGAAGTATTGAGCATTACATGTGTGTCGTTGATTGTCAAAACTTCAGAGGTTTCCCATTGGTTCCCTCCTTATGTGGTCAAATCTATAGAACATGGTTAAACTGTCAACCACGCTCACCTACCAACGAATCTTTGTCCTTGGGTGCTTTCTAACGTTTGACTTCGGTTTGTGGGAGCCTGATTTGTCACAACTCGATGACCAATAGGCTGAGAGAACTCATCTTATGGTGGCAAAGCCCCTCTCATCATTGCGATGGGAGCCTATAACACATAATAACCACATGTGTCACAACTGAAAGGGAGAGTGACTCAAGGTATTTAGGCTTTTAGTCAATATTTATTCACTTAAGTCCTTAGATGCACTTGAGTTATAAAAGTGTAGAGACTAGGACTCAAACATCAAGAACACCCTGCAGGATTTTATAAATGGTGGCCACAAGGTGTCTCAGTGGCATGAAAGGGGGTGCCCAAGTTTCCAATAACAATTAGATCCTCTAGGGTACAATGCATGGTGTGAGGTCCCTAAAGGTCAATGATTGACATCAATGTGCCTCAAGTGTCATAGAAAAATGGAGAATCGCTGCATGGAGAACCCAAGGCAGGAGATTCAATCTGGAACAACGTAATGACTCAACACTGTATACCCAAACTTATGAACTCATCTGGCAGTTTGTGCCAAGGCCATGAATGTTTCACTCTAGTCACGTGTTCTCTATTACATGCTCTTCCCTTGACTGACCTTGTTATTCACAAGGTTTGATATTAAGTTATTTTATTACTGTTATTGAGGATAATTGGCTTTAGTACTAGTTATTAGTTGTCCATTAGGAATTTTGTAGGCCCATTTAGAATTTTTATAGTAAGGTTGTTTTGTTGATGTCTATGGGGTGTACATTTTGTAAAAAGTCTAAAAATCCACATGCAAATAACATAAGAGCCAAAGTGACATGTTACCTAGGCTTCTAGGTGTTAAGAGCAGGGTATGTTTTTGGAGACTTTCTTGACCTGATTTGGCTGCCATACCTCCTCACGGAAGTTCTTTCTTTTATATATTGCGTGAAACTGATATTTAACTTTTAAGTAGTGCCACAATTTTGACTTATTCCATTTCCAAGCAAGAAGGCTATTCATAGAATTGTTTATTAACTATAAAATATAGACAAGAAAAAAATATTATAAAATATAGACAAGAAAAAAATATTCTTTTTCTACAGTTCAATTTCATAGAAGTTTGATTTGTTCAGTATTTTAATTTTTAACAAATAAGAAAAAAGCATATTTTTGTTTCAGCATTCAAAATTTTCCGTTAGCTCAGTTTTAGATTTTTCTTTTTTATACCCAGGGTTTCTTCTTTGTAATTCGCAGAAGATATAACAATATATATTGGTCTCATAAAAATGGTATTGAGCCACATTTTTGGCCTCGTAGGCAGATATACTCAACTACTTATGGAGAAGATAACTGGAAATCATAAATTGCATTAATGGTAGAAGAAGTTGCAAAGGCTCCTTTGGATGCATTAAGGGACTCATTGGAACAAATCAAGCCTTACATACGTTGATCATGACAATGGACAAAAGGGGAATTGGAGATGAGAATACTCGTGACGAAGATGGTTGGCAAAGACCTCAATATTGGAGGACATTGGACATCATGATCATGAGCATAAGTTAAAATGCTTATATGGGAAATTTTAATAGACAAGGAGGCAATTGTTTTAATCAAGGAAATCAAGCAAATGGGGGTAGGGACTGTGTAAAGTGGCTAATGGAGAGAATTCCTATTTCTACATTTGACAGTTGTAGCAAAGTTATTAAGGCAAGGGCTTGGGTAGGTAATTTTTCCCATTTTCCCCTTATTAAATCCTTTGGAGCATCACCAAAAAATCGGTTTGCCACTTCGCACCTTGAAGGGCCAACATTTAATTGGCAAAAAATGATTGAATGAGGTTTGTTAGAGGGTAATGTTGGTGCAATTTTTTATATGCACCTAATTTAAGTTAACTTAGGAGGATGGTTTTCTATACTAAGGTTAGCTAGTGCACAATTTCCTAAGCTTGGGATAGGATAAGGATTAGCTTATATGCTATTCAATAAGAATCCACCACTTTATAGGCCAAGTAGATTTTCCTATTTTGGGGCCAATAAGAGAATGAGAACTAGCTCTTATTTAAGCTATAAATAACCTCTCCATCTATATATTATTGGGTTGAAATATCGTTTTGAGATCCTTGAATGTTACATCTATTTTTGTCATTCATTTTTCTAAGGAGTAGCGCCATTATTCTGAGGAGATGATATGTGTTGGAGAGGTTATCTTGAGTCATTTCCTATTTTCTACATGGTATTAGAGCCCAACCTCATATCCAGCCATTGTTGTGAATATCTGACGATGATTCAACTTTCTCACGTTTCTCTCATTCTCATACCTGTTTTCAGTGCTTTGGCATATGGGGTATTTGAAAAAACCTTTTGGGTTGTCTTTATTTGGCCAAAAACAACTTTTTTTTGCGTATTTCAGTTTTTCGCAAATTTTTTGGTCGTGACAATAATTTTTGGTAGAAGCATGAAAAATTTGTAATTTTTCAAAAAAAAAAAAAAATCATTTTTTTTTATCGCAAGGATTTTTTTGGCAAGCATTTAAAGATCTAAGCTCTTACAAGGAATTAGGAGGGATTGGGTGCCCTCACAATGTCTGTAGTTTCATTTTTTTTTATCGCAAGGATTTTTTTTGGCAAGCATTTGAAGATCTAAGCTCTTACAAGGAATTAGAAGGGATTGGGTGCCCTCACAATGTCTGTAGTTTCTGCTTTTTTTTTCCAGTTGAGGATCATCGTCAATTTTCTTCTTAGTCTGCTTCCCAATGCAATTTTGTTTTTGAATTTTTTATGAGTAGAGTTTTCATGGCACATTTTTGAATATTTTTAGGGCTTTGGGAGGCCCTGCCTTGCCCTGTCCTCATAGGTTTGTAGACCTGTCCCACCACCACTGCCTAGTCTGAGCACCTCTTAGCTGCTGCTCATGTCTCTTTGTGCTGTTGCTGCCTGCACAATGATTTATCGTTGCCACCACCGCCATCTGTAACGCTCTGCTCGCTGCTCAGCCCCTATGCCACTAGCCTACCGCCGGTACTGTGTTCGCCCTCCACTCACTTGCTTCCAGTGACTGGTCACCTAAGTGACCCTGCCGCTTAGCCCCCAAGGATTCCTTCTAGACCCCCCTTCTAATACCCCTACACACTGTGGATCATATCTTAAAATTTCCAGGCTTATAATAGGATAAGGTAGCCTATATGCTATCCAATAAGAAGCCACCTCTTTATAGGCCAATTAGATTTGCCTATTTTGCTGCCAATAAGAGAAGGGGAACCTGCTCTTGCTTAAGCTATAAATACATTCTCCATCTATGTATTGTTGAGCTGAAATATCGGGTTTAAATCCTTGAATACAATATCTATTTTTGTCATTCATTTGTCTAAGGAGTAGCACCATTAACCTGAGGAGATGATATGTGTTGGAGAGGTTATCTTGCTTTATTCCCCATTTTCTACGTGGAAGAGGGCAATGCGCTAGAAATAATAAGAGATTTGAGGGTTTGCAAGTCCATGAAATAAGATTAATGCTTATGGAAAAACCTATGTACAGTAAATGATTACATTGATGTTTTGGGTCGCCATCCAGGATCTATCAACAAGATGGAGATTGTGATGAGATCACAAAATTAGTGCTCCTTATATGGATAAGGTGTCAACATTTGGAAAATTATAAATTATGAAATTAATTAATTAAATTATAATTAGTAGATTTGATAATCGATAGATTGTGAACTAGTTGCTAGGCTTTGGATTTAAGGAAATAACGGTTAGGACGTAGTTGCACCACCACAATATTTAATCAAGCCTATAAATTAAAAGTTAATTACTTAAATTACAATTAATTAAAACATATCCTAGGAACCATAACTTCCCATCAACAAGAGAATTATTGGCTTCCAAGCTTGACTTAGATCTAGACCATCATCCTGATTAAGGTTCTTAGAATGCTTCCTGATTTCAACTGCCTCCCTCAACTTTCCTCTTGTAGAAGTGGTCCTCCTTGGCGACAACCTCAACATTCTCAATGCAAATATGGTGATCGGTACCATCTAAATGCTCTGCCAATGCTGATTTCTCCACCTTGCTTAGTCAAATGTTGGCATTGTACTCTCTAATCCAAGTTTGAATACATCTACCTATCTCACCATGTATGGTTTCCCATGAGCATTTAATGCAATATCCACACTCAGTATCATCGGTTCCAGCTGATCTTTAGAAGACTTGAGGTTTTTTCTGATCTTGTTACAAGGTAGAAAAATCATTATAATGTTACATTGCTTCAAAATCTGTGCAATCTTGTTAGATAAGCTTTCAATATAGGGAAGGAAAGCATTAGGTGGATCATCATAGACACCATCATTATATCGATTGGGTGGAGTGTCACCTGCCTTACGAAGAGCTCTAGAAATCTGTTTGCCACCGTACCCGTTTTTTCTTGAAAACCTTACACAAGTGCCTTTTTTGTTTTTCCAGATGCTCATCATCTGCTATCTTGAAATTCCAAGTGGCAAAAGTTTTGAGAACACCCTGTTGTGATGGGTGTTGATTCGATGAGGCTTGTAGATATAGACATAGTTACATAGGGACGCATCCGCCTTGTACAACGGTTTGGGTCAATGGGATGTCCCCTAGAAGTCCCCAAATTTTGAAGAAAAGGGGGATGTCCCCCTTTTTAGGGGATGTTTTGTTAACTTCTTGACATCCCCGCTTTTTTTCTTTTCTTTTTTTCATATTTTTAGTTTCCTTTTTTTTAAAATATATTTCTATTTTAAATATTTAAACACTAATACAATTTTTTAAAATATAATTATCTGAAAAACGGCTACCATACTAATTAAAGACTACATTACATTCTCGACAAATTTCTCGTCAATTGGTGGCAGATGGTCTCAATTTAGCAGCAACACTGCATCAGGGTTGAAAAAATCTTTCCGAGACAAAAAGAACAGGCAAAGCAACTTCTCTTTTCCTACTCTTTTCTGTTGGATCTTCCATTGCAAAGCAACTTCTATTCACACATTTGCAAAGCAACTTCTATTCACACATTAGTGTAAAATACTAGTAGAGAGTAATATCTAATATACAAAATGAGAAGGCTAAGGATATGCACAAAATAATTAGGGCATATGGTCTCAGGTTAACGTTTGTGATAGTCTTCCAGTGGTTTGCTGTTGTGTTTAATAATAAATTGACTTCACTAAAGAATATCATCTATAATTAGGAACCCTAATTGGAGAGGCATGGTAGTCTTCCAGTAGTTTGCTGTTGTGTTTAATAATAAATTGACTTCACTAAAGAATATCATCTATAATTAGGAACCCTTAATGGAGAGGCATAAGAGCACATGATGGTTGGTGCTCTTACCTCTACGAGCTATCCTTTTACTGAAGTGTAAAATGTATGATTGGAGGAGAGCATCCAAATATTTTTACCGAGAACATCAAATATGAAATGATTTATTCAAAATAGTTATCATTCTGCAGCATCATTTTTAGTATTAGAGTAAATTGGTTACATAATTACTTTTGTGGACAACTATAAATTCTCATCCTCATTACCAGATTTTCGTAGTTGATTCTTGTACTAGGTGTTTGTTTTGCAAGCAAAGTGTATGTTGTGGTTGCGAATGGTCTTCCTGTGACATGTATTGTTGTTTTAAAATTGGCAGTCAAAAGGCTTTGGATATTTCTCATGTAACTCATGCAACTAGTGTTACGTCTGTATGATTTAGTTTTGTGGCAACTGGCAAAAATCAGATTGCTAGAAGACGTACATGGTCAAAGAGGCGTGGCATACAAGAAGATATTTTGGATGATGCAAAAGAAGAAACAGATCGTGTTCTTTCAGCTGCACGCAACCGTCCTAAGCGTGAAGAGTAATTTTATATAGTCAGGCATGTACATTTTAATCCGAAAGCACAATCATAATTGTGCTATTGGCTATAGGGAACTATCCTGGCAAAGGGTTTATATTAGCCCAAGAATTTTCATCTGATAGGTTATATTCAGTTCGTGTAACCATAAATCATTCAGCAAGAGCAATCATGTCACGTGACATTTTATTTCCAAATATAATGACATACAAAATAAAGATGTGTTTTGGTTAAAGGTATCTTCTGGAATTATTTTGGAAAATCCTGTTTTCTTAGTATTCATTAATCCATTAATCTATGCTGTAACAAAGTATCATCAATTCAAAGATTTGTGTGGTGCTATGACAACTCAGAAATCTGAATTATAGTATGTTTCTTTATAAAAGGGTCTCGTGTGTAACCCTTGACAACTACCTCCTCTTGTTCCAAGGGCATGGTTCTATATTTATAAAGCATAGTGAATTATGCACTTACAAAATTCCCTGAGTGATTTAGAGTTCCAATTTATTATCCTTTTTTTTCTGTGTGTGATAGTGGATTTGTCAATGGTGTTGGTCTAATGGAAGTTGGGTCGAAAGATATCTATTGATTGTGGTGGTCCATAGAAGTTTTGGATGATATAGAGTGCAAGCATATTCATGTGGCTTATGTTTCTGTTGAAACAGAGTTGCAAAGTATGCAATGTTTCATATAAATGCTTGTAATTTACAATATTTTCAAGAATTAAGAGTTTAAAGAGGGTATTACACACCGGAACTCTGATAGAATTGATTAATAGTTAAATTGTTGAGATTTTGTTTCCAAGATTGTCATCCCCAAATAAACATTGATAGATCCACAAACCTATTTGTGGGGCCCAGAAGGTCGTAGGTAGGTTTGGGAATTTTTGTTAGTGCATGATGCTACCTTCAAGGATCTTTTGGATAATATTTTTGTCCATGGATGTTAATTACTCAATTTTATATCATTGGAGGTCAAATCATTAGGAATGAATTGACTTTTTGTATCTCAGATTTAATATCTTATAAAACAAGATAATATGCAACACAACTCTTTTTAGACTAGGGAGGCACACAAGCCTTGAGCGATGCATTTGGACCCCTCGTCTAAACCACACTACTAGGTAAATAATTCTATCCATAAGATCCCCCCTCCTCGATGTACACCATTTCATTCATTGCCAACCCATATGCATAGTGGCTCACATGTGCCTCCCCACTCGCCTCTCCATAACAATTCTATGTATGCACATGATGATTGTCGTTGGTTCATTAAAAATTGTAGTTTTTTCCATGAGTAAAAAATATTATACTTTGTTAAAACTAAAATATATATATATATATATGTAGTCAAGTGGCCATTGGTTCAATTGTGAAGTTGCTTGGCTCATAATGGGGCAATGCCACTCACCAAGGGTTAATCTCCAACCCTCTATATAATGAAGAATCCCACACAAATAGACTTTCGTACTACAAAATATATTTGATTTGGCTTTTAGCTTTCCTAGAAGCAAGCATATGTAAGAGTAATGCCATGTCTTTTAAAGTATCAATTAGAGGTATTAACACACCCACTTGGGGTTGGTGGTTATTCAAATAATGAGGTTGTATCACTCACTAAGATTTATTTAATCTTTAACCCTTTACACAATGAAGAACCACACACAATTGGAGTCTCATTATATAGCTCTAGTTCGTAATGAAGTGCTTCTGCTCCATGATGGTTGTTTGAAAATGGGATATGCCATAATTTGTAACGTGAAGTGGTTCTCTATTGTGATTTACTAATTGGTCATGATATCTTGCTCCGATTTAATCTTTTGATGTTTATTTGTAGGACTCGTGGAATGTATCAAACATTTGAACTCAATCTTGTACCATATTGCAAATGTCAAGGCAATATATGTCAAACATGGTATATGCATGATGCAACATAATTAGTAGCACTTCATACAAATGATTAAAAAAATTGAGTGAAAAATACTCTAATAGGGATGATTGAACACAATGAATGTAAAGTCATTCATACAAGTTTTCCTTGTACAGGGGTACCTCATCACGCTAGTTGCTAGGACCCATTTCAGAGGATTTAAAGCCTCCCTTTTTCACAAATCTTTCCAACTTGCACTTAAGAGGGGGTTTTGGTATAATATTTTATATGCACCTAATTTAAGTGAACTTAGAATAGTTTTTTATACTAAGGTTAACTAGTGCACAATTTCCTAGGCTTATAATACGATAATGATTAGCCTATATGCTATCAATTAAGAAACCACCTCTTCATAGGGCAATTAAATTTGCCTATTTTGTTGGAAATAAGAGAAGGGAACTAGCTCTTGTTTAAGCTATAACTACATTCTCTATCTATGTATTGTTGAGCTGAAATATCAGGTTTAGATCCTTGAATACAATATCTATTTTTGTCATTCATTTATCTAAGGAGTAGCACCATTAGCCTAAGGAGATGATATGTGTTGGAGAGGTTATCTTGCTTTATTCCCCATTTTCTGTGTGGAAAAGGGCAATGCACTAGAAATAATAAGAGACTTGAGGTTTTTCAAGTCCATGAAATAAGATTAATGCTTATGGAAAACCTATGTACAATAATTACATTGATGTTTTGGGTCACCATCCAGGATCTATCAACAAGATGGAGATTGTGATGAGATCACAAAATTAGTGCTTCTTATATAAATAAGGAGTCAACTTTTGGAAAATTACAAATTATGAATTAGTTAATTAAATTGTAGTTAGTAGACTTGATAATTGATAGGTTTTGAACTAGTTCTTAGGCTTTGCATTTAAGGAAATTGCAATTAGGAAGTAGTTGCACCACCACATTAATTAATCAAGTCTATAAATTAAAAGTTAATTAATCAAATTACAATTAATTAAAACATATCCTAGGAACCATAACCTCCCAACAACTTGAGAATTATTGGATTCCAAGCTTGACTTAGATCTAAACCATCATCTCGATTAAGGTTCTTAAATGCTCCCTGATTTTAACTGCTTCCCTCAATTCCCTCTTGTAGAAGTGGTCCTTGGTGATGACCTCAACATTCTCAATGCAAATATGGTGATCGATACAGTCTAAATGTTCTGTCAATGTTGATTTTTCCACCTTGCTTAGCCAAATGTTAGAATTGTGCTCTCTAATCCTAATTTGAATACATCTACCTATCTCACCATGTATGGTTTCCCATGAGCATTTAATGCAATATACACACTTATTATCTTTGGTTCTCGCTGATCTTTAGAAGACTTGAGGTTTTTTTCTAATCTTGTTACAAGGTGGAAAAGTCATTATAATGTTACACTATTCAAAATCTGTGCAATCTTGTTAGATAAGCTTTCAATATAGGGATGGGAAGCATTAGGTTGATAATCGTTGACACCATTATTATATCGATTGGTCGGAGCATCCCCTGCCTTACGAAGAGCTTTAAAATCTGTTTGCCATCGTCCCTGTTTTTTCTTGAAAACCTTACATACGTACCTTTTGTTTTCCAGATGCTAATCATATGCTATCTTGAAAGTCCCGGTGGCAAAAGTTTTGAGAACACCCTTTTGTGATGGGTGTTGATTCGACGAGGTATGTAGATATAGACACAGTTACACAAGGATACATCCTCATTGTCCTAAATGATTTGTGACAACAAGATGTCCCCTAGAAGCCCCCAAATTTTGAAGAAAAAGCAGGATGTCCCTTGAACTTCAAGGACGTCCCCCAAATGTCCTCCTTTTTAGAGGTGGTTTTGCTAAACTTCTTGACATCCCCACAATTTTTTTTTCATTTTTTTAATTTCATTTTTTTAGAACTTATTTATATTTTAAATATTTAAACACTAATACAAATATTTTAAATATAATTATTTGTAAAACAGATACCATACTGATTAAAAACTAAATTACATTATCCACAATTTTCTCGCTAATTGGTGGCAGATGGTCTCAATTTAGCAACACCATTGCATCAGAGTTGAAAATATATTTTCAAGACAAAAAAAGGCTCCAAAATCTACTAACCACGAATGTCATACTGACCATGAATTTGATACTAGTGTCTGTTTGCCAGTGAACATGTTTAAATTGAAGTTCCTACATAGCTTGTGATGAGATCTAAACCATTGTGAGTTTTGCCTCAACTATCACTCACTCCAAGTTTCTTGAGATAGGCAGGGTTTTATATTATCCTACTCTTTTCTGTTGGATCTTCCATTATAAAGCAACTTTTTTTCCAGACATTAGTGTAAAATGCTAGTAGAGAGTAATATTTAATATAGCAAATGAGAAGGATAAGGATATGGACAAAGTTGTGAGGATCTCATAATTAGGGCATTTGGTCTTAGTTTAACATATATGATAGTCTTCCAATAGTTTTCTATTGTGTTTAGCTAATAAATTGACTTCACTTTTGAATATCATCCATAATTAGGAACCCGTAATGGAGAGGAATAAGAGCATAAAATAGTTGGTATTCTTTTCTCTAGGAGCTGCTCCTTTTACCGAAGTGCAAAATGCATGATTGCAGGAGAGCATCCAAATATTTTTCTCGAGAACATTAAATATGAAATGAAGAAATAATTTATTCAAAATAGTTATTACTTTGCAACATCATTTTTACTATTAGAGTAAGTTGGTTACATAATTGGCAATGAAAACATTATAATGAATTGTGACAACTTTTGTATGGGCCTTATTTGTTGGATGACTATAAATTCGTATCCTTATTACTAGATTTTTGTAGTTGATTCTTATACTAGGTTTTTTTTCCAAGCAAAGTGTATGTTGTGGTTGCAAGTGGTCTTCATATGACGTATTTTTGTTTTAAAATTGGCAGTCCAAAGGCTTTGGATATTTCTCATGTAAATCATGCAACTAGTGTCACATTTGTATGATTTAATTTTGTTGTAACTGGCAAAAAACAAACTTCTAGAAGACATGCATGGATGAAGAGGCGTGACATACAAGAAGATCATTTGGATGATGCAAAAGAAGAAACATATCGTCTTCTTTCACTTGCACAACTGTCCCAAGTGTGAATAGTAATATTTTATAATCAAGTATATGCAGTTGAATCCAAAAACACCATAATTGTGTTATTTGTTGCAGGGAACTATCCTTACAAAGGGTTCATATTAGCCAAAGAATTTTCAGTGGATAGATTATATTTAGTTCATGTAACCATAAAGCATTCAACAGGGGCAATTATGTCGTGAAATTTTATTTCCAAATATAATGACTTACAAACTCGTGATGTGTATATTCCCAATCTTTCAACACATACTTCCTTTTTGCACCATGGATAAGAGTTCAATTCTGATTCTTACACTATTCAACTATTATGAGTGAAAAGTCAAAGTGAAAACCCTCTTGAGGCTCCTAATGAAGTCTGAAACATATTGGAAAAACTCATTGGGAAGCAGGACATAATGAGAGTTCATGAATTGGAGAATGAGCTTATTAGTTTGAGCCTAGGCGATTTTGATACAATACAAGACTTCTTCACAAAGTTCAAATCACTTAGGTTGAAGTTGAAACTGTATGGCATTGACAAAAATGATGATCAATTGATTCTTTCCATCCTTGCCAAGTTGGGATCTGACTATTTTGTCTTCATTTCTACCTTCCACATCACCAAGTGTGCCCTTAGAGCTACATGGACCATGCCATCCTTGGATGACTTTGCTGCTAACTTGACTCGAGAGCAAGACAAGCTCATTCAAATAAGTACATTGAAGTCATCTAAATCACATCCTTAATTATGAGTCATGGCAAACAAAAGGCTTCAAGGAACAAGGAGAAGAAACAAAACAAGAACCTAGAGCAAAGAAATGGTCAAAATTTTGATACTAAGTCCAAAGTATCAAAAAAATTCTCCTCTTCAGATGTAAAACCCAAGAAAGAATGACTTACATGTGCCTATTGTAAAAAATCTGGGCATGATGAATTCAAATGCATGAAGTAGATTGACCAACTGACTAAGATGCTCAAAAAGCACAACATTGGTGTCTTTGATTCTTCCAATAAGAGTTCATCAACACAGGAGTCTTATAAGGCCAAAGATAGTAAAAAGGGCAAAGATAAGGGCAAAACACTTGTTTTAGTTGCATCCTAGCCTTCTACATGGGTAATTGACATTGGTGCATCGCACCACATGGCTTCATCACAGGGCATGTTTTCGCCCTTGGAGCTTGTTTTATGCCTTCCATCTTATTGGGTGACAATACTTATGTAGAAGTTAGTGGGAGTGGATTTATTGAAGTGAACAATGTGACATTTAATGATGTTCTTTGTGTTCCCTCATTATCCACAAATCTCCTATATTTTTATTAGATCACTGACATTGGTTCGGGAAAGAAAGTTGAGATCACACCTAATTCAGTGGTTATTAGGGAAACAAATAGTGACTCCATAGTTTCATTTGAGAAAGTGGATCACTAGTCACGATTTTATACTTTCTCATATTTTACTCTTGATCAATCCTCTACTACACTACTCACTCATTCAGATGGGGTGAGTGCATTATGGCATGAACGATTTGGCCATCTTAATTATCGAGACCTAGAATAACTCAATTGTCAAGACATGGTTTCATGGTTGCCACGAGTCGTGTTTTCTGACAGAATTTGTCAGGGTTGCATACTTGGTAAGCATCCTGAGGAGAAGTATGACAAGGGAAAATCATGAAGAGCTGAACATATATTGGAGCTTGTCCACAGTGACATTGCTAGTCCATTTCCCAAACCTTCATTCAAAATGACTAAATACATGCTTAATTTATTTGATGACTTTTCGAGGCGTACTTGACTATTTTTCTACAATCGCCTTAAAATTAGAGGTGTTTGATCATTTTCAGGATCTTAAGGCGATTGTAGAAAAATAGTCAGGTAAAGCCATCAAGATTTTGCACATATACAATGGTGGTATGTCAGTAACTATTTTGAACAATTTTGTACATTGGGATTGAACTACAATTTATAGTTCTATATAGTCCTCAACATAATGGTATTGTAGAGCGCAAGAACATGCCCTTGAAGGAAATGGCCAATTGTATGCTACACTCCAATTCTCTTGCACCTCAGTATTGGGTCAAGGCCAACAACTACGCTTGTTATATCTAGAATTGAGTTCCTCATAAAGAAGTGAAGGGAGTCACTCCTTTTTAAGCTTGGAGTGGTCAGAAACTCACAATAAAGCACCTCCAAGCATTTGGATCTCTTGCTATGGTCCGCATTTCGAATAAGAAGCGTAAGACAATAAAACCTTAGAGTCAACCTTGCATCTTTGTTAGATATCTCGAGGGTGTTAAGGGATACAAGGTTCTCCATCCCACCACTCATGAGTTGTTCATTTAGAGGAGTGTTCACTTTCAAGATAGTCCTTAAGACTCTACACATGACACTCCTCTCTTTTCTTGGATGCATTAGGATTTGATGATAGTTATGATGATTTAGATCCACCTGAGCAACTCCTTGATGATCTAGATTCTTATTCTAGTTCTCATGATGATAATAGTGACAAGGACTTACCTCATCCCCTGAGAATGTCTTCAGAGGATGATGAATCTCCTCTGACTCTCCAAGCACCGGTCCTCTTTGGACTAGACAAACACTACAAAGTGTTGGCCAATGGGTTGGAGATCCATTAGACACCAGGGAAACATGTTCAAAATTATAGAATGCCCCATATGATTTCATTGCATCTACGTCCGATCCATAATCATTTCATGAGGCATCAGGGACTCTTGAGTGGGATACTATTATGGAAGAAGAATATGGTTCCTTGTTGAGGAAGAACACTTGGGATTTAGTCCCTCTTCCTAAGGAAAGAAAACTTGTTCAATGTAGGTGGATCTACTGAACAAAATTTGTAGTAGATGGGTTCGTAGGCAAGTTCAAAGTGCGTTTGGTATAAAATGATTTTTCTCAGGTACCTGACATTGACTATACAAAGACGTTTACCTCAGTTGCCAAAATAAACTCAATCCGACTCACTCCCACCATTACCGTAGCACATTGATAGGATGTTCATCAGATGGATGTGAAGAGTGCCTTTTTCCATGATGATCTCAAAGAGAAAATATGCATAAAGCAACCACAAGGATTTGTGGAAGATTCCTCCTTAGTTTGCAAACTTCAGAAATCTATCTATGACTTCAAATAAGCTCCTCAATCTTGGTATGCCAAGATGGACTCCTTTCTTCTTTCGATTAGGTTCACTAGATACCATTTTGATCCAAATGTCTACATTTTGTGGTTGGATGATTCAATGTTGATTTTGGTTCTTTATGTGGATGCCTTATTGATCACAAGGAGTTCTTCAGCCACCATCACAACATTGAAAAATGCTTTGTTTGACAGGGTCTCAATGATTGACTTAGGCTTGTTGTATTACTTCCTGGGAATTGAAATTTCTCAGCCTTACTCTAGGATCACTATTGCACAATCCAAGTATGCTCTTGATTTACTTGCACGGTTTGACATGGCTGACTGTATGCCACTCTGACTCCTTTTCTATCTGGTGTGAAGCTTGAGGATGATTTTCCATCTCCTTTGGTTGATGTTATCTCATATCGACAACTTACTGGTAGTCTCATCTACCTTATGTACACTAGACACGACATTTCATATGCAGTGGGCATGGTCCCCAGATTTATTCAAGAGCCACATGAGCTACATTGAAAAGCAGCTAAGCATATTCTCCACTACATTTAGGGTACTCATAGTTTTGGGATTCACTATGGATCATACATTGACATTGATTTGATTAGTTATACAGATTCAGATTGGGTTGGTGATATTCATAATTTTAAGTTTAATTCAGGTTACAATTTATCCCTTGGTTTAGGTCTGATGAGTTAGTCAATCAAGAAGTAGAATGCTATTACTTTATCTTCTATCGAGACATAATACAAAGAAGCTGTTAATGTTGTCACTGAGGCTATTTGGCTTTAAAGAATTCTCACTGAGTTTGGCATCCAATTTTGATGACCAACAATCATTTTCTGTGACAACCAAAGCTTAATCCAGATCTGTAAGAATTTGGTCCTCCATCAACAAACCAAACATATCGATATTCACATACATTTCATTCGAGAGATCATCTATGAGCAAGTCATTGATCTCCGCTACATTCAGACAATAGAGCAAATTATTGATATATTCACCAAACCCTTCACTGAGAGCAAGTATCTTCATTTGCGGGCTCTTATTGGGGTTCAAAAAGCTCTGTCTTCTTCCTCTAGGGGATCATTTCTATGTACTTGGGTACCTCATCAGGGATTTGTACTGGACCCAATTCTTTTAACCCCCTAAGCTACGTTTAAGGGGGTGTTAGTATAGGATTTTTCCCATTATATGGTTTTATCTACATGGTCTAATTAGCTTGCTTAGGTTAATAATAGGTCATTAGGGGAAGTGTACTTTAAGTCATTTTCTAATTGAGAGTTGAGTTAATTACCTTTTTGGGTGAAAGTCATTTCTCACTATATAATGTACCTCCCTATGTACTTTTTGGCCAATAAATGAATGTTAATACAACTTTTTGTTGTGAAGACTAACTTCTTCCTTTGTGAGTTGTTCTTCGAATTTCACTAGTCCATACAAATTCAACTTCGTGCATTCGACCCTATCTAGTCTGATCCTTGATTGTGGCCCACTGACCATTTTTGTTGCAATAGAGTTGCAAAGTATGCAATGTTTCCTATAAATTGTTGTAATTTACAATATCATCAAAAATCAAGTGTTTCAACAAGATATTACACAACTGAACTATGCTAGAATTGATTAATAATTAAATTGTTTAGATCTTGTTTTCGACATTGTCATCACTGAATAAATCTTGATAGATACACATATAGGTTTGTGAGGCCCAAAAGGTTGTTGGTAGATTTGGGAATTTTTGTTAGTGCACGATGCTTCCTCACAAGGAACATTTGAAAAATATTTTTTGTCCATGGATGTTAATTACTTAATCTTCTATCATTGGAGGGAAAATTGCTAGGAATGAATTGACTTTTCGTACATCAGATTCAATATGTTATGAAGAAAGATTATATGAAACACAACTCTTTTTAGAGCTGGGAGGCACACAACTCTTAAGCGATGCATTTGAACCCCTCATCTAAACCACACTACTAGGTAAAAAATTCTAGCCATAAGATACCCCACTCCTTGATCTACACCATTTCATTCATTGCCAACTCATATGCATAGTGGATCACATGTGCCTCACCACCCGCCTCTCCATAAAAATTCTATGTATGCACATGATGATTGTCCTTGGTTCATTAAAAATGATAATTTTTTTTATATTTAAAAAATATTATACTTTGTCTAAACTAAAAAATATGTATGTAGTCAAGTGGCCATTGGTTCAATTGTGAAGTTGCTTGGCTCATAATGGGAAATACCACTCACAGAGGGTTAATATCCAACCCTTTACATAATGAACAACCACACACATTTAGACTCTCATAATACAAAGCACATTTGATTTGGATTTTAGAGTTTCTAAAAGTGAGCATATGCAAGAGTTATGGTATGTCTTTCAAAGTATCAGTGGGAGGTATCAAAACATCCACTTGGGTTTGGTGGTTATTCACATAATGGGGTAGTATCACGCATTGAAGGTTAATATTTAACCCTTTACATAATGAAGAACCACACACAATTTGAGTCTCATTATATAGCTCTAGTTCATAGAGAAGTGCTTCTACTCAATGACGACTATTTGAAAATGGCATATGCTACAATTGGTAATGTGAAGTGGTTATCTGTTTTGATTTACTAATTGTTAATGATATCTTGCTCCAATTTAATATTTTGATGTTTATTTGTAGGACTCGTGGAATGTATCAAACATTTAAGATTAATCTTGTACCGTATTGCAAATGTCAAGATAAAATATGTCAAACATATTATATACATGTTGAAAAGTAATTAGTAGCATTTCATATAAATGATTAAAAAATATGACTGAAACATTCTCTAACATGGATGAATGAACTCAATGAATGTAAAGTCCTATTTTATACAAGTTTTAATTGTACATGTACCTCATCAGGTCCAGTTGTTAGGACCCATTTCAGAGGATTTAAAGCCTCCTTTTTGTATAGACATCTCGAACTTTCACTTAAGAGGGGGTTTTGGTGTAATGTTTTCTATGCACCTAATTTAAGTGAACTTAAAATAATTTTCTATACTAAGATTAGCTAGTCAACATAGTGCACAATATTCTAGGCTTATAATAGGATAAAGATTAACACATATGTTATCTAATAATAAGACACCTCTTCATAGGCCAATTAAATTAGCCTATTTTGTGGCCAATAAGAGAATGGAAATTGGCTATTGCTTAAGCTATGAATACATTCTCTATTTATGTATTGTTGATCTGAAATATCGGGTTTAGATCTTTGAATACAATATCTATTTTTATCATTCATTTGTCTATGGAGCAACACCATTAGCCCGAGGAGATGATATTTGCTGGAAAGGTTATCTTGCTTTATTCCCCATTTTGTACATGGAACAGAGAAATGATTTCTAAATAATAAGAGACTTGAGGCTTTCCCGGTCCATGAAATAATATTAATGCTTATGGAAAAACCTATGGACAAGAAATGATAACATCGATGTTTTGGGTCACCATCTAGGCTCTATCAACAAGATTGAGATTGTGGTGAGACCAAAAAATTAGTGCTTATTATATGGATAAGGTCTCAAATTTTTGGAAAATTATAAATTATGAAATTAATTAATTATATTGTAATTAGTAGATTTGATAATTGATAGGTTGTGAACTAGTTGTTAGGCTTTGCATTTAAGGAAATAGTGGTTGGGAAGTGGTTGCACCACCACATCAATTAATCAAGTCTATAAATTTAAAGTTAATTAACTAAATTAAAAGTAATTAAAACATATCCTAGGAACCATAACTTCCTGACAACTTGAGAATAATTGGCTTCTAAGCTTGACTTAGATCTAGACCACCATCCTGATTAAGGTTCTTAGAATGCTTGTTGATTTAAATTGCCTCCCTCAATTCCCTCTTGTTGAAGTGGTCGTCATTGGTGATGACCTCAACATTCTCAATGAAAATATGGTGATTGATATAATCTAATTGATTTGCCAATGTTGATTTATCCACCTTGCTTAGCCAAATGTTAGCATTGCACTCTCTAATCGTATTTTGAATACATATACCTATCTCACCATGTATGGTTTCCCACGAGCATTTAATGCAATATACACACTCAATGTCTTTAGTTCCAACTAATCTATAGAAGACTTGAGGTTTTTTATGATCTTGTTACAAGGTATAAAAGTCATTATAATTTTACACCGCTTAAAAATCCATGCAATCTTGTTAGATAAGATTTCAATATAGGGATGGAAAGCATTAGGTTGATCATCATAGACACCATCATTATATCGATTGGCTGGAGCATCACCTGCCTTATGAAGATGTCTAAAAATATGTTTGCCACCATACCCATTTTTTCTTGAAAACCTTACACAAGTGCCTATTTTGTTTTTCCAGATGCTCATCATCAACTATCTTGAAAGTCGTAGTGACAAAAGTTTTGAGAACACTGTTTTTTGATGGGAATTGATTCAATGTGGCATGTAGATATAAATATAGTTACACATGGATGCATCCTTGTTATTGTACAATGGTTTGGGATAATGGGACTACCCTTATTAAGTCTCCAAATTTTGAAGAAAAATGGGGATGTCCCCTGAACTTAAGGGAGGTCCACAAAATGTCCCCCTTTTTAGGGCACGTTTTATTAACTTCTCGACATTTGAACTTTTTTTTTTCATTTTTTAAATTTCCTATTTTTTTTTTTTTAAAAATTGTATTTTAAATATTTAAACACTAATACAATTTTTTTAAATATATTTATCTTAAAAATGGATACCACACTCATTAAATACTACATTACATTCTCCACAAATTTCTCACTAATTGGTGGCAGATGGTCTCAATTTAGAAGCACCACTGCATTAGGATTGAAAAAATATTTTTGAAACAAAAAGAACATAATCTAAAATCCACCAAATGCCCAAGATATCACAATTACTTGTATTGATATCAACTTAGCATATTATTGCTGATGTATCTCTTTCATTTATAATTTCAGATTAATGATTAATCCTAATGGTTTTATTTAGTAATTTATTCATATTGTTTAACTTTAAATTTATTATTTAAATTTTAGCGTATTTTAATTTCTTTAAGTTATATTTTTAGTTTATTTTTATATTTTTAATATTTATATATTATTTTTATATTTTAACATTTATATATTTTTAATTTTTTTGCCATCTTAGAAAACCCTTCCCGATGTCCCAGAGTCTTACATAACTATGGATATATATCATTGTGTATGCCTTTCTTATACACTCGACTAGCCATGGAGCTATCCACTTTCCTTTTTATGAGCACATATAAAAAGGGAAGACAACCCTCATTATCTAACTTAGTGAATTTTATGATTTCATAGATGATGTTCTTCCAGAATTTTGAAGTCCATACCCAAGAAGACTGCACCAAAAAAGATTGCTTAATGGTCCTCAAGAATAAAATCAAGCACCATGACATATTATCTAAGGGATTTTTTCCAAACTATATTATTGGTAGGAAGTATTCCCCTCCAAAATGTGGTTGTTATGTACATCAATGGGTTGTGAGAGTTCATTAGTTGAGGCCAACCGCTGTTATGGCTGCCATTCAAAAGTAGAGGAATATACAAAGATTGTTAAAAATTTGCCTTACAACATGATTGCCATCAAGGTACTACAACAAAAAGGAAAGAGAAAAAGATAATTGAATATATAGATAATGTCTTACTTCTACTGTTAGACAGTCAAAATGAAGGATAGTAAACCATGCTATAAAATGTTGATTTATGCTTGAAATGGGTCTGTTTTAGTTGAAATGAGGTTTTGCTCAAGGGACACAAGTGAAATGGACTCTGGAAGGATCCACATGGTTGGGTAGGTGCAATACTGGGGGCATAGTGGTTGAATATCTCAGGCACATTTGAAATTTGGATGGGGAAAAAAACTTAACCATTTACATTTCAATATTTGAATGAATTGTTCAAATGAATCTTTTTAAGTTGTACTTGAAATTTGTAGTACTCTTGTGGGATGCTGGGTATTGTATATTTTTAGAATTTCAAAATTTGAGTTTTGTTTGCCTCTGATACTTGGGAAATAATCTCCTATGTTATCAAGCCTCTATCATATGGTGTGAGAGCCATGGAAATGGTAAGGACATGAACGTTGATTAATGCCAATAAAGAAAGAGAAGGCCCAAGGAGGAGTTTCAAAGAAGTAGAAAATGAAAGATTGTAAGAAGCATAAAGAAGAAGAGAGAGAAGATATAGGATACTTGATGGCACAATTTGATGGTCAACTAAGAGGAAAAAGGTGCAAAAAGGATATAATTCTCCAAAAGAGGTAAAGGTATCTTGAATGGGAGGAATTTGAAGACCGAAAAATATTGAATTAAAATTAAAAAGATATTGGATAATTTACTAAAGGTGATAAGAAAATAAATAGAAGATAATAACTTTGAACACAATGATATCCAAGCTCAAGAAAAAATTCATGCCTATGCACTATAATTAAAGCCTTCTTAAACAATTAAAAACTGAGGCAAAGAGAGCATGATGTACAAGAATACATTAATGAATTCTCTTAACTCTCCATAAGAATAGAACATGAGGAGAATGAATATCGGTTGCTAGCAAGGTTTGTGAATGATGCCAAGTTTTATATTTGAGATGAATTAATTTTCCATAACTGGTTGAATGTCATACTAACCATGAATAGTGTCTATTTTCCTATGAACATGGTTAAATTGAAGTTCCTACATAACTTGTGAAGAGATCTATACCATTGTGAGTTTTTCCTTAGTTATCAGTCACTCCAAATTTTTGGAGATAAGTAGGGTTTTATATTATCCTACTCTTTTCTGTTGGGTCTTCCATTTCAAAGTAACTTCTATCTATACATCAGTGTAAAATACTAGTAGAGAGTAATATCTAATATAAAAACTGATAAGGCCAAGGATATGCACAAAGATATGAGGGTCTCATAATTAGGGCATATGGTCTAAAGTTAATGTTTATGATAGTCTTCTAGTAGTTTGCTATCGCGTTTAACTAATAAATTGACTTCACTAAAGAATATCATCCATAATTGGGAACCCTTAACGGAGAGGAAAGAGAACACAAAATGGTTGTGATATTTTCTCTATGAGCTACTCCTTTTACTGAAGTGTAAAATGTATGATTGGAGGAAAGCATCCAAATATTTTTCCTGAGAACGTTAAATTTGAAATGAAGAAATAATTTATTTAAAATAGTTATTATTTTGCAAATTCATTTTTAGTATTAGAATAAGTTGGTTACATAATTGACAATGAAAACATTATAATGAATTGTGACACATCTTTTGCATGGGCCATTATTTGTTGGACAACTATAAATTCTCATCCTTATTACTGATTTTTGTAGATGATGCTTATACTAGGTGCTTGTTTTGCAAGGAAAGTGTATGTTGTGGTTAAAATGGTCTTCATATGACATGTATTGTTGTTTTAAAATTGGTAGTCCAAAGGCTTTGGATATTTCTCATGTAACTCATGAAACTAGTGTCATGGCTATATGATTTAGTTTTGTGGCAACTGGCAAAAATTAGATTGCTAGAAGACATGCATGGATGAAGAGGCATGGCATACAATAATATACTTTAGATGATTCAAAATAAGAAACAAATCTTGTTCTTTCACCTGCACCCAACTTTCCCAAGCGTAAGAGTAATATTTTGTAGTTAGGCACATGCATTTGAATCCAAAAGCACCATCATAATTGTGCTATTGGCTGCAAGGAACTATTCTTACAAAGGGTTTACATTAGCCCAATAATTTTTAGAAAATATGTTATATTCAGTTCATGTAACCATAAATCATTCAATAAGATCAATCATGTCATGTGACATTTTATTTCCATATATAATGATTTACAAACTTGTGATGTGTTTTGGTTAAAGGCTTCTTCTAGAATTATTTTATAAAATCTTGTTTTCTTAGTATTCATTAATCCATTATCCTATGCTATAACAAAGTATCATCAATTCAAATATTCTTGTGTGGTGCTATGACAACTCATAAATCAAAATTATAAGATGTTTCTTCATTAAAGGATCTCATGTGTAACCCTTGACAACTACAACCTCTTGTTGCAAGGGCAGGCTTCTAAATTTATAAACCATACTGAATTATGCACTTATATAATGCCCTCAGTGATTTAGAGTTCCAATTTATTATCCTTTTTTCCCTTTGTGTGTTAGTGGACTCATCAGTGGTGTTGGACTAATGGAAGTTTGGTCCAAGGATATCTATTGATTGTGGTGGCCCATAGAAGTTTTGGTTGATATGGAGTGCAAACATATTCATGTGGCTTATGTTTATATTGAAATAAAGTTCAAAGTATGCAATGTTTCCTATAAATGCTTGTAATTTATAATATTTTCACGAATCAAGAGTTTAAATAGGATATTATACACCTAAACTCTGCTATAATTGATTAACAATTAAAATGTTGGGATTTTGTTTCTAGCATTGTCATCCCTTAATAAATGTTGATATATCCTCATATAGGTTTGCGGGGCCTAGAAGGTCATAGGTAGATCTAAGAATTTTTGTTAGTGCATGATGCTACCTTGCAAGGATCTTTTGAAGAATATTTTTTTTCCATGTATGTTAATTACTTAATCTTCTATCATTGGAGGGAAAATCACTAGGAATGACTTGAATTTTTGTATGTCAGATTCAATATGTTATAAAATAATATTATATGCAACATAATTATTTTTAGACCTAGGAGGCACATAAACCTAAGTGATGCGTTTGAACACCTCTTCTAAACCACACTACTAGGTAAATAATTATAGTCATAATATCCCCCACTCCTTGATCTACACCATTTCATTCATTGCCAACCCATATTCATAATGGCTCACATGTGCCTCCCCACCCGCCTTTCCATAACAATTTTATGTATGCACATGATGATTGTCCTTGGTTCATTAAAATGGTAATTTTTTTATAAGCAAAAAATATTGTACTTCGTCTAAACTAAAAAATATGTATGCAGTCAAGTGGCCATTGGTTCAATTGTGAAGTTTCTTGGCTCATAATGGGGCAATGTCACTTACCAAGGATTAATATCCAACCCTTTACATAATGAAGAACCACACACAATTATACTCTCATAATACAAAACACATTTGATTTGGGTTGTAGCTTTTCTAAAATTGAGCATATGTAAGAGCTATGGCATGTCTTTCAAAGTATCTATAGGAGGCATTAACACACCCACCTAGGGTCAATGTTTATTCATATAATGGGGCAATAACACTCATCAAGGGTTATTCAACCCTTTACATAATGAAGAACCCCACGCAACTTGAGTTCCATTATATATATATATATATATATATATATATATATATATATATATATATATATATAGTGAAGTGTTTCTACTCCATGATGATTGATTGAAAATGGAATATGTTATAATTGGTAATATGTAAGTGGTTCTCTATTGTGATATACTAATTGGTCATGTTATATTGGATATGATCCTACCCTGTCAAACTATATGGAACCCCTGAAAACCTTCTCTTCCTACTATGAAAATTGTCCATTCTGCTTGAAAACTGATGGATATGACATTCCAAGTGCCCATGAAGTTTGTAGATACTTGTATGGATATAATATGAGGTGTCAACCTCTTCATTATACTGCAAACCTATTATTTCTTACAACATTCTCCTTTTGAATGTTATAATTAATTCAGAAAACATCATAACAAATAATTACAGTCTTCCTAAATGGATTCAACACACCAAAATGGATCTAAAACCTTCTCTACGAACATCTTCAAACTTGAGTGTGTTAGATCCATTTTTGGCCTTAGGTAGACATGGTAAGATGCCCCTAAAGTTATCATGAGAGGTCTCAAGGTAGAATTACAGTCTTCAAAACAGTTACAAAAGAGTAGGAGGTGGAATTGAGAAGTCTCAAGATGTCTATTGGGCTAATGATAGATGGATAGGATGTTGCAGGAATCCAAAAAGATTGACACACCTAAAGCATAATCAATGAATATTATCACATGTGGACAAGTGTCTAATGCAAGATGAGGCAGTTTTAGTCCTAATCAACATGCAAAGGGAGAGGTAGGTTATTTAATGATCCATGGAGGCCAACGAAACCATATCTTACGATTGCAACTACCAAAAGGAGAGGTGGTTGACCAAGTTAGAGTGCTCACATATTGAAAGAGGTCAACCAAGATTAAATTATCTTCTATCCACCACACCTCCATGCCCAAAGGCTCATTGAAGACCATCAACTAGCCAAGGCAACACATGATAGAGGTCATGGAGCTATTACTGATCCTTATGCATGTTTATAAGTGATTGTTGAGTAATTGAGGGTCATTATGGCATCTTCTCCACACTTCCACGCCATATTCTTCTTCCTCTCTTTCCCTCGATTGTTTTAAATTGAGGCTAAAATCCATTGTATGCATCCCTTGGCTGGGTATGAAGAAACTCTACCCAAATTTTACCTTGTAACCTTTGAATCAATATAAGGACTGTTTCAGATTCTCTATGCAATCTTAGTGTGTTTCATACTTGTTGATTTGAATAAGTGTTGAGTCTTATCTTCCTTTGCAGGTCCTTGTTCTCACCTAGTTGCTAGGAGATTATCCTAAATAGGTCATATGGTGTGTAAAAGTGTTGGTGATTGTGTTTGAAGTAGAATCTAATTGGCAGTGTCATGAAAAGAGACCTTCCATTCACCATCCTCATCTGAAATAATCTAGCATAGCCTCCATGTGAAGCATTGATGCTTAGGAGTCTCTAGGAGAGAGCGATCTAATCACTAATCCTTATCTTGTTCACAAGTGTTGTTGAAAGGTCAAATAGAGTGGACATAACATGTTGGAGAATTACCTCTCATAGCTTAGGTTTTCTTTATGCATTTTCTATCCCCTTTCATCAATAAGTCAGTAGGTTTCAGAATTGAGCCGTAGATGATGCATTAGGGGAGCTAGCCCCAAAACTAGAGGTTCATCTCACTAACTAGGCTACCCACACCTAGAAGTGATCCCATTATATCAACTGGATGAGGCAGGTCTGAAACACCATTGCCTCAAAGGGTGAAACCCGAACTGATAATAGGATGTCCCCTAGAAGTTCCCAAATTTTGAAGAAAAAAGGGGATGCCCTCTGAACTTTAGGGATATCCCTGAAATGTCCCCCATTTTAGGGGATGTTTTGTTAACTTCTTGACATCCCCATATTTTTTTCATATTTTAAAAATCCTATTTTTGAAAATTCATATGTATTTTAAATATTTAATCACTAATACAAATATTTTAAATATAATCATCTAAAAAATGACTACCATACTAATTAAAGACTACATTAGATTCTCCACAAATTTCTCACTAATTGGTGGCATATGGTCTCATCTAGCAACACCAATACATCAGGGTTGGAAAAATATTTTTGAGACAAAAATAATAGGTTCCAATATCAATCGTATGCCCAAGATATCACAATTATTTGTATTGACATCTCAACTTAGTGTGTTATTGCTAATGTATCTCTTTCATTTATGATTTCGGATTAATATTTAATAATAATGGTTTTATTTAGTAATTTATTCATATTGTTTAAATTCAAATTTATTATTTTAATTTAAACTTATTTTAGATTCTTTAAGTTCTATTTTTAATTTATTTTTATATTTATAATATTTATATATTATTTTAATAGTTGTACCCCATTTTCTTTGAAATTTAGAAAAAATATGTCGTTCTAAAAACCCCATCCCACCGTCCTAGAGTCTTTATGTAACCATGGATATATGGATCATTGTGTGTACCTTTACTATACTCTTTGACTATCCATCAAGCCATCCACTTTCCTTTTTATGAGCACATATAAGAAGTGAAGACAACCATCAATCTCTAACTCAGTGAATTTTATGATTTCATAGATGTTGTTCGAGTGTGCATGGAACCCTTCAAGTTTATCCATCCCATAGGGCTTTAAATAACCATTGTGAACCATTTTTTTTTTGTTTTTGCATTCTTTCATAATTTTGAATTCTATACCCAAGAAGACTATTTCTTGGTCCTCAAGCATAAAATCAGCCACCATGACATACTATTTAAGGGAATTTTTCGAAGCTATCTTGTTGGATTCCCCTCTGGCATGTGGTTTCTATGTACATCACTGGAATGTGAGACTCCATTAGTTGAGGAAAATTTATGTTGTGGTTACCATAAAAGTAGACACATTCAAAGATTGTTAAAAAGTTACCTTACCACACGACTGCCATCAAAGGTAAAACAACACAAAGGATATATTGAATTGTAAACCATGCTATCAATGATGATTTATGCTTGAAATGGATTTGTTTTAGTTGAAATTAGGTTTAGTTCAAGGGACACAAGTGAAATGGCCCGTGAAAGGATCCACATGGTTTTTTTCAGTAGACAAAGACAATAGAAATAGAAGAAAACATTCATGTTGGGAACCAAGAACAACAAAAAATCCCTACGTTGCCATGCTAGGAATCCCGCAATATCAGATCTTCAGGCAGAAGAGAAATGTAAAGGGAATAATGGTGGCAATACCCATCGATTTTGATAGCACTTACATTGAGTCCTAGAGTTGGGGCCTAAGGGTTATTCTGTTACATAATTTAGTGGCTAATGAAATTATGTATTGAAAGAAGATGACCAAAGGGCTGAGATTGCAGCTGCACAAACATGAATTGAGTTTTAATTTATATGTTGGAGCCCTTGCTGGGATAAGTGCAGTCCTGGAGGCATAGTGTTTGAAGATCGCAGGCACATTTCAAATGGAAATTTCTAAGTTATACTTGAAATTTGGAGGAGGAAAAAAACTTAACGGCCATTTCTATTTCAACATTTGAATTAATCTTTAAAATGAATCTTTTAAGTCGTACTTGAAAATTTTAGTACTCTTGTGGGATGCTGGGTATTGTATATGTTTAGAATTTCAACATTTAAGTTTTGTTTGCCTCCCATACTCAGGAAAAAATATCTTGTGTTATCAAGTATCTATCATCTGGTATCAGAGCCATAAAAATGGCAAGGACAAAAGTACTGAATAATGCCAATAAAGAAAGAGAAGGCCTAAGGAGGATTTTCAAAGAACTAGAAAATGAAATACTGTAACATAGTAGGTAGTGAACCAAAACATGAAGAAGAAGAGAGAGAAGATAAAGGATACTTGATGGCATAATTTGATGGTCAACTAAGAGGAAAGAAAGGTGCAGAAAAGATAGAGGTAAAGGTATGTTGAATGGGATGAAATTGAATACCGAATAATATTGAACTAAAATTGAAAAGATATTGGACAATTTACTAAAGGAGGTGATAATAAAGGAAAGAGAAGATAAGAACTTTGAACACAATGGTATCCAAGATCAAGAGAAAATTCATGCCTATGCACTATAAGTAAATCCTTCTTGAGCAATTAAAAACTAAGGCAAAGTGAGCTTGATGTATAAGAATACGTTGATGAATTCTATAAACTCTCCATAAGAATAGAGCATGAGGAGAATGAAGATCAGTTGGTAGCAAGGTTTGTGAATGGTGCCCAGTTTTCTATTTGAGATGAATTAATTTTCCATAAATGGTCGAATGTCATACTGACCATGAATTTGATACTAGTGCTATTTGCCTATGAACATGGTTAAATTGAAGTCCCTACATAGCTTGTGATGAGACCTATACCATTGTGATTTTTTCCTCAGCTATCAGTCACTCCAAATTTCTAGAGATAGGTATGGTTAGGGTTTTATATTATCCTACTCTTTTTTGTTGAATATTCCATTGTAAATCAACTTCGATTCGCACATAGTGTAAAAATTAATAGCTAATATAGAAAATGAGAAGGCTAAGGATATGCACAAAGTTGTGAGGGTCTCATAATTAGGGCATCTAGTTTCAGGTTAACGTTTATGATAGTCTTCCAGTAGTTTGCTATTGTGTTTAGCTAATAAACTGACTTCACTATAGAATATCATCCATAATGAGGAATCTTGAATCGAGGGACGTAATAACACATAATGGTTGGTGCTATTTTATCTACGAGCTATTACTTTTACTGAATTGTAAAATGTATGATTGAAGGAGATCATCCAAATATTTTTCTCGAGAACATTAAATATGAAATGAAGAAATAATTTATTCAAAATTATTATTATTCTACAACATAATTTTTAGCATTAGTATAAGTTGGTTACATAATTGACAATGGAAACATTATAATGAATCATGACATAATTTTTTTATGGGCCATTATTTTTTGGACAACTATAAAATCTCATCCTTATTGCTATATTTTCATAGTTGATTCTTATACTATTTGTTTGTTTTGAAAGTGTATGTTGTGGTTTCAAATGGTCTTCATATGACATGCATGTTTGTTTTAAAATTGGCAATCCAAAGGTTTTAGATATTTCTCATTTAACTCATGCAACTAGTGTCACGTCTATATAATTTAGTTTTGTGGTAAATGGTAAAATGCAGATTGCTTGAATATGTGCATGGATGAAGAGATGTGGCATACAAGAAGATACTTTGGATGATGTGAAAGAATAAACAGATCATGTTCTTTCACCTACACACAACTATCCCAAGCGTGAAGATTAAACTTTTAGAGTCAGGGATATGCATTTGAATCCAAAAGCACCATCATAATTGTGCTATTAGTTGCATGAAATTATCCTTACAAAGGGTTTATATTATCCCAAATATTTTTAAGTCGATAGGTTATATTTATATTGTGTAACCATAAATCATTCATCAGAATCAATAATGTCATGTGACATTTTATTTCCAAATATAATGACTTACACACTAGTGATGTGTTTTGGTTAAAGGTATATTCTGGAATTATTTTGGAAAACCCTGGTCTCTTGGTATTCATTAATCCATTAATTTATGCTATAACAAAGTATCATCAATTCAAAGCTTCGTGTGTGGTGCTATGACAACTCATTAATCTAAATTATAAGATGTTTCTTCATAAAAGGATCTCACGTGTGACCCTTTACAACTACAACCTCTTGTTGCAAGTGTACGCTTATACATTTATAAAGCATAGTGAATTATGCACCTAGAGAATGACTTGAGTCATTTAAAGTTCCAATTTATTATCCTTTTTTTACTTTGTGTGCTAGTGGACTTGTTAATGGTGTTGGTCTAATGTAAGTTTGGTCCAAGGATATCTATTGATTGTGATGGTCCATAGAAGTTTTGGATGATATGGAGTGCAAAAATATTCATGTGGCTTATGTTTCTGTTGCAATAGAGTTGCAAAGTATGCAATGTTTCTTAAAAATGCTTGTAATTTACAATATTATCAATATTCAAGAGTTTAAACATGATATTACACACCTAAACTTTGCTAGAATTGATTAACATTTAAATTGTTGAGATCTTTTATCCAACATTCTCATACCCGAATAAACGTTGATAGATCCACATATAGGTTTGTGGGGCCTAGAAGGTCCAGATAGATTTATGAATTTTTGTTAGTGCATGATGCTACCTTGCAAGGAACTTTTAAAGAATATTTTTTAGTCCATGGATGTTAATTACTAAATATTCTATCATTAGAGGGCAAATCACTAGGTATGACTTGAATTGTTTTACATCAAATTCAATATGTTATAAAAAAATATTCTATCCGACACAACTCTTTTTATACCTAAGAGGCACACAACCCTTAAGCGATGCATTTGGACCCCTTGTCTAAACAACACTACTAGGTAAATAATTCTACCCATAAGATCCCCCATTTCTTGATCTAGACCATCTATTTCATTGCCTATCTATATGCATAGTGGCTCACATGTGCCCCCCCACCCACCTCTCCATAACAATTCTATGTATGTACATGATGATTGTCCTTGGTTCATTAAAAATGGTATTTTTATTATAAGTATAAAATATTATACTTTGTCTAAACTAAAAAATATGTATGTAGTCAAGTGGCCATTGGTTCAATTATGAAGTTGCTTGGCTCATAATCGGGAAATGTCACTCAACAAGAGTTAATCTCCAACCCTTTACATAGTGAAGAACCACACATAATTAAACTCTCATAATACAAAATGAATTTGATTTGGCTTTTATCTTTTATAAAAGTGAACATATGTAAGAGTTATGACATGTCTTTCAAATTATAATTGGGAGGTATTAACATGCCCACTTGGGGTTGGTGGTTACTCGCATAACTTGGCAATATCACTCATCGAGGGATAATAATTAAACATTTACATAATGAATAACAACACATAACTAGAGTGTCATTATATAGCTCTAGTTCGTAGTGAAGTGCTTCTACTCCATTATGGTTGTTTGAAAATGACATATGCTACAATTGGTAATGTGAAGTAGTTCTCTATTTTGATTTACTAATTAGTCTTGATATCTTGATCTAATTTAATATTTTGATGTTTATTTTTAGGACTCATGGAATATATCAAACATTTTGACTCAATCGTGTACCTTATTGTAAATGTCTTGGTAGGAAGGTTTACGAATGGTGCCAAGTTTTCTATTTGATATAAATTAATTTTCCATAACTAGTTGAATGTCATACTGACCATGAATTTGATACGAGTGTCTGTATGCATATGAATATTGTTAAATTTAAGTTCATAAATAGCTTGTGATGAGATCTACACCATGGTGAGTTTTTCCTCAGCTATTAGTCACTCCAAATTTCTAGAGATAGGTAGGGTTTTATATTATCCTACGCTTTTCTATTGGATCTCCCATTGCAAAAAAATTCTATTCGTAATTAGTGTAAAATACTAGTAGAGAGTAATATATAATATAGTAAATGAGAAGGACAAGGATATGCACAAAGATGTGAGGGTCTCATAATTAGGGCATCTAGCTTCAGGTTGACGTTTATGATAGTATTTCGGTAGTTTGCTATTGTGTTTAGTTAATAAATTGACTTCACTATAGAATATCATCCATAATTAGGAAACCTTAATGGAGAGGCATAAGAGCATGTAATGGTTGGTGCTATTTTATCTACGAGCTACTCCTTTTATTGAAGTGTGAAATTTATGATTGGAGGAGAGTATCCAGATATTTTTCCAGAGAACATTAAATATGAAATGAAGAAATAATTTATTCAAAATAGTTATTATTTAACAAAATAATTTTTAGTATTAGAGTAAGTTTGTTACATAATTCACAATGAAAAACATTATAATGAATTGTGAAACAAATTTTGTATGGGCCATTATTTATTGGACAACTATAAATTCTCGTCCTTATTACTATATTTTCATAGTTGATTCTTATACTAGGTGTTTTTTTTACAAGCAAAGTGTATGTTATGTTTGAAAATGGTCTTCATATGACATATTTTTGTTTTAAAATGGTAGTCCAAAGGTTTTGGATATTTATCATGTAATTTATGCAACTAGTTTCACGTATGTATGAATTAGTTTTGTGGCAAATGGAAAAAAGTAGATTTATAGAAGATGTGTATGGATGAAGAGGTGGGTCATAAAATAAGATAATTTGGATGATGCAAAGGAAGAAATAGATCATGTTCTTTCACCTACATGCAACTATCCCAAGCTTGAAGAGTAATATTTTATAGTTAGACATATGCATTTGAATCCAAAATCACCAACATAATTATGTTATTGGCTATAGGGAATTATTTTTAAAAAGGGTTTATATTAGCCCAAGAATTTTCAGCTAATAGGTTATATTCAATTCGTCTGACCATATATCATTCAACAGGAGCAATCATGTCACTTGACATTTTATTTCCAAATATAATGACTTACAAACTAGTGATGTGTTTTGTTTAAAGGTATCTTCTAGAATTATTTTGGAAAAGCCTGTTTTCTTAGTATTCATTAATTCATTAATCTATGCTATAACAAAGTATCATAAATTCATATATTCATGTGTGGTGCTATGACAACTCAAAAATATGAATTATAAGATGTTTTTTCATAAAAGGATCTCATGTGTAACCCCTGATAACTACAACCTATTGTTGAAAGGGCATGCTTCTACATTTATAAAGAATTGTGAATTATGCACATATAGAATGACTTGAATGATTTATAGTTCCAATTTATTATACCTTTTTTTTTTTACTTTGTGCTAGTGGACTTGTCAATGGTGTTGGTGTAATGGAATTTTGGCCCAAGGATATTTATTGATTGTGGTGGTCCATATATGTTTTGGATGATATGGAGTGCATACATAATCATGTGGTTTGCATTTTTGTTGCAATAGAGTTACAAAGTATGCAATGTTTCCTAGAAATGCTTGCAATTTATAATATTGTCAAAAATCAAGTTTAAATAGGATATTACACACCTGAACTATGCTAAAATTAATTAATGATCAATTAGTTGAGATCTTGTTTATGGCATTTCCATCCCCAAATAAACATTGATAGATCCACATATAAGTTTTTGGGGCCTAGAAGGTCATAGGTATATTTTGGAATTATTTTTAGTGCATGATGTTGCTTTGCAAAGAAATTTTGAAGAATATTTTTTTGTCCATGGAGGTTAATTACTTATTCTTCTATCATTGGAGGGAAAATGTCTATGAAAGACTTGACTTTTTGTATGTTAGATTCAATATGTTATAAAGCAAGATTATATGCAACACAACTCTTTTTAGACTAGGGAGGCACACAACCCTTAAGCAATACATTTGTATCCCTCATCTAAAACACACTATTAGGTAAGTAATTATATCCATAAGAATCCCCACTCCTTGATCTACAATATTTCATTCATTTCCAACCCATATGCATAGTGCATAGTGGCTCACATGTGCATCCCCACCTACCTCTACATAACAATTCCATCTATGAAAATGTTGATTATCCTTGGCTCATTAAAAATGGTAATTTTTTATAAGTAAAAAATATTATGCTTTCTCTAAAATAAAATAAAATATGTATGTAGTCAAGTGGCCATCGGTTCAATTGTGAAGTTGCTTGGATCATAATGGGGCAATGCCACTCACCGAGGGTTAATCTCCAACCCTTTACATAATGAATAACCACACACAATTAGACTCTCATAATAAAAAACACATTGTATTTGGATTTTATATTTTCTAAAAGTGAGCATATGCTTATGGTATGCCTATCAAAGTATTAGTGGGAGGTATTAACACACACAATTGGGGGTTGGTGGTTATTCACATAATGGGGTAGTATCACTAACTAAGGGTTAATATTTAACCCTTTACATAATGAAGAACCACACACAATTGGAGTCTCATTATATAGCTCTAGTTCATAGCGAACTGCTTCTACTCCATGATGGTTATTTGAAAATGGCATATTCTACAATTGGTAATGTGAATTGGTTCTCTGTTTTGATTTACTAATTGGTCATGATATATTTCTTTGATTTAATATTTTGATGTTTATTTTTAGTACTCTTGGAATGTATCAAATATTTGAAATTAATCATGTATCATATTACAAATGTCAAGGTAAAATATGTTAAACATAGTATGTGCACATTGAAAAGTAATCAGTAGCATTTTATACAAATGATAAAAAAATATGATCAAAAATTACTCTAACAGGGATGATTGAACTCAATTAATTTAGAGGATACATGGTATGTCAAGGTTAGAATACACATGATTGTACCACATATAGGTATATTATCTACAATTTAATAACTTAACAATAATTAAACATCACGATTATTCAAAATTTTAAGTTTATTTCTCGATATTCTAGACTTGGTCTTAGGTATGTTGCTACACTTTTTCATGACAAGTTTGAACACCTTGATGAATAGATGAATTAACATACAAGTTTAACCTTTGGATGGATTGACTTGAGGATGATAATGATAGACCACATTAGTCACATAGTTCTCCCGTGATGGATTTCTATGATAATAATGCATAAAGAGAGATAGATAAGATGGAGGAACTCATCTATGTTAAGCATTATTGAAGGTTCATTTGTTTTATGGTAATTTATTTATATTCAAAAAACATTCACTTATTGATCCAAATTGGATCCTCTAAAAAAAATTAATTTATCTAATTGAGTTGACGAGCTTAATTTCTTAGTTCATATGACTAAAAAAGTTCTTAAGACATGATTTCAATAACTCCAATAAGAAGAATTGAGCATAATAGAAGCAAGGGACAAAATTTTGACACCTAAATTTGGTCACAATTATTTGATTATGTTAGTTTTGGCTATTTTTCACTTTAATTAACTTATGAACTTAACTTAAACCTATTTTGACATATTGGGATATTTTAAGTACATGTGAATACCTTTGATTTTATAATATATCATCTGTCACCTACATAAATGTTATAACAAATAAAATATACCTAAGCATTTGTTTGGATGGACCTCGACCCAAAACATTACACATTTTCTTAAGGATCAAAACTATCTAGATTGGGCCAGGAGTGGCAAATAGTTTTGACCCCTGTGGGATGTTTTTAATCATTGTCCTCTAATGGTCATATTTTAAAATTAAACCCTCCCTTAATTTTTATTCCATGTTTTTAATATTCTAAGCATGTAATTTCCCATTTTAAATTTCTATAAAAGAACTTCCATTATTGTAATTGTCAATTTCAATATAAAGGCATATTTACACTACTACACATTGAGCAAAGCTTCCCCATTTTTCTCAATTTTAATTCTAAGTTAAGAGTAGTCATCAGCCAAATCACAAGTTTGTTTTAATCAAGCCAAAGTAAAAACATGATCAAGAAGTCAAGCCATCTCAAAATGCCTTCATATATTCAAAGGATACAAAATGCATAAAACACTATAAGTGGGAGAATTACGTGGGCTTGAATTCCATCTTCAGAGTATTACATACGTAGGTAATGTGTAATCATCTTGGGGGTGATTGGGTTCAACTCAATGAAATTACACTCCACCTTTTTCTATTTGTAGGTTTTCAATAATTTCAACCCTATTAGGGTTTACACCTTAGAGAAACTATTTGTAGGTATCCCACACACTCTCTAAGGTCAAATATGTGCATACATGATTAATTCAAACCATTTCACATGATTTTACCCTTATTTTTATGTTTTATACAAAGGGTCAAAACAATCAATTTCAAGTGAGAAGTGGTAGATGGTATTGACCCCCATTGGGCATTCATGACCTTCCTAATCCTTTAGTTATAAGTGGGATAACTACATAGGCTTGATTTACCTCTTCAAAGTATTGGATACATAGGTAATGTGTAATCATCATGGGGGTGATTGGGGTCAGCTCAATGCAATTACACTCAACCCTTTTCTATTTGTAAGTTTTTAATAATTACAACCTTATTAGGGTTTACACCATAGAGAAACTATTTTTAGGTCTCTTGCACACTATCGAAGGTCAAATATGCGCATACATGATTAATTCAAACTGTTTCACATGACTATGCCCTTATTTTTATGTTTTATACAAAGGGTAAAAACTGCCAATTTCAAGACAAAAGTGGCATATGGTCCTGACCCTCATTAGACAATGATGACCTTCCTCATATTTTAGTTTCAATTTCTAGGTTTCTGCATAGTCTATTCTTGATTTTCTATTTCTATCTTTTGTCAATCAACACAGTCAATTTATAGATAGAAAAAATTAACTTTGTCTTTTAATTTCATAATTAGTTTTGTTGAAATAATTTGTACTTTATCAAATTTAGTTAATTTGTTTCATTCTGATTGTCAAAAGTATATTTTCAACATTCTATTCTATTATAATCATTTTATCATAATTAGGGTTAATTACCACATTAATTCAAATTTTAGTAAAACATGTTGGTGAACCCAAGTTAGTCATGCACTTTTATTGTTTTAAATTTATTTGTCCTAGAGTTTAGATAAATACCTGAACATACAACAAAAGTAATTTCCTTTCGAATTTGAATCTAAATTTGACATTAAAAGAAATTAGTTTCAAGCTCAAACATAATAGTTGACACTGAAAGCATTTTATTTTCACCTTGGATATGATATCTAAAACTGAAATTATTTTATTTTGATCTTGGATTTCATAAGAATTTATTAATCTCCATACCAAAAAAATGCCTTCTATTCTTAGCTTTCTATTTTCATTTATTATTTGCAATATCCAAACCATGGATGATATAGATATTTTTTATGACCATGATAAGATAAATGTCCAACATTCTACACTTGATTCATTAATGCAAAATTTTGTCAAGTCAAACATGACATGGGAATAAGAGAAATCATATATTCAATATGTTATAAGGCCTATTGTAAAATCTTGAGTCTTACATGTCCTTCCTCAACTCCATCCACCTCCCACACATCTTCTTTATGGTGTTTGTATGTATGTTCAGTTAGAAGTAACTAGGGGTTGTGTTTGCGAAGCCATTAAAGATCAAATCATAACTATGAGAAATTAAATAGAAATGTTGAAAAATAAAAATTGGTATTTTAGTTAAAATATCACATCATGAAAAATAATACCACATATACAAAGAATCCATATTATATTAGTGTCAATCACATATTTGTAATTTCATCTAGCAATTTTGTGCCTAACAAGACTTCATATCAAGACTGGAAGCCAAAATAGAATATTATTTAACCCTAAATTTAGGTATGTGGGGATACAATTAATAATATAAAAATAGCTTAATCACAAGGGTGATAAAATAATCTATAGAAGACCAATTAATTACAAAATTAGATACACAAATAATATGAATTATAAAATTGAGATATGGTAAATATAGAAAGTATAAAATTTGAAATATGTTCAATTGATTACAATACTAAAGAGAAATGATAGTTAGGTTTAATATACGTAAGTAGATCTAGAATGGACATAGATAGAAGTGTGATAGATTAGGATTCTGAGATACTTGTCAGATTTTGAAATGATGTTTTTGGAGATGCAAACACTACCATCAAACTTGGGAGACTACGATCAATGCTAATGTTTATGATGTGACACTACTATCCCAATGAAAATACACATTAGATCTTTATGAAATAAAATTGTCATTTTATATTTCTATCACCTTTATGATGATATCTTTAGATCTAGAATATAATATTTCACTCTTTTATTATTGATCAAACCCTAACTCTTCACCCTTACACCTTTAGAATGAGTTTTGCCAAAAATGGGTTAGTGGGTTCCTAATGTTAAGCTGACCTCAAAGATGAATATATAATTGAGTGTTGCCTATATAGCCAATACTCTAAGGAGGGCCTCAGACTTGTGCATTTTTCTCCTATGTGTGGTATTGTGTCTGAATAATGGTGTAATATGTTATATGTAGATGCATGTAATGATCTAGCTTATAACTTGAAAAATATCACTCATGGGCTGATATTTAGATGCTTTAAATTTTTTTATGACTTCTCCTATGACTGATAAAAAAATAAGGATAAATAAGAAAGAATAAATCAATTTTATGATTGATTAAATGAGTATTGGTAGGTGATTATTTGGTATTTGATAGATGAACATTGAGTAGGATTAGTCTTATATTTATACCACACCTTTTGAAAATATCTCATGGTAGGGTTCAATAAAATAAATAGGATGACCCATAGGTTTCAAATACTTTCTAATTTGGATGAATTTTGATTACTTGACACTAAATAAAGATCTAGACACTAGTGTCGATGCTAGTGTCCCTATGTGGTTGGTAGTGTCAAAAAGGCTAGAAAACATGTATGGATCTATACCTAACATTGAAAGATATATATCAAGTTTTGAGATTTTTATAGTGTACAATTTGTTTGAGCCATTAGAATGGTATGTGTTGGACTATAAGATAATAATTTAAGCACATTGAGATGGTGAATGTTTTAGCATAGGATTATGAAGAGGGTCATTAGTCTCTTATTAGTGAAAAAATTTCAAACAAAATAAGTTCAATGCAAACTAACAATTCTTGTTTACGTATTACAATGAATATATATAACAAGAGTAAAATTAAGACACAATTAAAAACACAAAATAAAATTTCCTTTTGAACTTCCTTGTAGCTCAAAATCTGCTTGTTGGGTTGGCCTGTTTGGCTATGTGCTCAAGAAATCTTTGTCAATGAAGCTCCATTGCTCTACCTCTACTTGACACCTTGGTAATGTTGGTTGGTTTGGATTGAATTGGATTATGAAATTGACATGGTAAAACTACAATGAAGCTTTGTGGAGGTATTTTTGAATAATAACATTACACATGAAAAGCTTCAAGATCAATGGGTAAGGCTTTGTATTTATAGCCTCCAACGTTAACTCTAACCTAAGTATAGTTAGATTAAATTTAACCATGATTGAGTTTGAAATAACCCTAGGTGAGTTAAGGATAACCCTAGTTAAGTTAAGAAGGGGATATGTAACTAATATTTGGGATAGAGATCCCATTTATTAAGCATGGTTCTCCATTTCTACATTTAAGGCTTTTTAGGGTGATATTTTAATTCCTTGACTTTGAGGATGATGATGTCATCATGACCTAATATTTATTGAAAATTTCATTTTTTAAAATTTGTTTTCATTAATTACACATGGAAAATTAACTTAATAATTTAATTTGGTTTATTTAGTTGATTCATTCTACTTAACATTTTGTCACTTTAAAAATTACTTAAGTGCCCCGCTTGATGGGTCTAGAAGCTAAACTACCAGTTGTTAGGTTGCAAGGTGACTGGAGATGATTCTTAGGCTTAATTTACATTGTTTAGTAAAAATTAATCTAAATTTCAGTTGGAAGCCAATTGTGACCAAAATGGGGTTTCTATAGTTTGCCCCTGTTTGGGAAGGCATTGAAAGCTATAGGCATAATAACACCTTCTCAAATAATGAAAAGTTACATAATGCCTATTGCTCTAGAAGGTGATGGATGAGACTTGGATGCCCCCTAAAGGGAGTGGATGATAAATAAGGTCGGTGACTGTTCTCTCAAAAATAAGGAAATTATGGGACCTAAAGGTAAAGGGGGTGGAAAAGACTAATTTTTCCAAAGGCGGTTATGATCATTAACATAATGAAAAATGTCTCAATTGGGTGGATAAATATAATGATTTTACCAAAGGTAGTTATAATCATTAGCACATTTAAAAAATTCTCAAGGTGGGTAGATAATCCTAATGATTTGCCCAAAGGTGGTTATAATCATTAATAATCAAATAGATTGAAACACAATATTTTGCCCAAAGATGATTATAATCATTGGTATTGTAGTTTCAGATAATATGGAAATTTTATAAAAGGGAGCTTACATGTTGAATCCATACTCATAGAATAAGAGTAAGCTGATACAGAGGATAGACATGAATTCAAGCTACTTGCTAGTAGAGAGATGCACATCCTAACTAGAAAGGATTAAAAGTCATTTGTGATTTAATTGCTCTATATGTGGGTAATATTTGGATAGGTCAAGAATTTGTCAGGGGAACAGGAGAAGTACCATGACACCATTGCTTGTAATATCAAATAGATTGATTTTTGTTGTATCACGTGATGGTATGCACCATGATATAAAACACCATGATAACATTGCTATAATATGCATAAGGATTGACACTCAATCCAATAAACAAATGAATATAATACACCAAAGATAAAAACTATGATTACAATGTTGATGTATGAATATGATGGACTTAAGTATAATGCACAAGGAATCACCCAATAAATGCATACATACTAAGTCAAAGAATAATAATGAAAGCAAATAAATAGGCAAACAAACAAATAAATGAAAACACAAAACAAAACACCAATAAAAAAAAGAGTGAACAAAACAATCAAAACAAAATGAAACAAACACAAACAATGGTTAATCACAATGTGAGGGCAAATAGAAAACAAATTATGTGTGTATGTGTAATAAAGGTGTTACTCTTGGTGATAGGGTGACCCCTAAGTTAGATAAAAATGATGCATGTATTGCAAGGATAATTAGCACAAGGTTACCCCTAGGATTAGGGAAATAATGACACATAAGATGAAAATACACATTGCCCACAAGATAAGGAGAAAACATAATAAAATCAAAAAAATAGGGGGAAAAGAAGAAAAAGAAGGGGTAATTGAGCTGACTCCAGATGCATGAGGTAAGTGGATGTTGCCTACATAGTTACATGGATGTAGGATCCAACATGAACTTCAGGCCAAATGTCGTTTTCCTAGGGATAGAAGAAAATTGATGATAAAGAAACATGATTGATGTGTAGAGGAATATGGGAATGGTCTCACAAAATAGTGAGTACGGAAGAAGTATGTGATTGTAAAATGGAGAGAGCATTCAAACAGAAATGGATTATAAAATAAAGAGAGCGTAAGAAAATATAAGTGGTCATGAGTGCATAAAAGTCTAATACATAATGCTCACAACATGAACTTGCAAAATGACAAGAGTGTACGACTAAGCCCAATAAGGATGGGAAAACTAAATGACAAGTGGTTACTCATGAAATAGATAGGATTCCCAAATTTCTTAAGGAAAAAAAGTGGTTTAAAAGAAAGGAAGGTGTGGCCGAGCTACCCCATGTATCTAAGTGCTATCTACATAGTCTGTGTGAAGCTAAGGATGATTTAGTTCTCCTATAAATGCGAGGAAAAAGACCAAGGTGGTCATAGAAAAAACTAAACAACAAGATGGACCAACCCAAAAAATTTAGATGACTTTATATCACGCATGGAAATTCTAAGCCAATTTTCATGATTTTGTGATTTTTAAGATTTTTGAGATCTTTTACCAATGTTTTTAGAAAATTTTAAGCATCTCAACATGATCGAGGATGATGAGATACAAAACAATCCAACTCATAAAATTATGAGAGCATGGCTTAAGTTGATCGTAAAATGGTGAGAGCATTCAAACTTTAAAATACTCTCAAAATAGTGAGAGCATGTAAAAAGGTGACTGAGCTGACCTCAACATAAATTGAGTGATACATACATAGTCCAATTAGGACCTCAAGTCACTATAGTTATGCCTTATACTAGAGGAATATGACTAGGTAACATCAAGTTTATGAATTAGGTAAATGGCACAACATAGCATAGGAATGGCAAGATGATGCAGCAAGGTATGAAAAAGGTGTTATTCTTAATTTTCCCATAGGTACTTATAATTAGGAAATAATAGCATGGGTACTATTTTCCCAAAGGTGGTTATAATTAGAAGCACCTAGAATAAAATAGAACATGATAATAATGAAAAATGTAATTGCCAAACCATGGTGATATTAGTCCAAGATATTGCCTCTGTCTAGAATACTAAATCAACTACTGATACTTGATCTGAATCCCCACACTAAAGGTGCCTAAAAAATAAATGGATCAGAACCACGGTCAAAAAAGGGTGGGATGGGAGGGTAAGTCAACTTTGGTTGATAGTGAAGGTATGGTAGGAATGTTATAAGGTAAAATACAAGGAAGGTGATGATATGGTACAATGGAAATGAGCCTCATAGACAATGCCTTAGGCTTTTCAAGTGAAGTAATGCTTGAGGTGTATTATGTTCATAGGCTCATCAAGTTCATATCCATTTGGTGTAACAAGCTTGTATACTTCAAATCTATAATTGGTAATAATGACATATAGGCCTACCTAATTGGGTTTGAACTTGCCCTTCTTCTTTTTCTCAGTTGTGGTGTTCTTTTGGTTTTCTTTAAGGACAAGATCACTAAGATCGAACTCTTTGTGTTTGAATTGCTAGTTATATTGACCATGTAGTTTGTCTTGGTATGATTGAAGGCTGTTTATAGTGCCCATGCACTTTTTGTCTAGTAATCCTAGCTCTTGCAAGTGAGCTACTCTATAATCTTCATCATCCAAGATGTATCTCAATGAGATATACATAGAAGATAACTTAAAATTGATGGGAAGAATGGCCTTAGTGCCATATATGATGGAATATAGTGTGGCTCTTGTTAGAGTGCAATGATTAGTAAAGTATACCCAAAGGGCATGAAATATCTATAGGTGCCAATCGTGACCAACTTCATTGACAATATTTTTAAGGACGTTGACATTGGTTTTATTAGATGCCTCTACTTGGCCATTACCTTGTGGGTAATATGCAATGGAGAAATGTTGGGTGATGTTATAATCAACATAGAAGGATTTGACATCCTTATTTTTAAATGATACAATATTATTAGATATAATGTCAGATGGGATACCATAACAATAGATGAGATAGTTAAATATGAATTTGGAAATCTATTTTCTAGTCACATAAGTGAGGGGTATAGCTTCAACCCACTTAGTGAAATATTCAATAGTGGTAAGGATGTGTTTATGGCCATTATATGAGGTAGGGTTAATCTTCCCAATGAGATCGAGTCCTCACATTGAAAATGGCCATGGTGTAAGCATTAGTTTTAGTGTTATAGTTGGGGCATGAATAAAATTGGCATGCCTTTGACATTTTTTTCATCATTTGACATAAGAATCTGCATCTGGTTCCATAGTTAGCCAATAGTAACCAGTACATAGGATCTTTTTGGCCATGATGGCCCCGATGATGTGGGATCTACATAGTCCTTCATGAACTTCCCATAATGCTAATGTGACTTTTGCTGAAGTTAAATAATAAATTTGAGTTCCATCAAAGCTTTTATGATGAAGGGTTGGTCCAAGTAAGGTATAACAAAAGGCTTGATGGGTAAAAACTTTTGTTATTTATGTGATAAGTTTGGTGGCATCATGTGATTATGAAGGTATTTATATAGGTATGAGTACCAAATAGAACTAGGGCCAATAATATCATAGATCATTGTGATGATTGAAGGTTTATGAGAAGGTGCTAGAAGATGTTCTATAACAAATTGATATTCTTTTGCCTTATCAATACCACAAATCAAAGAACCAATTATAGCCATGACATCCATTGTCCTATTACTATCCCTAGGTATGTGTTCAAATTGTATATGGAAAATATGATATTTGAGAGTGTTCATCGTGGCCTTATATGGTACTATCTTGTCATCTTTGGTATAAAAGTGGTCTATAACTTGATTGATGATTAATTGAGAATCACCATAAACCATGAGATGCTAAATATTCTATTGTATTACCTGAAAAAGACATATAATGAATGCTTCATATTCAACCATGTTATTAGTACAAAGAAATATGATATAAAACTATTTGGGTATAAGATCCCTCAATGGTGTAATAAACAATAGGCCTGCTCTTGATCCATGAGATGTGAATGTTCCATCAAAATAAAATTTCCATTGCTGCTCCTTAGGAGGTATTTCTATGATGGTCATGATGGAATCATCTGGGAATTGAAATGTGAGTGGTTTGGTATCTAAAAGGGGAGATTCAAGAAGCTGGTCTATAAGTACTTGTCCTTTTATGGCCTTCTAATTGACATATTCAATCTTGAATTCACTCAAGAGAATGATCCATTTAGCCATGTGGCCTTATAAATCTACCTTTGATAGTAGATATTTGAGAGGATCTACTTTGACAATAACTATGGTCTCATTTTTAAGCATGTAATGATGCATCTTCTAGGATATAAAGACCATATCTAAACAATATTTTCCTATTGGCATATAGTTGTGTTCATATACGGCCAATGTATGACTTAGATAGTACTTGACATGATGTTTCCCATTCTCATCATGCTAAACTAAAAATGCTTCCTGGGATTTATCACTAGCAGATATGTATAGAAAAAATGGCCTGCCTATCATTGATGGTAATAAAATAGGTGGATTGGAAAGATATTCCTTTAGGTGCTGAAAGGCTTTCTATCATTATTCATCCCAAATAAATGTAACACCTTTCTTTAGTAAGTGAGCAAAGGAATGGCATCATCCAACTATGTAATGAAACATCTAATAGACTAGATTTTGGCCTATAAATTGTAGAGTTGATTCAAATCAGAAGGCGGTGGCATCTCGGTAATGACTTGTACCTTGGCATGATCAAATTCAATGCCTTAATGAGAGACAATAAATCCTAAAATTTGCCTAAAGTGACACCGAAGATGCACTTCTTTAGATTGAATTAGATCTTTTATTCATAAATCCTTTCAAATATTCTTCATAACATGGCTAGATGATCTGCATGGGTATTTTATTTACCGAATATGTCATTGACATAGTCTTCAATAATGTCATGCATCATATCATGAAATATGATGGTCATGGCTCTTTGGTATGTGGCCCCAACATTCTTAAGGTTGAATGGTATAACATGATAACAAAATGTTCCCCAAAGAGTGGTGAATATTGTCTTGTGTTGGTCTTCAGGGGTGGTCTTGATTTGATTATACCCTAAAAATCCATCCATGAAAGATAACATTTCATACTTGATCATAGAGTCAACTATCATGTCGATATTTGGTAGAGGAAGTCTTCCTTGGGTAAGGCCTAGTTAATGTCTCTAAAATCAATGCATATTTTAATTCCTTTTGGATTTTTACTAATAGGCACAACATTTGAGATCCAATCTAAATAGTCAATCAGTCGAATGCATCTCACTTCCAAGAATTTTTATAACTCTTTCTTTACTAATACAATAATATAAGGATGCATCTTGTGAAATTTATGTTTCATAGGTTTGACATCAGGATATACAACAAGGTGATGTACAACCAAGGTGGGGTCCAAACGTAGCATGTCTGAATAGGCCCAAGCAAAAATGTTTATAAAGTCCCTTAGAAGGGCTGTAAAAACTTCTCATTCCTTGTCAATAAGGTATGTGCCTAATTTGATCCAATTTGGGTTGTTTGGAGTCTTGATGTTGACTTTCATGGTATCTTCTACTAAGAGAGTCAAGCTATCCTCCAAAATGGCTAGCAAGGATGTAAATTAACTTGTGATAGAAAATTCCTCTAGTCAGACTGGTTCTTCAAGATCTCCTAAATAGGATGAATCAAAATCTGCTAATGGCAATGATGGCCATGTCACAAATACTATAGGAAATTCTTGGGAAATTTGGTCAAAGGCATGTTGTTTTACTGAATTGAACTTAGACCCCAAAACAAGTTCATCATTGGTGGTCAATTGAGATTATTTTGAGAAAAAGTGAACACCCCCGTCTAGTGGCACTTGAAATAGGTTTTCACCAAAATACTAGCCTTTCTCTTTACTTTTACCCTGACCCAAAAGTTCCTCAAAGAGGTTTTTAATTTAGTACCTCAATGTTTTATTATTTTGTTTTTAGTTAAGGGTATTTACTCACTCTCCAAAATAGGTCATAGGATCTAATTTAATATAAAACCCTTATTTGTGGTATCAAAATAGAAAATTTTCTCTTAGGCATAGAAAATTACAAAAGGCATCATCATTGTCAAACTTGTCTACAGGCACTAAGGATTCTTACTGGTCCTAGTCTATAAGTTGAGGATGATAAAGGGGAAGTGGGAAATGTCAGGTTATTAGGGTAATGGTACAAATGGTATGGGGGTCAAATAGGTTGGTATTGGCAAGGTATTCATAAATGTTATGATCAGACCCTACTTCATTATTGCCATTGTCACCACTAGTCATTAGCATTGAAGCACAAATAAGATATGTGGGTTGACCCTCAGGCAGTTTAAATCTAAGACCATAAGTTTCTTTGTACCTAGTCATAGAAATGGGCTCAAGAGTTTCTTGCTAGTTTTCCCCTAGACCTCTTTCTTCATAGGCTTGATTATCCATGATCCTATTAGGGATGGAATATTTGGCATTTTTGTAGCAATCAACCAATTTTTCATTGTACAACTAAGAATCATCATTAGAAAGTGGGCCATCTTATTGGCTAGTGGTTGGTGTGAAAATAATAGGGGTTGGGCTATGAAGCTTGCCTTTTCCATTCTATTGCCATTCCATGATAGATGGTTTTGATTTATGCTTTCCATAAGACTTGGGGTTCTGTGGAAGCTTGGCAATATGGAATATGTCATGGGTCAAATTCTCTCCTAGATCATTATCCAAGATGGTAAAATGATTAGACATTTTAATAGGAGGCATATGTGAAGATTAGGTAAGGCTATTTGGGTCTATACAATTGGCGTATAGAAATTCAACAAGTATCTCTTTGTTTTTATCCTCCTTGGGTACTAGGTCTAGGCCAAAGTGGTAGTTGTAACTTTTGTACTCAGCCTCTAAATGCTTGTAGTGTTTATAAGGCTATCTATCTCCATAGATAGTTACCTCCATCCTTGAGTGAGGGAATTTGATACACTAGTACAATGCTGAAGGGATAACACAAATTTCATGTATCCATGGTCTACCCAAAAGTAAATTGTATGATAGGTTTAGGTCCAACACATGGGAAAGTGTATCATGGGTCAAAGGCCCAACAATCACTGGCAAGCTTATGGTTTCTTGTGATTCCCATTCTTCATTATCATACTCTATGATAGTAATATTTTCTAGCTATAGATTGGATATTGTATATTCTAGATGCTTGATGAGATTTAGAGACACAATATTCAGGCCTAATCCATTATCTATGAGGATACATTTGAATTTATACCGCATGATGACAAATTCAATGTATAATGGGTTGTTATGGAGAGGGCCAAATGATGAAATATCACTTTGGTCAAAGGTCAACTATTGGCCTAGGGCTAGGCTTCTAACCAAAGCTTGAAATTTATCTGGGGTTATGTCATTTGGAACTTGGGATTGGCCTAGGAGTTCAGTTAGGATATTATTATGGATAGTAAACATATGCAACAAATCTAGAATGAAGAATTGTGTGGGTATCTTTTAAAGTTAATCCAAAATTTTGTATGACTTTTCCTTAACAGTGGTATATGAATTATTTCTAGCCAACATAGTTGGTTGAGCCAGTTCATTGGTAGGAGGTTATGGGCCTGGAATGGTAATATTAGGTTGTGAGTTATGATTACATAATCTAAATTGGATATAAGACCATTATTGCTAAAAAATTATGGAGAAGGTCTAAATAGGATAAGTCTCGATTATTGGTGCACGTGGTTGTGGTCTTGGGATAATGATGAGTTATTAGCATAAGGTTCTGAAATAGTAGTCCCTACTTACTATTGCACTTGGATGTGGTCCCAAGTTAAGGAAGGATTACTGGCATAGGTAGGTTGATTGGTATTATTAAGAAATGGTCATGGTCTATTGGCACTTGGTCTAGGATTCATGCTAATGGTAGAAGCATGCCCACCTAAAATATGACCTATAACTTTATTTTAGTTATGTGTAAATGCATGGTAAGACTGTTGGTTGTTGGGGTCATTTTGTATTTTGTTCCTCCTATTCATTTGATGTTGTTATTGTTGCTGATTTTGCTGTAGTAGTTGTTGATAATGTTGTTATTATGGTGGATTTTGTTGTTACTAATGAATGTTATTGTTATGTTGTGGAAAATGATTTTGGTAGATACCCAAGTTTTGATTGGACATAGATGCTCTATTATCTATTTGGATTTATCCATTTTTTAAAATATTTTAAATAAGGTGCTTCAGATTCACACAATGACATATAGAATGTCCATAAACATAGTGGTATTCATAGAACTCATGCTTTCTATACCAGTCTATATATGGTGTACCCTCAGGATAATTTTTAGAATTGTCCAATTAATCATGTTGGCCATGGATAGTTTGTGAAACACTACTTCAATGTGTTCACCAAGATCACTAAAGACATATAAAGTGGATTTTATTTTTGGATAAGGAGTTTGAAAAGGTGGTGGTTACTGCATTTGAAGTCCCAGTCTAGGTTATTGTGTAGGTTGTGCTTGTTAATAAGGAATGAGTTGCATTTTTAGCATAAGCTAAATAGATGGTGTTTGCATTATTTGGACATTATGTGACTCAGTTAATCCATTACCAATAATGTTCTTATTGTAGTTATATGGTTTGGGTTTTTCATAGTTGCTAGATTGAGTTGGTGTTGATGCTTGTGTTTAGACTTGGTTAGGGTTTTGGCTTGGGCATACACCTTGGTTTTGGTTCTAATTCTGATTTGAGGAGGTTAACTTGATAATCCCTTATTGATAATCATTTTTTCAATCTGTAATCCTTTATCAATAATATCATTGAACGTATGTGCACATTGTAGTTCTAGATGATAAGATATCTCAATATGTAAATTTTTAGTAAATAAAGTGGCCAATTATTTATCTGGTAAATTATGGGTAAAGATACTATCAAGTGCTCTCATCTCTGTGGATAGCTTGCAAAATTTTCTCCATCCTTATACTTCACCTAAGTCAAATATACTAATGAAATCTCATGACCAATATTATAGGAGAAATTTTGCATGAATTTATTTGAGAGATCATCAAAATCAAATACTAATTTTTTTGGCCATTTGAGGAACCACTCTAAAGCCTATCTAACTAGACTTTGAGGAAAGAAAAAGAGTGGTAAATGTCACTATAATCCATTGGTTGGCATACGATAAATAACTCTATTAGATGTGCCTTAGGGTCTCCATTACCCTTGTAATTGTCAAATTTTGATGGTTCATACCCTGGAGGAAATGGTATCTAAAGATACTACATGTTTAATGGGTATGAGCACATGTCATCTAATTTAAATTTCTTGGTCTACTTCCCTATTTAAATGGAAACAATCACATCCTTCATTTTTTGTAGTTCTTGTGACAATAAACTAGATGGTACAATTGATTGAGGCTGTGGCTAGGTGGTCAAAGGTGGATTACCTTGACCAGGATATAATGGAGGAATGGTTTGTTTTTAAATGTTGCTTTGTTGAATGAATTGGCTAGGAATATGCATCCTTGGATTAGGATGCAATTGTTAAAATTACACACATTATTGACATATATTCTGTTCAAATTCATTTTATGGCCTTAGGTCTAAGGGAATTAGGGCTAAGATGGAAGGATATGGATTTGTGAACTATATTGTGCCTACTAAGATTGAGTAGGGATTTGCTGTCAACTAGTTAAACCTAGCTGAATAAAGGGAATTTATTGGGGACTAAGGCCCTATCTTTGAATCTATGGAACATGTTGAGTAAAAGGTAATTTATACCTAATTAATATTTATTGGACATTGGTACCTATTTGTTGTGCAACACCTATTATGAACTAGATGCTTTTTGGGTGTTTGGCATTTATCTTTGAACAATAGAAATAGATTATTTATTAGACAATGTTTATGATTGTAAAGGTACATTAGTCTATGACTATTAAGGTATGTTTATTGCTACCTATTGAGGTGGAAAATTTATTTCCCCATGTTGAGGTGGTGTAGTGTTCTACCTTTACTATAGTGGTAAATTAGATTGTGCTTATTTTTGTAGAATTTTAGTCACCACCTATTGAGGTGGGATAAGATTTGTCACTTATTATTGATGCAAATCATTGGTCAGTGCTTGGTTACTTACTCCCTATTATTGCATGCTTGAAGAAGTAGATGGTTGAGGATGGGAAGTAACCTAATGTGGTTGAGAAATAAGAATTCCTGCCCCCTATTATTGTGAATCACTCATGGTATTAACTAAAGGTACTTATTGGTGTGAAGTATTTGTTTGTGCATTTAAACCACTTTGGCCTAGATTGGAAGACACATGTTATCCACCATGTTTGGTACATTATTTTATGTAGAGGCTAACATCACATATTTAATAAGTGGGGCATTGATCATGTCACCTACTAAAGTAATTTAGGCAAATGGGTACATACCCTAATTAACTTGACCTATCGAATCAACTAATAATCTTGTTGGAGGAATTAACTCTATGAGAAGAGCATTTGATATGGACATAGAATTGAAATTATGTGTTAGGTTAAGGTAGGTCTAATATGCTTATTGTATTTGTGTGAATTGGTCCTCCATGGGGCCATTTCTTCTTGAAATAATATTTTGTTCTTGATATGAAACCATGATCACTTGAGGATAACTAGTAGAGTCATGTTCAATGGTTTGGGTGTAAGGCATGTTTTGAGGCACTCTAACTAAACTAGGTATGTTTTCATGGGGGAAGTCTACTTGAAACTTGGACCCTACATCCATTGCTATAACTCAAAACTCATCCTTATTTTCAAGCAAGTGACGATAAAAAAATAAGGGTCATATGTCGATGACATAGTGATGTGGTATGGTTGTTATTGAACTTGTTCCATAACTGAGGCACACTAGCTAGATATTGAGTTATTTGTTCTTGGTCATGTTTTGAATAGGGAGGTGTATTAACCAAGTAATGTGATAATAGATATTGGTTTTATTCCCTTTATTGAATAATGTAATGAGGATATGTATTTGTATCAAAAACTACATCATCTCTATATGGGTCTTGAACAAATTTATCATTCATGACTACATTATCATAACCTAGATTGTACATGGATCCACTATGAGTGTATTGATACATATCAAAATCAATGACTAATATCTCATGAAAAATGTATAGAGTTCTATAAACTCTTAAAACAAGGTCTAAATGGCAAATGGTCCAAACTTGGTCTAAATGGTAAACTTGGTCTAAAAGGCACACTTGGTCTAAACTTGGCCTAGGAATGGATTTGTTCTCTAGAATTGATCAATGATAAACTCAGTCTAAACTTCCTCAAGGTATAATGTCAAATGCCTCACATAAATGGTCAAGTGAAATATAAATTTGAATGCCAATCTTGGTAAAAAGTGTTTCAAACAACTCTAATCTAAGTCTAAAAATGGAAAAGGTTGATAGGTCTTTGGGAACAAGGCACAAAGCTAGGCTCAAAAAAAGTAGGTATAAAATAAAAGATAAAATCTTAGGTCTTTTGGAAACATGACACAAAATCTAGACTTGGAAACAACACTAGGTCTAAAAAGGTAAAAGGCTAGGTCTTTTGGAAACATGACACAAAAGCTAGACTTGGAAACAACACTAGGTATAAAAAGGTAAAATGCTAGGTATTTTGGAAACATGACACAAAATCTAGACTTGGAAACAATACTAGGTATAAAAAGGTAAAATGATAGGTATTTTTGAAACATAACACAAAATCTAGACTTGAAACACACTAGGTCAAGGTAAAAAAGGCAAGACAATTAATTTAATAATTTGAAACACTTGGAATAAAACTAGGCATTAAAATTTAAACACAAACTTGACCATTGGTAAAAGACATTTGAATTTGGGCATACACATAAAATTAATTTGGAAAATCAATTCCAAGTAGGCAAAAATAAGGATGAGGAGTAAAACATTCAAGCCCAAGATATGAGCAAGACTCAAATGTAAACTAATCACACTTAAGGTTATACTTGGAGAGTGTTTTAACCTTAGTTCTAAGTAACATAAGAGATGAGAGGCAAATGAAAAAGATCAGTTCCAGAATCTAGGCACAAAAGCTATTCAAATCAAGCAAATAATTAATTTAAGTTACATAATCCAAAAGTGAGAGGCAAATGTCTAGGCCAAAATTAAGTGAGGCATAGGCATGAACCGATCAATGTTTGAATTTGAAATTCATAAGACCATTTCAAACTTGGTTTAGAATAATTGGATTCTCAAATGGTTATAGACCAAAATGAATGGCATAATGATACTAGGAATAGAATAAAAAGGCACACGTGGTTTCAAACTTGATTGGACACAAGGTAAAGGTTTTTAAAATAATACGAGTAGCATAACGACATTATCTTGCTCAAAAGGTATGATAAATGGTTTGATTTAAATAATTTAATGCAAAGATTTGGAATGAAATGGGTAGTGTAATGATGCCCCTTTCAAATAAATGACACATACACACACAAAATTTGAAAAATGACCAAGGTAAAGTGTGGCATCAAATGTATAACATAACACCTCTTTAGGATAAACGTGGGTGTATAAACATGACTTGAATTGGACGCAGTTTGGGCAAACAAAGATAATTTTGACTCAAAATAATACAAGTAAAAAGGAAAAAGACATAAATTTAATAAAGTGTATCGTCCTATCCTAAAAACTGACAAGGTGGCTTCATATTATCAAATTCCATCTATATATTCCTTCTTAAGAGGAAATAATTTGTTAATCCAAAAAAATTAATGTGCATGAAAGGTAGGGTTTTTAGGCCACCTCTTCTCTCAAAAATTTGTACGATGACATGGAAATTTAGGCTACTCACCCTACATTGAAAATATTTTTATGATGAGTGGTATTTGTCTAAAACTATAAGTTTTGTGTGTCTAGATAGTCCCAAGTGTGGTTAACACTAGAGATGCAATCACATCAATTGAGTTCATATCAACTAACTTACTATGCAAGGGTATATTCATTTGCATAGCAATTCTATATGTGTACTTCTTAGTGGAGTCCCCTAGTTAGCCATACTTGACTCAGGTTTTTGTTATGATCGAAGAGGCTAGTCGCTTATCCCCCTAGAAATTACAATATTCATGCCCTGATTTATATACCCCATCATGGAGCAAGGTTGAAACAATGTTGAGGGATGAATTCCTGAGTCAAAGCTTCCCTAAAGAACTTATGGGGAGGTGATGAAATCCTATACATAAGCCAAGATGCAAGAAATTAAAGATAGAATGATTTTAAGATCATTTTTAGGATCACCCAAGTCATTTTAATCTTGATGAGTGCCTAGTGACATTCCTTCTATGCTTGGACTAAGTGACAAAATGCAAAGGACAAATTGCTTTTGGTCACCCAAGTTCTCTAAAGGGGATGGAGGGAGAACATACGTGGTAAGTCTATTTTCTAAAAATAAACAACAAATTAAAAAAATGATAAATAAAAAAACTCTTAAGAACATTTTAGTCTAAGATTATGTTAATTTTATAAATCCAAGTGAAATGTGATGTGAAATTTATCCCCTTGGCTTTGTTTGTTGATTTTTGAACTTTGAAAAACAAAATAAAGAAACTAAGATGATTTTAAACACTAAATGTAAATGTGATTTAAAAATTTAAAGTGATAAAAAATTCTTTCTTTGGCCTTTGGGTCCTACAAAGAGTGTTAGTGGGTTTACTTATTACTTGGAAAAAGTGATATTCTTCCAAGTTAGCTAAAAAAAACATAAAATCACCTCTTTGGAATGATTTTATAGTTATGTAGTAAATTGCAAAGCACAAAATTGTTTTGTTATAAAAACATAGTCAAAAATTCATATGATTAGAACTTACAAGTGATTTCGTGAGTTTTTAATGATTTCGTAACTTAGTTTGATGATTTTACTACTCTAATAGACAAATTTGAAGTTCAGGCAAATAATTTCACACTTTAGGTGACAATTTATTAGTTTAGGAAATAATTTCATGATTATGGAAAACCTGAAACAAAACACATAAACACACGGGGATGATTTCACAGTTTTATAGTGATTTTTTAATTGGAAAAAATGATTTTACCTCTCAGAGAGATGAATCACAACTAGGCAAAACAAATTCACAATCTCAAAATGCAAATTTATTACCTAAAAATGTGATTTCACTATTGAAGACAACAAATTTGCTATTGGAAATGACAAATTCAAAAATATGAACCAATTTCATAGTTATTTTAAAAAAAAATCTAAGAAAAACACTATTTTCCTATAGAATGATTTCGTTGTTTGTTCGATGATTTTGCCATTTTTGAACTTGATTTTGAAGTTTCATAGGGTCAAGGCTAAATCAGAGTAATTTCATAGTTTTCCAAGATGAATTCATAGATTTGACCAATGATTTCATGGTTTACCTCACCAAATTCATAATTACGCAGTCATAAATTCATTAATACGTAGTCACAAGGGAAAAATGGAAAATTTAGCAATAAAATCAAGAAATTATGCTCTATAATAGAATCTTCTTGGCTCCAAAAGGATCCTAAGATCCTCCATTCATGATTTTAGGGTACGTGGTCACACAAAATGTGCCATTATGTATCATATGATTATGAAGATGGTCATTAGTCTCTTGTTAGTGAATAAAATTCAAACAAAACAAGTTCAATGCAAACTAGCAATTCTTGCCTACGTATTAGGGTGAGCATATATAACAAGAACATAATTAAGACAAATAAAATAACAAAAGAGAATCTCCATTTGAACTTAATTGTAGCTCTAAATATACTTGTTGAGTTGGCTTACTTGTCTATGTACTCAATAAATATTTATTAACGAAGCTCTATTGCTCCACCTCTCTTTGGCACCTTGGTAATGTTGGTTGGATTGGCTTGGCTTGGATTATGAAATTGGCATGGTAACACTACAATAAATCTTTTTGGTTTTATTTTGGAATAATAAAATTACACATAAAAAGATTCAATATCAATGGGTGAGGCCTTATATTTATAGCCTCCAAAGTTAACTCTAATCTAGCTATAGTTAGGTTAAATTTAACCATGGTTAAGTTTGAACTAACCATAGGTGAGTTAAGGCTAACCTTAGTTGAGTTAAGGAGGGGACATATAATTAATATTTGGGATAGAGGTACCATTTATTAAACATGTCTCTCCATTTATGCTTTTAAGGATTTTTTGGGAGATATTTTAATTCCTTGACTTTGAGGATGATGATGTCATCATGACCTCATATTTATTGAAATTTCCATTTTGTAAAATTTGTTTTCGCTAATTGCACATGGAAAATTAAATTAAGAATTTAATTTGGTTTAATTAGTTTATTCATTTAGTTTAGCATTTTAACACTTTAGGAATTACTCAAGTGCTTCGCTTAATGGGTTGGGAGGCCAAACTGCCAATGGTCAGGTCGCAAGGTGACTAGGGATAAATCTGTGAGAGGTTAATGTTGTGTACAAGATAATACCTCAAATAGGGATGCATCAACATGATTCTAAGCACTAATGTTCGATGTGTATATGAAATTGGGACATTCAATGATTCTTGAGCTTAATTTACATTGTTTGGTAGAAATCAAATCGAAGTCCGGTTAGAAGCCAATTGTGGCTAAAATGGGGTGTCTACAAATGCGAGCATTTTGATAGTCAAAAGGTCTAAAAATGAAGGGTATAACCCTGATTGTTATTTTTTAAATGTACAAGACTAATATGTCCTTAATATTTAGTTTTAGTATCTACATTTCCCCCTTTTAATATAGTAATGCATAAGAATGAGATTACTAGGTTAAAGTAAATAAATGCATACATAGGTGTGTACAAGACACCTTCCTTTTCTTGATACCACTTTGAGTGTTTTGATGGTGTATCACCTATAACCAGGATCATGTCATAGAATAAATCATTTCATATAATTTAGAAATTGAAATAATGTAAATGTTTGAAAAGAAAGAGAGAAATGAGGGGGTACACCTATGTGTCGATATAACAATGTTGCCCCTTTTGTATTATTTTTGGTAAATATGCTTCCTTATGAAGCATTATAATTGAGAGGGGTTTAGAAATGAACCTCATGGATTTGAAGAGGTGTATTTTAAGGTATCATGACCCCAATTTGATTTAAGAATGAGTTGTGATATGGCCATTGAGATCACTAAATCTCAATCGCACAACTCATGTGTGAATACATAATCTGGTGAGGGTGAGTCATTTAATAAAATAATCCTATAAATATGGTGAGGTTGGTTGATTTAATTAACCTAACCTATAAATCTGGTGAGGCTGAATGATTTAATCCATTCAACTTATAAAGAGAACCAACTGTTATAGATGTAAAATGTTTGATAATAATACTTCTTAGTGTAATGAGTACTTCTTGGTGATAGTAATTTAGATATATAATTAGTAAATTTTATAATTTTTGGTGAAATGGCATGGAATATACACCTATAATATGTCTCAACTAAAGTATACATGTCACAAATCTAAAAAACTCTATTTCAAATTTATGCAAAATTTATACAATGTATAGGATCCTGACCCAAGTGTATATCTGAATCATGCAACTATACTAGAGATTATGCAAGTGTGTAGGTCATGTATTTGTGAAATTACCCAAATAAAATTTAGAGATACTAAAAATTGAGTAAGTGTGGAGGTCATATGTTTATGACATGCCCCCACTAAAGTTTGAAAACTATGAAACTATGGAGGTCATGTTTTTATGACATTCCCCCACTGATATGCCCCCCTTTTGAGTTGAGGGAAATAGAATATGGTAGGTGACATACCTCAAAAGGATAAGTTAACTATATAATTTTTGTATTATCATGTAACATATATGAGTAACATGTCTAATTATATATATATTGATGAAGCTTACAATTTGTGATCACATCAAGCTATAAGATGCATGGTATAGATCATGGCAATGTCCAGAGAGTAACAGTACAAGATCAAAAAATAATCAAGCACACACTAGATCACTAAATTTAATGTAAAATGAATGGTCCAAGGGCACATCATACATGGGGCATGTTCAAATGTTTCATAATCAAACAAAAAATAACATATTCAAATATCTAATCAACATAGATTGACATATTGAAATGTTCAAACAACATAAAATGGCACATGAGCCAACATGAAAGGAACATATTGAAATGTTCCACAACAAAGAAAATAATAAGCAAGAAATACACTTGGAGAAGTAACAATGTGAATAAATGAAGTATAAGCAGCCATTATAAACATAACATACTTGTCCCTACATATATTTGTTAGAGAAAAATATCATGTAACATAACATATCAAGTACAATGTGAAAGATATGAGTATGGATATAGACATGTGTAAGTATTAGTATATAATATTAAACATGATAATGTATAAATTACCAAAAATTATATGTAACTTTCATCAATCATAATAAATGAGGTGGATGCCCCCAACATACCCTATGGCAAAGGTAGAGGAGAGGTCCAACATTTATATGTGCATATATCATGTGGTTGTGGCATGCTTATATCACACTCAAATATGTGTGAAACATATATATGTTTATAAATGAAATTATATGATATCTACCAACATGAAGCAAAACAAAATATATGCTAAGGAGATAGTAAACATGGGAATGCTAAATATTTTTATGTTTTTGAGTTATTTGAATGTTTTTGTATTTTATGGAATATTTGATTTTTTTAAATGTTTATTTTTTTTGGTATTTTGTAAATTTTTTTGTATTTTTTTTGGATTTACAAAGCTTAATAGGATGAAATGAGATGATTCCTCCCATTTGGAAGATAAAGGGCTATCTAATGGTCCACTTGGCTCTTTTGGATACCACCATTGTTCATGATTAATCATTGCCAATGATTTAACATTTTATGGTAATTGGGTCCCAACTATTGTTGTTATGGGTTTATCATTGTATCCATCATGCAACACATAAATTTATTTATCTTCAAACTGGAAGATGAGGCACATATTGGTAGTATTCACTATTGCATTCATATCAGTCAACCAATACTAGCTGAGATGAAGGGTTAAGTTTGGTTTTGGATTCATTACCCATATGAGTGTATAAAAAAAATTGGTCCACATACTATGGGTAGTATAATATACCCAAGAGATTTTGGTATCAATGGTGAGTGTTTTAACTCATTGATATTATGTCTCAATATTTGGAAACATGTAAGGCTACAAATTATGTCCCAATTGTTTATATCAACCTTGATATGTTGAAAATGGACCCCATCAATATTTATAGTAATAGATATTCATGGTGTGGCACTTTGAAGGATGCCTTTCATTTGAAATATTTAAATTATTATGTCATTTTCACTTTTCAGGTATAATTTTTATATGGCCATTATTTTTGTAGTTTTGAATTTAACATTATAAAGTCCCATAATGGTCAGTATCATGGTTGGTGATCTGATGATAAGTGAAATATAGTGATCCTTCTTTTTGCCTAAGTTTATTTTGGGATAGATGTCTATTAAGAGGCAGAGACATGATATTCTGCTCAAGTAACAAAGAAATTTTTATATGTAGAACATCTTGGTTTGTTGATATTTGTAATATTTACTATGGAGACTTATGAGAAAACTTCATAATGTTTACATGTTGGATTTGTATTTTCCATTTATAAGGTTGAATTAAAGTGAGGATCCAAGAGGGATGTATGGTTTAACATGAATTGACATGCACATATGTTATTTTTTTTTACCTTTATCTATAGGTGGTTTTGGCCCTTTTGGAGATGAATTTAACTTGTACATACCAGGGCCCCTACATGAAAATAGGTTATGCGATAGATTCTCAAGTGGATCAAAACTTAGTTTTCACAAGTTTTCATTAGTCATATAATGATTAGTTTCATCATCACTATCATAGTAATCTAAAATATTTCCATCTTTTTGTTCAATATTAACCCATAAAAGAAGCTCAAATGTTTGATTTTCATGCTGGATTGGTATTATTAGATCCTTTTATGTGGTTGTTTTCTTAATATGTGTATTTGGTGGTAGTTCATTGGTTGATGCCTCATGAGTATCTTGAGATAAATTATTTATTTGGCTTGACTCACCCATATCATAATTGGATCTACTTTCAAGTGGAATATGTTATTTTGGTGGAATTACCTTAGGGATGCCTTCATTGTTAGAATGTAGCAATTTACAAAATTTAAAAGGCTCATCATCAATAGGTATTATCCATAATGTCCCATCATGTATAAATTTGACACACATATGTAATGTATATGGAAAGGATTCCAATGTGTGTATCAAAGGTCTACCCAAGAGTAAGATATAATGAAATGATTGAGACATTATTTGGAATGTGGTTTGCACTATTTTTGGTCCTAACGTCATATCTAATGTGACTTGACCAATAGATGGGGTACATGTGTTATCAAATACTTTGATATGCATATTCAATTTTTGTATAATATTGGGGTTAATACTCATGGTGGATAGAAATTTTGCACTCCAAATATTTAGTCTAGATCCATTATCAAATAACACTCATTTGATGCCTTTTTTTTAGCATAATTACTTGTATAAATAAAGGCAAGACTTGATTGATGATATCCTTAGATGGTAAATATTTATGACTAAAAGTGCTAAGATTTACAATGTTCTTAAGATCTTACATAATATCGACAAAGTAAACTAGTTCTATATCACTTGGTACTTAGGTCTTAGATAATGCTTCATATAGATATCCTTATAGATAGTTGACTATTTTAAGAGCTTGAGGATTGTAATATTAGCATGTGTATTGTGTAGTTGGTCAACAAGGTTATATAATGTATATTTGATTACAAGTTTAGGCTTATGAGGAACTTGTTATATATTAATATGTTGTTGAGTAGGTTGGGTACCCTTTCCTCTTTATGTAGTGACAACATGGACTATGAAATCCAATATAAGCCATGGGCAAATAATGGGTGTGAGCTGGTAGCTATCAATTTAATAGGATATATGGGGATAAATGATTGGGAACATGCATGTTGGTGTCTAATAAATCTGAATGATGATTCAATATATTATTTCGATTTCATAATGATCTTGGTTAAAATTTTCCATATTTGATGATTACAAATACAGTTGCCAAAGGAAATTGAAAAACTAAGATCTAAAGATTACTTAAATTAGAAACCCTATAAAACTAAAAAACCTAGATCAATATAAGAGTGGAGTGGAAAAACATAGTGATTGGGTTCACCAAAATTTTAACTCTAAATTTAGATATGTGGGGATAGGGTTAAGAATATAGAAATAATTTAAGAAAAAGGGTGATAAACTAATCTATAACATGGAAATTAATTACACACTTAGATACACGGATATTATGAATTATAAATATGAGATATGCTAATATAGAAAGTACCATATTCAAAATATGTTCAATTTATTTCAATACAAAAGAGAAATGATACTTAACTAGGTTTACAATGCACAAGCATATATAGGTTAGACATAGGTATAAGTATGCATGATCAAGATTATGAAACAATTACCAAATTATTAAAATGATGTTTTTGAGACACTATTGTCGATGCTATTTCACTAAAATTTTGATTTATTTTATTTAGAAATAAAGTTGTAAAACTTAAAAGAAGGTTGAGGTTAGTAGAACTTGGATGTGGTTTATGCTCCATAATCCAGATGGTTATATATACTCCTCTTTGTCTTGGGAGGATGACCTATAGATAATAAAGACAATAGAAAATAGTTTATTATTTAGGTAGGTGGGTGGATTGCCTAAAAGCTAGATCTAAGAAGTACATGACTTCCTTGGAGGCTATCAATCCACCTTTTAAGACAATTTAATGTTGATAAAGTTGCTGATAAGAGAGGTTACATAAAATAAATAAAAGTAATTGATGAAAAGAAATAAATACTTTTTAAATAATAATTCATTTTAACAAAATAACATTAAAATAAATGCTAAACTATCAAGGTGTGGTTTAGGTGTGGTCATATTGTTGTTCTTAATTTTGTATAGTGATAGGGATGAATAAACAAGGTTTTTGGTTGAGGTTGGAAGGTGTTTATATCTTGTTGTTTTGATTGAAATGATTTACATAGTGACCATCAATAGTCAAGGCTAACCATCGATGGTTGAAAGCTGACCACTAATGTTGAGGTTTGACCATCACACATGATTGAGGACTGACCATCACCAGTTGATAGGTGATTGCCATGGTTGAGGGTGACCATTGGCAGTCACTATGGGTTTGGATAGATTATTGGTTCTAGACAAAATAGGCTATGGGTTGGTTACAGAAAGGTTTTATAGGTCGTTATAGGTTAGTTAATGGTCATAAGGGAAAGAGAAAGCCTCAAAAGTATCAAGGGTAAAGGTTTGGTACTCAGGTGATTAAGAATGGTTAGAGGGTGTTATGGTGGAAGAGGTAATGTATGAAGTTACAGAACCATTGAAACTAAATAACTAAAACTTAAAACAAGAATAATATAATTAGCTTGTGGTTGATAGTTGATGGCTTGAAGAAGTCCTGAATCTAGGAAGCTTTTTGATATCTTGCACCTGCCTCCTTTTTCTTCTTCACTCTGATGCCCCCTAGAAGTTCTCTTGATGATTATTGATGAGGATTCATGATCTCAACCTTCTCTTTTCCTCTCTTAATATATGGGAAAGGGAGGTTCCAATAAAAAGGTTTAACAGGAAGTCTAATTTATGCATTGATCATGTGAAAAACTAGTTAAATTTAGATAGCTAGTGAATTACAGTCAAATTGTAGTTAACTCCTTTGATCATGAAAGAACTCAAGTAATCATTGACAACCAGGTTCAATCATCAAAAATTGAGGGCTGAATTTAGTGGTTAAGGGTTGACCATCGATGGTCAAGGGCTGACCGTCACACATGATTGAGGGCTAACCATTGGTGGTTGAGGGCTGACCATTGATGGTCGAGGGCTAACCATGATAGTCAAGGAGATAGTTAAAATTGGCTAAATTTATCCAATTCCTCTAATGAATAGCGGTTAATGGTATTGAGAAGTGGTCCAAGGGTAATAAAGTAAGAATTGGTATATAATCTAATTGAAAGGGGGCCAAAAAGGTAGTTTAAATGTTAATACGACATCTAGAGCCATAGTGTACAATTTTTTAGTGTCTATATTTTCCCCCCTTTTGTTGTATAGTTTGTATCAGTAAGTTGAAAAATAAAAATGAAAAGTTGGTAGAAGGTTAGATGCCCCAAGTATGGGAGGAGGTATTCCCCCTCAAACCAAGATTCAATGAGGTGAAGTAAAATTGAATGAGGGTTTGATAAGTGGATAAGTGGATAATATAATGGGTAAGATAGATAGATTGGTAAAATAGGTTGATGTAAGGAGGACAAGTGACAAGTGAACCAAGCCACCACATTTAGGCATATTAGATGTGGGTGCACTTATAAATTGAAGTCACCGTGAAAAAGGTTACCATGTTATCAAGGGTCTAAAAATTAGATGATCCTAAGAATACATAATAGGTCATAAGTTGGATAGGTGGGTGATAAGGATGGTTTAGTTGGTTGGGAATTTAAGAGTGAATGGGTGCACAAAATGTGACTAAGTATGATATCATAGATCATGCATAGAATAAGTTTCCATAGTTTAGGTAGGTGGTAAAATAATTTGGGTATGAGAAGGACAAGTGACAAGTGGACTAGGTGATCATATTTAGGCATGACAGTTATGGTTGCACACATAAACTCAAGTATCCTAGGTAAGATCAATGTGTTATCAAGTATCTAAGGTAGGATGTGATCCTAAGAAGACAAAATAGTCATAGGTTTTAGGATCATAAAGGGTCATGCTCTGAGGTACCTAAATGGTTAGGCACAAAAGGTAGCACAAAGTTATCAAATATGGCAAGGTAGGTATATGGTCAAAATGACCAAGGTAAGGTTTGATCACAAAAAGTGTGAAAAGTGGGGCAAAATGACCAAGTTGATGTTAATTGGTTTGGTTGGTTGGTTGGTGGAGAATAAGGTGCTCTTTGATAGGTGCATGGTTGTGTAGGAAAAGGTGCTCTTTGATAAGCATATGGTTGTGGAGAAAAATGTTCTCTTTAATAGGTGTATGGTTGTGGTTATGATTTGGTTGGTTAAAAAAGTTTGGCTGGGTGGTCAAATTGGTTTGGTAAAAAAGAACCCATTTTTTTGTAAAAGGGTACAAATTTGGTGGTTGGGGTTCTAATGACTCTAAGAGGAGAAGACATACGCCTTTGTAAGTGGTCATGAAAGTAGAAGGAGGATAAAATGCTTTGGTTGACAAAGACCATAATGGCAAGATAGGTGGGCTTAAGAAAATAATCCCCTTTCATGTATTGCATTGGTGTTAGTTCATTGGTTAAAAGAAGTAGCTTGATCATGTAGTCTCAAGTAAGCTCAAAATCCATTGATTTGGTAGAGGGTAAAAGGTGGAGATGAATGGTAGGTGGATGAATGGTAGTGTAACCTTCTTGTGGGTATGGATTGCCCCTCTTGTAGGTGACCTAAGAACCATTATAGAAAAGTACATGCTCTAATTTTGGTGTAGACTGATCAAGGTAGGAAGTCTACAAATGCTATGTGAAAGCAGGTTGAAGCTTTCTTGGGATTGCTCTATTTTTGACTTTTGACTTTGGGGGGTTTTTGATGCTTTTATTTGATGGGTTTAAGAAGCTAATTGATGTGGGAAGATTCCAAGTGATTGATTTCTTGATAAATGTTTGGTTCAACCATCCTTCAAGGGAGTGGTCTAAACTTTTGAGTTGTTTTAGTGTGATAGATATCCTTTGAGAGAGTAGTCTACCTTTTTAAGTAATTTTTGGTAGTTTTGGGTAGCTATCCTTCAAGGGAGCAGTTTGCAATGCTAAAGATTTTTGACCCAGGTGATATTTGGTATCTCAAATTTTAATGTTATGCTAGTTTAGACATAGAATAGTCTATATAGGATAAAAGGATTTCCTTTATGGAGGCAAAACCATAACACAAGAAGGTTAATGATGGGTAAAAGAGGTTTAAGCATCAACGACCATGAGGATTCATCCTATAAAGGATGAAAAGTGTCCATGAGAATCATGCCATAGGTAGAGATATGGTACCCATGCTTAGGATTAGGTTAAGGATGTGAAAAATAATCACATGATCCTATTTTAATTGGTTGTCCTTAAAATAAGGAGATGAAGGTGGTTGAAAACAAGGGATGAGCTTAAGTTAGACACAAGATGACCAAGAAATTGGGTTAACAAAATAACAATTGTAAAAGCAAAGCATTGAGGGGTTTAGGTTCTGATATGCCCCAGATCCACACTTATATGTAAATGGTTTGAGCCAATCAGGAGAGAAGAGGTTCCCCAGCTACTTTCTAACACTTGATTAGGTGTGGAAAATATGCTGGATGGATAGAGTAAAAAGGTAATGCTGGTTAGGTGATGGTGGTTAGAATTTTGTTAGCGATAATGTTGGTTGGTTTTTGGTTTGGTTAGGTAGGTTTAAGTGTTGGTTTGGGTTGGTTTTATAGGTAGGTGTAGGCAAGGTAGTGAAAAGGCATGGTTTTAGGTATGGTTTTGATTATGATAGTGACCATCAGTGATTAGTATTAGACTGGCGATGGTTCACCAAAGATTGGTGACGATCAATATTTGAAAGGTAAAAGAGGTCTAAGGGAAGATCAGTGACGGTTCAACAAAGACTTCCATCAGTTGAGGTTTCAAGCAAAAGAGGTCTAAAAGGTGTGATTAATGTTGAAGTATTGCTTAGGTTTAAGGTTAAATGTTGGGTTAAGGTCAAGCTTGGTTTAATTTTAAGGTTGGTTTGGTGGTAATTAAGATTTGATTAATTATAGGTGAGGTTGGTTTAGTTATAGGCAAGGTTAAGATGATCATAGGTACCAAGGGTTGGTTTTGTCATAGGTGAGGTTGGGTTGATCATAGGTGAGGCTGGGTTGATCATAGGTGAGATTAGGTTGATGGAAAAAGTTTAAGGCCAAATTTATGGGTGAAGTTGCTGAAGGTGAGGTTGGAAAATGATAAATGGTCAAAGCCTTTTGGAAGGAGAGTTCCACAAGTTACTTTTTTCATGTCCAATGAAGATGTTAGTTAGTAAAGAGGGTTTAGGAGGGATGAAGATGACCTCATCCACCTAACAAGGGTTGTTATTTTTTAGTTGGTATGGAGTTCAAGTTGTATACGATGGTTTAGGTAGGATCTCCCCTATGGTGATATGGTGAGGGAAACATTATTGGGTCAGATTTGGGTAGAGTTAGGGTCTAGAAATGATGTTAGGAACATCATCTTGAAATAAAGATTAGTTGGATAAGAATGTCTGGTTGTCCCAATGAGGGACCTTAGGTGAGGTATTGGTAGCTTGGATGAAATGGTAATTGAGACTCAAGAAATTTTGAATGATGGGTTGATAGATAAGTTGGTGATAGTTGGGTTAAACGGTGGGTTGATTTTGGTTGATTGAATTGGTTTAGAGGTTGGTTTGATTGGTTGAGGGAGGTAAGAGGTGTGGTTTATTTTGTTTGTTGGTTGGGTTTTCTTATTTTTTTGGTAAGATAAGGTGACAAAGATTTGACCCTATTCAAAAAGGAATTGAACCAAAGACAATGCCATTAGATAGATGAAAATGAATAGATTAAAGAGGAATTGAATGGGTTTGGTTTTAATTGAGGTTGGGTTTGGGTTAGTTTGATGTGAGGTTAGATTAGTTATAGGTGAGGCATTTTGAGCTTGGGTTGGATCCACTAAAAGGGTAGGTGGAAGAGGTAAGGTAGCTTTGATTGGTTCCACCAAAAGGGTAGGTAGAATAGGTATGGTTGTTGGGGGTGATTCCACCTTTTGAGGAAGTGGAAGAGGTAGGTTAGTTGAAGGTTGATCCACTAAAAAGTGAAGTGAAAGAGGTAGGTTGGTTTCCTTAATTATGGATTTAAAGGAAATTTAAGAAAGGTCCACTTGGTAAACAAGTGGATTGGGTAAAGTTGATTCTTCCTTAGTGATGATGGTTTTTGAAAGAAGTTGGGAGGGTTTCACTTGGTCAATAGGTATATTGGTTGGGGTTTTGATTATAGTTACTTTAGTCATATGTTCACCAAGGAGCAAATATAATGGATGAGCCTTATTGCTTTGAGGTATTTGGTATTGGTTTTCACAATAATGGGTGCATATATAGGTTCAATGATTGATTGTTTAAAGACATGTAAGGCTAAGTTGGGAAGAATGAGGAGGCTATCCTTTAGGACCTCTTTTTAGTCAATAAGGTTTAAGATGATCATATTAAAAGACTGACATCTATCTACCACATGACTGTTTATACGATGATACATACAAAACTCATTCTCTATAAACCAAATGGGCTTTGGAAGAGAATGATTGATGGGTTCGATTGGAGGAAGTTTAATGATAGAAGCCTCTAAGAGTTTGTCAAGGATTGAGGCATATGATTCCCCTAGTAGGGTATACTGCCTAAGAATAGGGTGCACCAATGGCTCTTAAGGTTGTGAGCTAATTGGTTGGTTTGATGAATTTGGTTGGTTAAATAAGTTTGGTTGATTTGATAAGTTTGAGTGTTTTGATGGGTTGGGTATGCTTTATAAAGTTGGTGGGTTGAAAAAATTTGGTTGAGAGTTATTAGTTTGATTTGATGAGGTTGGTTGGTTTGATAAGATCGGTGGGTTTGAAAAGTTTGCTTGGTTTGATAAGGTAGATAAGGTAGGTTTGTTTGAGAGGTTGGGTAAGGTTGAGGTATTTGATAGTTTTGACATGGTTGATATGGTGGGTAGGTTTGATACAGTTGGGTGGTTTAAAAAGTTTGGTTGGTTCAATAGGGTAGGTTGATAGTTATTGGTTGGATTTGATGGTGTTGATAAGGTTGAAAAGGTGGGTAAGGTAGGTTGTATTGATAGGTTTGATAATGTTGGTAAGGGTGATAATATTTATTGGTTAGAAAAGTTTGTTTGATGGTTGTTGGTTGGATGATTGTTGGTTTTATTTGATGAGGTTGATAAAATAGGTTGATAGTGGTTGGTTTGATAGTTTTTGGGTTGATAGTTGTGGGTAGTATGGCTAGGGGGATAGACCAAGTCTTGGTTTTGAGATAAAAAAGGTTGCCAAAAAGGGGGTATAGGTGATAGATATGATAGTTGAGGTAGGTAATCAAAATTTTGATGTGGTTGAGGTGATTAATATGATGGTTGGGATAGGTAACCCAAAGATTGGTGAGGTTGAGATAGTTGAGGTGGGTTATGAAAAGGGTCAAATAAGAGTTGAAAGGTTATTGGTTGGTTGAGGTGATGATCAAGTGGTTGTTAAAAGGTTGTTAATTGGTTTTAGTTGAGGTTAAATTTATTGCAAGCAAGGTTGGGTTGGTTATAGGTGAGATTAGGTTGGTTATAGGTGAGATTGGGTTGATTGTGCGAGGTTAGGTTGCTCATAGTTGAGGTTGGGTTGATGGTAGGTAAGCTTGGGTTGATTGTGGGTGGTGAGGTTGGGTTGGTTATAGGTGAGGTTAGGTTGATCATAGGTAAGGTTAGGTTGGTTGTAGATAAGGTTGGATTGGTTGTAGGTAAGGTTGGATTGGTTATAGGTAAGGTTGGAGGCATAAGTGGCTCTTGATGCGAGGTAATACTCTAAGGCAATAGGGTTATCTTCTATGAGTTTAACAAAGTTAGGATCTACAGGATAAAATATAAGAAGGCTCCCCATTGAACAAGGAAATGGATATGAGGTGGATGAAGGAAATATGGTGGTAAAAAATTTCCAAAGGGGGTTAGATTCCTCATAACTCAAACAAAGAGAAGACAAGAAAAAAAGTCAAAGAAGATAAAACACACTCTAAAGCACGTTAAATCCTAAGGTTATTTTTGTCTCACTTGTGGCTTATGCCTTAAGTTAGAATTGTATGACTCAACTTTGGTTTTGAAATAGGTACTAGATAATAAATTTATGGTTAGCTTTAGGTAGTTTAGGCTCTCAAAATTATATGTATTGGCATCAATACATGACTTGATATAGGGCCTACCCCTCACTTCACACATTTTAGTGATAAGGGTGTTAAGTGCTTATCCAAGATATACCAATTACTAGAGATTATACTTAACAAGAGAGATGAGTTTTGGCTTCTCCCATTGGTAATGATGTCCAAGTGGGATAACTAATGGGTGAAGGTTATCACTAGGATATGAAACCCTAGTTGGGATTTATGTCAAGTATTATGATGTTTGACTTGGTGTAAGTGGTTTGGTCTTGTGTGTGTGAAAAAGTGAGGCTATAGTTGATTTACTTGATTAATTAAGCTATGCAAGCTAATTATGCAAGTAAAAATGTATGAGAGGTTAATTTTAAGCCCAAAAGAAATGTTGATTTCATTTAAATGAGCATAAAACAAAAGAAAAAGCACATAGATGCAACTAGGTCCCACCGGGCATGCCAAAATGTTTCACTAAAATTTTTCTTTATTTTATTTAGAATTAAATTTGTAAAAATTAAAATAAGGGCGAGGTTAGAAAAACCTTGATGTGGTTTGTGCTTCATAATCTAGACGATTGTAGATACTCCTCTTTGTCTTGGAAGGATGACCTATAGATAAGAAAGACACTAGAAAATGGTTGATTAGTTAGGTAGGTGGGTGGATTAGCTAACAAGCTAGATCCAAGAAGTACATGATTTCCTTGGAGGATGTCAATCCACCTTTTAAGACAAGTTCATGTTGATAAAGTTTCTAATAAGAGAGGTTGCATAAGATACATGAAAGTAATCAATCAAAAGAAATAAATAATTTTCAAAAAATAATGCATTTTAATAAAATAGCATTAAAAGAAATGCTAAATTGTCAAGGTGTGGTTTAGGTGTGGTAAAATTGTTGTTCTTAATTCTGTGTACTGACAAGGATGGATAAATAAAGTTCTTGGTTGAGGTTGGAAGGTTTTTAAAGCTTGTTGTTTTGATTGAAATGATTTATATAATGACTGTCAATGGTCAAGGCTGATCATCAGCAGTCGAAAGGTGACCTTTATGGTCAAGGGTTGACCATCACATGTAGTTGAGGGCTGATCATCACTGGTTGATAGGTGACCACTACTGTTGAGGGTGATCATTAACAACCACTATGGGTTTTGATACATTATTGGTTCTGGACATAATAAGTTATGGGTTGGTTATAAAAAGGTTATGTGGGTTGCTGGAGGTTGGTTAATGGTCATGAGGGCAAGAGAGAGCCTTAGAGGTATCAAAGGTAAAGGTTTGGTACTTAGGTGGTTGAGAATGGTTAGAGGGTGTTCTAGTGGAAGAGGTAATATATGGAGTTGTAGAATTGTTAAGACTAAATAACTAAAACTTAAAATAAGAAAAATATACTTAGTTTGTGGTTGATAGTTGATGGCTTGAAGAAGTCTTGGAGCTGGGAAGCTTTTCAATATCCTGCACCTACCTCCTTTTTCTCCTTCCCTCTGATGCCCCCAAAATTTCTCTAGAAGATTATTGATGAGGATTCATGATCTCAACCTTCTTTCTTCCTCTCTTAATATAGGGGAAATGGAGGTTACAATCAAAAGGTTTAATACATAGTCTAATTTATGCATTAATCATGCAAATAAATAGCTAAATTTAGATAGCTCATGAATTAAAATTGAATTACACTTAACTCTTTTGATCATATAAGAGCTCAAGTAACTATTGATGGTCAGGTTCAACCATCAATGGTCAAGGGCTGACCATGGTGGTTGAGGGTTGACTATCGATAGTCAAGGGATGATCATGGTAGTCAAGGGCCAACCGTTAGTGATCAAGGGCTGACTTAGTAGTCAATGGGACATAGTTAAAACTGGCTAAATTTAGTCAATTCCACTAATGACTAGCAATTAATGGTATTAATAAGTGGTCTGAGGGTAATAAAGGAAGAATTGGTAGATAATCTAACCCAAAAGGGACTAAAAGATAGTTTAAAGGTCAATGAGACATCTAAAGCTATAGAGTATAGTTTTATAGTATCTACAGATGCTACTATTTATGATGTAATGCTACTATCCTATATAGAATAACCACTATATTTATTTGTGACCAACTTCATCATTTTGGGTTTTCTATCACCTCTATGATGATGTATTTAAATCAAAAATATAGGCTGTTTCTCTTTTATTATTTATCAAACCCTAGTTCTTCACCCTTAGAATGCATTTTGCCAAAAAATGGGTTAGTGGGATCATGGTGTTGAGCTGACTTCAAATACCTCTATGTCAATGATGAATCCCTTTATAGCCATACTCCAAGGAGGGCCTTAGACTTATGTAATTATTCCATATGTGTGGGAGTGTGTGTGAACAATGGTGTAATATGTTATATGTAGTTGCATGCAATAATCTACCTTGTAACTTGAAAAATACTACTAATGGGATATTATTTGGAGGCTTAAGACTTTTATATCATTGTTCCTATGACTGATACATAAATAAATATGAATAGGGAAGATTAACTCAATTGTGTGATTGATTGAATGAACATTGGTAGGTGATTGCTTGGTATTTTCTAGATAAACAATGAGAAGGCTTAGACTTATATTTATACCACACCTTTTCAAAATATATCATGGTAAGCTTCAGTAAGATAAATAGGCTAACCTATAGGTTTCACATAGTTTATAATTTGGATGAATTTTAGTATTGGACACTAAATAAGGATCTAGACACTACCATCGATGTTACTGTCCCTCTATGGCTGGTGGAGTCTAAAAGGATAGAAAAAATGTATGGATCTATAACTGATAGTAAAAGACATATATAAATTTTTGATCTTGATGTAGTGTACAAGTTGTATGGTTCATCAAAATGGTATGGGTTAGACTATAAGATAATCATTTAGGCATAGTGAGATGATGGATGCGAGACTTTTGGTAGAGGGAAGGTCCATAACTGAAGGGGCATCACCTAAAACTCATAATTCAAGATCTCTACATGATTAACTCATCCTGAGACTCAATAGTGAGCTCATGCATCTTGCTTAGTGAGCTCTTCATACGTAGTTTCATCATCCATTTTACACTCTAACAAATGATTTTTATTCATAACTTAGTCTAGATATAGGTCTTGGCCAACAACACTATATCTATATAGAAAAATGACAACCATTCTCTCCTCATGTAGAAGTCTTCCACCAACCAAACACATAGAACATAACATTACCATCCATAAATATTATGAGCTCCCTATTGTTCTCATAGATCTTATTGTCCAACATCTTCTACAACTTGATATCCTTGAGCTTCCTCCAAACCATCATCCACCTTTCTCTACCATTTTTGATCAGCCATAGTGTATATTTTTAGGTTTGGATTTTGGTCTTTTTAGTTTTTTTTTATACAAGTTTATAGACATCAAGTCATTATAGTTGGTCACTGTATCTTTTGTCTATAGTTGTTTATGTACTGATTCCAAAAAGTGTCGTGGCATTGAGTCTTTAGTTTCATAGTTTTTTTTTGTGTCATATCAAAAGTCATTCTAATTTAGTTTTGTTTAAATAGCTATAAGTTTCAAAATTTTGAAAATGCCTTAAAAAGAATCTTAAATTTGGATGAGTTATTATAGAAGTTTTATGTTTAAAAATTTAGTATCCAAATCAAAGTTGTCACTTGTCTATTTAGGGTTATTTTGTGTCATAATTTTAAAATTGTCAAAAATTCGAAGTGTCAATTTTTTGGGTTTATTGTCAAAATGCAAAATGAGTCAAAAATTAAGAGTCATTTTTTTCGTCTATGTCAAGGTGTGTCAAAAAAATTAAAATATATAGTTTGCCTTATGGATGCTTTTTTGGGTGACCTTGACATCCTATGTATTCTTTCACATTAAGGGGGGAACTACACCCAATGTGGAAACAATTGAGTTTTAAGACTTCATCATCTAAGTAATAAACTTTCCATGAAGGAGGTTGAAGGCAATGGAGGAAGGAAGCCAAATAATGACCTCTTGTCAGTCATCAATGATGGGGCTACACTTTTGGTATGATGACATTGTTTTTCATTGTGTGGTTTGGATTTTAGTTTTTCTCTGATTTTAAGTGTGGTGTGAAAATAAGAATAAATATTCATTCCTATTCACTTGTGAGTCTTCCCCATGTAACCCCTTTTTTTAGAAACATTGTATAATGTTGATCAAAATATATTATAGCAATCATGATGTAAAGATTATTGGTAAACCTATGGAAAACCAATTGTGTAAGGTTTTTGGTGAACTTGGAAAACTAATTGTGTAAGGTTTTTGGTGAACCTAGAAAACCAATTGTGAAAGGTTATTGGTACACCTACAAAACGAATTGTGTAAGGTTGTTCGTCACAACCATGGAAACTCATCAATGAGTTTATCATGAACACACAGAGGTGGTGCACTACAATCAAATAACAAGATATGGTTTACCATGTAAAAAATAAGAGGGATAATGTTGGGATTTAGTATTTACATGAGTGATTTTACTATGGTAAATAGTTAGTGATTTACCGTGTGGTAAATTACTTAGTAACATTATTGTTATGTAAAGAATAATGTGTAGTTGATTAGCATATTATTGTTGTGAATAAAAACAATAATATCATGTATAGGTATGAGTATTATTAGGATATTGGGGAGATGTTTTGGGTATAAGAATCTCCTAAATTATATGAAAGGTATTTCCTATATATTTGTGCAATGGTTCGAATGTAATATGCAACATAATAATATTATTGAGTGGAATAATATACTATGCATTTGAGTATTACTCTATGTGTTCAATTTTAACAATATCTATGAGTTAATCTCTAGTATAAGATCATCCAATACCTAACAAATAAAAGGTTAACAAAATTTCAATTGAGATTCTAAGAGAAATTTTTTGAAACAAGTTGATCACGTTACCTTCTATACCTCCTCTAAGAAGATCAAAATACTTTTGCACATCATAGAATGCATGGGCATCATACATTTAAGTGTTTTTATTTAAAGGCTAATTGACAAAATATAATTGATAGTGGTGATCCTATAATAAATACATCAATAAATTAACCCACTCACATTATGATTACATCTCTTAAAAAAAAAGTGCAATTAGAACAAGTGGAAAAATGAAAATTAATGCAAAAGAAACAAAAACAACAAGTTTAGATACAAAAGGACAATCTAGAACAATAAAAGGTTCAAATGGAAAAAATAGAGCAATAAAAGATTAACAAGGAAAAATTAAATCAAATAAGATTACAAAAGGAATAAGGTGAGTACACAAGGATACAAAAAGAAAAATTACAAAAGGAAAAGTTTGAAAAACAAAGGTTACAAAGAGTCCAATTGAAAAAATACAAGTTATTAAAAGAAAAAATTGAGAAGGAACTATTGAAAAAATAAAAATTAGGACAACAAAGGTTACAACAATAAAATCTAAAAAAAGAGACATTATTACAAGAGAAGTTGTAAAATCAAGTTCAACCTAAGGAAAAAAGTATTTTTAAGAAAGGGTTTCTAAAAAAAAGATTCAAAATCAAGAGGTGTTTACAAAAGCTAATGTTACAAGTGTGGTTTCACAAGAGTCAACTAAAAAAAAATCATCATTTATAGAGCCTTTTATTCTTAATGCCCTCATATATGGAAAGCAATGTAGCAATGCTATAATCGATAACACTCCTAAAATTTCTTGGATATGATCAAGGACATTTGAGTAAGTCTACTGCCTTTAAATCATTTATTAGATCCATTGATATACCATTTAGACTTGGTCAAAAAAACATGTTCAGTGTGGTATTTAACATATATCCTAATTTAGCCAAATACAATGTGGAATTAGGAAGATTCTGGATAAGAGCAATGGGTGCCACATTAGGTAAAGATCATGACTATGCCATACTTGAGCATGCAAGTGAAATGGTTACAATTTAAATATAAGACAAATTTATAGAGAGATAACATAGATAAAAATATATCCCAAATAAAGATAGCTAACATAATTACAACAAAGGCATAAAATTTAGTAGGATATTTTGCTACTCATCATCATATCGTAGATCATTCTACATCTCCTAGACCTACTCATCCTACATAGGATTATATAGGTAGTGGTATAAATAGTTCTATTAAAGCACATGGTACATATTATGATTAGTATACATGCATATCTAATAATTTTCCTTTAAATAATTTCATTCATTTACCACTTCTCATAGATTGTTATGATTCTCATATTAATGGGGTAATTAGTTAGTTTGTTTCAATTTCAAAATGTTTTAAAAAATAAAAAAATATTTTTAATTAATTCAAAAAGTAAAAATATGATTGCACATAGTTTATTGATTATTACATTATGTTCTACCATCTCTTACAAATTTGAGCATTCGATCAATTATTCTAAGCCCTTAGATGGTGATGACTTGTTGGCATTTTAGATCTTATTTTTTACGTTTCAAATATGAAAACTCCACCAGAGTGGTCAAATTTGCCAATTCCTACCATGTATCCCTCTGTTTTCATAGCCTGTATTGATAAATATTTAGTTTTTTCCAAGGTTAAAACCGTCTAGTAAAGGTCAGTAACATCCACCACTCTTGACCCAATTGGTCATTCCTTTCCTCAAATTTTCACTTAGAAATTAAAAAATAGAGCAAACCAATCCTTAATTTTTTTAATTTTTAGTTTTTTAATCATTTTTAGTATGAAAATTAGTGATTATTCATGCAAAATATTTCTCCTTTCATGCTACATTGGTTATACATGAAAAATCTGGCAATATTACATTTGATGAAATGAGGATTATAATCAAACTTTTGCATATGTTTTTTCAGTTTCTTACAAATTTATGAAAGTCACAGCTCACATACAATGGGGGCATCTTGTTCATACATGTACATGCCATCATTTATAATGCACCTTAAATTGAATCATGTCTCATATTATTTAAATTAATTCTCATTTCATGGACCTTAAAACTTTTGATTGACACTAGTGTCTATTGTTTCCAGTTTTTAAATTCATAAAAGTACAAAAAAAATCAAATATTGAAAAAATATAAAATCATTCAAAATATTCTCAAATTTCAAAATTAGGACTTGAGCATGATTATAATTCTCTTTACATAATTGTTATATGTTATGTATCTCATTATTAGTAGATAAAATATATTTTTCTATCACACATGCATTTCACTAGTATTCATGAGTGATATGCAGGACATATAGCTTTTACATGGACTAATATGTTTGACTTAACCTCTACTCAGTAACTTTGCTAAATTGGGGCCATCTTATCCACATGTTAAAATATATGCAAGTATCATAATTATATGAGTCATATATTTTTAAGCTATGTATTATTTAAAAATGTCTTGCTAACATATCTATCTTACATTATGTACATGAATTTATTATGTGCTAGGATATGATCACATTACATATGCATATTTTAGACTATATTTGTAGTTATATGTTCCATTGATGCTATTTACTTGTACATAGTAGATTAATTTTTGATTATCTATTATGTTTGTCCCTTGGCCCTTGTTTTCAATTGTTTAAACATATCCATGATATATTGTTTATGTATATGCAACATTTGAACACTCCCATTTGATTTTGGCCCTTATCCTCATGTTGTGTTTGACATTTGAACATGTAATTTATTTATGACATCATTAATGTACTTGTGTGCACAACTCTTTTCTCTTGTGACATTTGAACATGTCCCTTGTGTGTGGTTCTTATCCTTATTTGTATGACATTTTCTTATTGTGTTTGTGTGCTTGTTGAGCTTGTTAAATTTAATGAGTGTCATGATCCATATCATGCACTAAGCTAATTCATAACATAATAAATATGTATTTTATTTTATGAGATTTATTGATATTCATTACTATAGGCCTTGCCTCTTATATTACATACATGATTCAAATAACACATATCTTACTTTTATAACATTACATATGCTACATTATTCAATGATTACATTTTAATATGCATGTTGTAGTTAATTTTTATTTTGGGATAAGTGAATTTTAGGGTTAACTCCCTCACCTTAAAATGTATTACAAGCCTACTTGTGTTTTGTTGGGTCCAACATGAGCCATACTTAGATTTTTAACATGGGGATCCTTTTGCTTTAGCATAGATATTTTATTATTTTTGTTCTTTTATACTCCAATGACTTCATTAATAGATATCATTCACATTTACTGAGTAATAATTTCATTTTACTCCCTAGATCATGAGATCAACTTATTTGTCACATTCTAGTTTATTTGTGCATCATCGAGATTATTTATTCATGTAAATTGAAATGTGAAATATTGAATGATCATTTTATTCTCTATTGGCCTAGCCTAGAAACATTCATATTGTGCTTCATAGTTTGAAATGTTCATTCAATTGTTAAAGAGTTTTATTTCACTCAAACTAGTGCTTGTTTGGTCAAGTTTAAATTGAAATATGGATTTATTTGCCTTCATGGGATTTACTTTTGGAAGATTTATTATTTGATCAAGGATGGTTTACATTTTCACTCGGTCTAGACTAAGTCATTACATGCTTTCTTTAGGTTTATTTATTCATAATTAGAATAATTTCATTGACTAACCTAATAATATTTCTTGAGTCATCTTTGCATTGTTTTATTCATAGATATCTCTCAAAGCCATCAATCTTCATCCATGTGTCTAAATCTCATCAACTCAAAGATATCCACAGTCAAATATTTTATATAAAATGACTAAGTCCTTGTAAAACCTCGAGATCTTGAGATTGTGACACTTGACATGATCTCAAAAGCTTATAACCTTATAAGCTCAGAACGTCATAAGAATTAAGGCATTAACTAACAATTTAAATCTCTATGCCCTTGATGTTCCAAGATTGTGATATGTGACACCATCATAGAAGCCCAAAAGCTTGGATAATTGAAAACATTAACTTGGAAGCTCATAACATTAGTAGTTTTGACTTGTTAGAGCAATGAAGAGCCTAAAAACATGAGAAAAAGCCACATGGATGTGACAATGATAGAAGTGATAGACAAAGTAAAGTTCACAAATATATACAAGATTTGAAGTGGAAAAGGGACCCAATGGGAAAAGCCATAAATTTAGTGAAGGAAAAGCAATGAAGAGCTGAAAAAGTGACAAGTTGTAGTGAAGTAAACACATAAGTATTCCCCTCAACATGTGATGAACCTAAGCTTGACATCCCATTAAAATTTCAAAGTGAAGACTAAGAACTGGTTATTCACAGGAGTAATTTTCCTAATTAAATAGCTTAAAATTGACCAAGGCCAAGTGGAAGATGTGAGCTTAGGTAAATTCCTAAAGCAGTCAAAACACACAACTTGGAAAGAAATGTGAGAGATAGAAGATGGAAATGTCTTGAGCTAATTTCAAGGGGAACATGGAGAAGTGGCCATAACATCATGTGAAAAGAAATAAAAAGGTAGAATAAATGGAAATTGGACCTAGGTTGAGGAAAAAATGAGATCAAAGGAAATGTGTGCAATATGAGTTTTCCTTACTAATCAGAGGCACCAATAAGTTATTCAAAAATAAAGGATGCACCTATATATATATTGGGTTAATTTATTATTCCAATACTACTCAATTATAAATTATTAAATAAATAAATCATGCATCAAGAAGTAATTTTTTTACTTTGGGATAAGTATAAGAAATTAAAAATGAACAAACAAGATCATGAACCAATGGTTCCATCATTGGGATTGGTTTACAATTAAGGACTTTTCCTATTAGATCGATAATCAGTTAGTGTAATAAACTAAATATTATGGAGTGATTATTATTCATTAGAGATTGGAGTGCAGTGGATATTGAATCCACTTACATCCTAGAGGTTGTATTTGAAGTTGTGCCATAATTTGATCATTATCCTTTCTTGATGTGCTATTACAAAAGACTAAAATCCAATTAGTTATTCCATTTAATGTTTATATCAAGAGCATTTAATTTAGGGTTGTGCATCATAGCCATGATGAACTAGTATTATTTATATAAGCAACATTACTTGCTATTGTAAAGGGTCGGCAAATTTGATCCCAAAACTCTATTGAGATCATGTAAGGATTACACCTACTATTTCATCATGATTTTGATTTTGATTGTCTGCCAAGGTTGACAAATTTGAGTACAAAAACTTTGTATAAATTGAGCCATGATTTCACTTGCCCTTCTTACTAGTTTTAGCTTGATGGTTTGCCAAAGATCTTGATTTTATAATTAATCTATCCAAAGAAGTTTTTTGATGTTATTTGTGTACAAGTGGATATTTAATTAGATTGTGCATAGCTAGTTTAATTGGATATGAGAGCTCATTTTGGTTATTTTGAGGCTTACATTAATCATAGTGTGAAAATAAATGCAAGCTTATGTATCAAATTTATTTTGAGTATAGTTATACATTTCATGTTCATATAATTTTCCTTTGAGTCTTGATCATTGTGGTATTATAGTTTGTGCATTATATAGATTTAGTAGTAGTTCAATATTCCAATATTTTGTTTTATTCCACATCTAATGGTAGGATCCTTTTTGAAGTGATTTATTTCAGCATTAGGTTTAAATTTGGTGTCATTATTATGACACAAAGTGAGTTTAAACCTTTTTATAATCATGATTGATACTCTCACATGATTCCATGCCTTAAGCTTTTAGAGCTTTGCTTTTTGCATCATTATCGATCAAGGGGTGGATATAGATGGGATGTTGAGGGGTTTGATCCACATAAAGAGTTCTGAGTTGAGTTTACCTATATTTATAGGGTGTCTACCATCGTGTTGCCTTTTCAGAATATGTGTGAGATCATACACTCAGTTGAGTGAAGGAGATATTTGGCATTAGCTATGATTTGGTTGATTATGTGGGATGGTTGGACCTTTCTCAATAAGACATTTAGGATGTTGAGAGAATCCCATTATATATCTAGTTTAGGTATGTTTAACTAGACTTCCAGATAGATGGACTAGAAGGCAACTTTTGCTTCTACTACATGGTTGGATTAGATTCTCATTGGCCCCATATAGGCTACAATTATGATCCCTAACTCATTATTGATGACACCACTTCCCCCCACCCTTACAAGATTTTATTTAGATACTCCATCAAAATTTATCTTTAGTTACCCCTTAGGGGGGTGAAACCATTTATTGAGCTTCTTATCTGAAGTAGGCTTGATAGGATGGGGTGTGATATTTAAATTGTCAAGTATGATCTACTCTGCCTTAGAAGCTCCCCATTTATCATTTGGTATTATTGTCCACCAATTCTTTGCAATTGTGGATTAGAGTTTGAAGAAGGAAATAGATGGGTTGGAACATTTACGACCAAAATGTGGGCATTTCATTTGGACCAAATGAGCCAAAAAAAGTGAGAGAGGGTGAGAAACCATAGGAAGGCCAATGAGGGGAGCTTCCAAGGGGGTTCCATTGGATGATGAGGTCCCAGATTGAGCATAGTTTAACCCAAGATAAGTTTAAATGCTGAAGGAGGAGATTCTAGATTTGGGCTCCAAATGGATAATCAAATAATAAATGATTCACAAATTCTAGTGTTTAGTTTCAAATAACACACTTGTTTGGGATGGTCATCCCCCACTTTTACAAATTGTCAATAGTAAGATTTTTGTTATGGGTTGTGAGTTAAAAGAATATTCTCACCTTAGGAGTAAGGTGTTTAATCTAAAGGTTTTTTTAGTAGGTATGGGATTCTAATTAAGCCAGGCTCAAACGGAAGCTTGATTTGACCATGTACTCTCTTATATCTTCTATTGGATAGAGTAGGGCATATTCTTTTGGGAATATAGCTATGTGGATTTGTTGAATTTGGGAGTTGAGTTTGGCAATTTCCTAGTTGATTTCTACATTATCTATCATTGAAGGCATATTAATCCATTTTGTTCTTCCATAATATCAAACCCAGTAATCTTTTACGTTGAGGCCTATAATGACTTTATAGGTTTCCTTGAGGGTGTTCTACAGGAGCTAGGAAGCCAGGGGGAGGGAGAGAGCCAGGGTGACAATTGTTATAGAGTATCTTGTATTAGAACCTCTTATTTTAAAACTCTCATGGATGATTTGTATATATAAGATTCTCATGTTTGAATTAAATACCTATAGGTGTGAAAATTTTGAAAAGAGAAACACAAAATTTACAAATGAATCCAAGCATCAAAAGGACATGACCATGAGAAAAGGGTCCCCCAAAAGTAAAGAGGAAATAAATTGTGGGCCTACCATTTTCACCTAGGAAAAGATTGGTAGGACCAACATTTCCATCTTATAATAAGAAATAAATAAACATAGAGAGAACAAGGAAAAATGCCCATGGGCATAAAAAAATTAATACATAACAAAAATAGAACAAAAGAGGACCATGAGATCGCATAAAACATAAGGAGAGAGACAAAACACACATAAAAAAGTACCAAGAAGTACCTGATTCAAGGTGATGACACATATTCACAAATTAATACCATAAACATTGTAATAACAAGGCTTTTACCAAACTTGGATGTATAACCAACCAATGGGAAAATGAGTCAAAACAAGCCTATAAGCAAATGGATTGATCCCACATATCTAGGTGATAATTTGGTTAATTTTACAAACTTTATCAAACTCTTATTCATTTTTATTATAAAAAATATGTTATCTCCCATAAAGAATTATCTTATTTTTTTTAATTTCATCATTAATTTTTATATTTTTAGCTTCTATGAGTCATTACCTTACAAGTTGAAATTGTTAAGGTCCATTTCTTGCAACATCTCATGCTCAATGACCATTCAATCTTAAATGTTGTCCCAACTAATGGCAGTGAAATATTTCATGTCACAAAATTTTTAACCCTAAATTTTGGGATGTAGATCCTATTTGGGTAGATAGGGTTAAAAATATAAAAATGATAATGTACACGGCTGATACTCAAATTTATAATAGGCCAATTAAATGCTAAACTCAAATAAAAAATATGTTGAATGTATTAAATTGAGATATGATACAAATGGTAAGTACAACTATGTTAGACATGTAAATGACAAAAAAAAACAATGTACAAAGCTAGCTCTAATGCTGATACAGTTCTAGATCTAGAACAAATAAGAAGGATACTAGAAGAGGATTCTAGAATAGTCACCAAATCTTGGATTAAGTGCCTCTAGAGCCATGGACACTAACTTCAACCTTGGAAATTAGTGTTGATGCTACTATCTGAACTGAGCACAAGTGTCTTGTATGGAATACCTACTGGAAAAGGATGTGACTACCTATATACTTATTGGTTTTTATTTGCCTTCACTATAATGCATTCATGTCTAGGTCATGGACTATCGCTCTTCATGAAATGGTAAAACCCTAGTTCTTCATCTTCATAGTGACCTTGGGAAAAATGGGTTAGTGGGCACATAGTGTTGAGGTACCCCAAAGATCCCTCTATCAATGAGCACTACCTACATATCCAATAATCTAAAAAGGGCCTTAGAATTATGTAGTTATCCCCTATGTTTTGGCTTGTGTGTGAATCATGAAATATGTGGAAAGTAAGTACAATAGTATTTAAATGCTCTTTGGTATGAAAGTTGGGTGAGGAATGAATGATGAGTGATTTTAAATATATACCACTCACATCGATAAATATCTCACATTAAATCACTTAGTTTGACCATTAATATACATTTCATTTACAAATTAGATGAATTTAGGGCACTTGACACTTGCATCAAGGTAGGACACTAACATCGATGTAGGAGTTTAGGACTGACACTTGTGTCTTGGTAGTTAGAAAATAGGTACAAGCTCAAAACTTTTAGGGGCATAAGATAAGAATTTTTTAAGCATTGTGGGAAATATAGTAGGTGTAGGTCATCAAAATAAGACTAGTTAGACTAAAAGATAGGCCAAGGGGCACAAGATAGATCAAATGTAAGACATTCAAAAAGTGGGGAAGGTCCATAACTGAGAGGAACAACCAAGGTCTAAGTTTTACAAGTGTAAAAGATTGAGTTGCTATATAATTCATAAATATCATCTACATTTTCACCCCTTTAATTTAGTAATCAAATTCTTTGTTTAATTGAGAATAAATGCATACATGGGTGTGTATAACACACCTTGCCTTTATGTGAGCCAAAATTGAGTGCTTTATCAGTGATTGACCTGAAACAAAGAGCATGCTATAGTATATAATCAATGCATATAATATGAAATTAAAAGCATTAAAATGATATAAACTGAAAGAGTAAGGTTTAAGAGTACACTTATGTATCGATGCAATTGCCTTGCCTATTGGCAACTTGATTTTAAAGATGTATCATTATGAATAATTGAAACTAAGATTAAGAAAATATATAAATTTAGTAAGTGCATATATATAAGGATATTAGAGATACTGGAAGGCAAATGACCCAAACCTTGGAGAAAAAGGTGAGTTTCTACCCATCAATTGATATTAGCTCAACCATACAACCCAATCATACCTATAACCTAGTAAGTATGAGATAAAAAAGTCAACTCATATTATAAAACTGGTGAGGCTAGATGATACAATCAAGTCTAACCTAAAAAATTGATAAGATTAAGTTATTTAATTACTTCAACCATTCCAAAAAGTGAACTAACTACTACAATAGACTTTCTTAATATAGTCCATAAAATTTCAGCTTGGTGGGTGGTGACAGTCTCTAAGAGTGTTTTGAAATCTTAAATAGATTTGGATTTTACAATATTAGGCACACATTATATAGCATATGCACCATAAATATCTTTCATGTTGAAATTGTCTATAAAAATGGTACCAATGTATATAATTCTACCATAACTGTGAATCTAAATTATATAATTATGTGTTTTGGCCAATTTAGAAACTATGTAAGTGTGAAGAACATGCTTCCAAAGCATTCCTCTAATATATATGGAGAAATTTGAAAAATGAAATAAGTGCCAATGTGGAAAACATGTGTCCAAAACATGCCCCCACTAAATTTGGGTGTGTCGAATACTGAATAAGTGTGGAGAACATGCTTCCAAAGCATGCCACCACCGAATATAAAACTTATGCAAAATACTAAATAAGTGTGTAGAACATGATTTTAAAGTATGCCTCTATTGAATCTAAAATTTGTGCTAAATACTAAATAAGTGCATAGAACATGCTTCCAAAGCATGTCCCCACTGAATCTAGAAACTATGTCAAATACTGAATAAGTGTGGATAATATGATTCCAAATCATGCCCTTATTGATCTAGGTGTGTTGAACTCTGAATAAGTGTAGAGAACATGCTTCCAAAGTATGCCCCCACTGAATCTAAAAATTGTGCCAAATATGGAGAACATGCCTCTATGACATGCCCCCACTGATATGCCCTCCCTTTGAGATGATAAACTAATAGAAGCTGGTATTTACCTCACATCAAAAGGATAAGACAACTATATACTTTGTGAATGGAACCATTTTGATATAGAATAATGTGTATAGTTAAATTTATTGTTGAAGTACATAGAATAATGTGATCACATGAATGCCTATGATGCATGATAAAGATCATGTCAATGTCTAAATAAAAATAAGACAAGTTCAATAAGCAAATAAGAACACACACAAAATCATTTAAAATTAAGTCCACATGCAATGGTCTGAGGAGACTGCAAACAAGGGGCATGTTTAAATGTTTCACAATCGAAGGGACATGACTTAGTCAAATATCCATAAAAGCAAGAATGACATATTAAAATGTCCATACAACAAACAATGACATATTATAATGTCAAAGAAAGCACACATAGATATGGGGGCCATAAATAAAGAAGCATATTCAAATTCTCAAAAAATCAAGACAATAACAATGAAAGACACTCAAGGAAGTGCATAAAGGAAAGCATAAGAAATAAGTAAAAACATATCATAGTAGTCTATGGATCAAATATGTTAGAAAAAACATCAAGTTCATAGCATATCAATTACCATATATAAGATATAATTAGGGGTAAAGGCATGTGTAATTACATAATAGGTCAAACAAGATAATGAAGAGACCATAAAACGATATAACCTATGTGTATTGATATCAAAGAAGCAGATGTCCCCAATGTCTACATGACATGAGTAGAGGGAATGCCCAACATAGAATAGATCATGTATCTATGTATGTCTGTATCACACTCAAGTAGAAGCATGAAACAGGTGTATGTAGAATTAATTGATATGTTATATATCAACATGGAACTAACACATAGATGCCAAGGAGCCAATAACAAATGTTTATGCTGAAAATGTTTTTGGATTTTTTCACATTTTTTTATTTTTTGGTATTTTTGAATATATGAATATATATGATCAAGGAAGTCTTCATCATCAAATGGTACAAGACCACTTGGAAAAAAATTTAGGCTTTTTTTATATCAATGTACTACTTTAATGTTTTTGTCTAATGATTTAAGTAAAGCCAATGGTGTAGGTAGATAATCCTACCCATCATGTTTTATCCAGATCTATGTACCCATATCAAGAAAAGTAACACACATGTTTGTAGTATCTAGCTTAGCATTCCACTCAACTAGCCAATTTTATCCAAATTTTAGTTTTAAATGTGGTTCATGGTCTAATATCCATATGGTGGAAGTTTCCACATGTGGGCCATAGACAATAGTAAATCAAATGTATCCTTGAGATCCTAGCATAAATGGAAAGTATATTAGTTCATATGTAGTATGTCCCAATTATGTTAAAAATGTGTTTCCATAAGCTATATCCCACTTGTTATTATCAAACTGGAGATGGTGGCAATATACCCCATCAATATTAGTAGTAATAGTTAAATTTTCATGTTTTTTTCATTTTGAGAGATAATTCTCTTCTAAAAGATAGGAAGGATTTTTACTTTTTATCATGTCAGACACAATGTATATGTTTCATTCTTATATTTATAAATTAGGTTCTTCAATGCCTCACATTAATTTTTAGTATGGCTAATGATCTGATGATATCTGTAATATGATATCTTGTCTTTTATAGGTAGAAGTCTATTACATGATTTGTGTCTGGTAGAAGGTAAAAAATCATTCTATGTTCAAGTAACATAGATAACATGGTATCTAGAGTATCATAATGTGTCATGATCTATAAATTATACTTTGAGTCCTTTTAAGAAGAATCCACATTATTCACATGATGAATTTGAATTTTATGCTTTTAATGTTGACTCAATGTTTTTATCCAAGAGGGATGTATGAAATAACAAGCATTTACATGTTCACATTCTATTTTATATTTACCCTTATCTTGACTTAGTTTGGTATCTTCCGAAAGTAGATTTAGCCTATATTTACCATGACTTATAGGTTTGAATAGGTTATGTGAAAGGTGACAAAGTAGATCAAATTTTAATTTTCACATTTTTCCATCTATCATTTCATAAGCATTTTTGGCACCACTATCATAGTAATCTAAAACACGACCATCTATTTATTCAGTTTTTACCAATAATGAAAGCTCAAAAATTGGGGGTTCTTATGGTTTTAGTATTATTGGTTTTTTTGGTGAATAATATTGATGTATATTTATGTTTACCTCAGTAGTTAGTGCCTTATTTGCTTTTAGAGATGGAGGATTCATTGTACTTGAGTTACCCATTTCAAAAGTATGTATACGATCAAGAGGAATGCATTGTTTAGGTGGTACCACCATAAGGATGCACTCTATTTTAGAAGATATCATTTTAATTAATTTGAAATGTGTATCATTGGTAGGAATAGTAAATAAGGTCCCATCATGTGTGAATTTTATACATCTATGAGGTGTAGAAAGGACTACTTCCATTGAATGTATCCAAAGTCTACCCAAAAATAAATTATAATGTAATGACTAAGACATCACTTGAAACATTATTGGGACCATTTGTGGCCCTAATGTCACATTCAAAGTGATTTGCCAACTGGAGGGCTATGTGAATTATCAAACCCATTTATATGCATGACTTATTTTTAGAGAAGATTGGTGTTAATACCCATGGTGGTTAGGAAGTTTATGCCACAAATTTTTAGGCTCGGTCCATTATCAATGATCACCCTTTTGATACCCTTATTTTTCATGGTTACTTGTATGAATAATGGAAAAATGGTAAATATTGGATCAAAGGTAATGAGTTTGGCATTGTTCTTGAAATCTTTCATGATATCTTCAAAATAATTAGGCTCAATATTACTTGGAACTTATGTCTCATGCAATGCCTCATATAGGATATCCTTATAAACATTAGATTGCTTTAGGATCTCAAGGATTGAAATCTTAGTATGTGTATTTCTTAATTGGTCAATAATGTCATATTCCTTAGATTTTATTACAAGCTTAGGTATAGGAGGCACATGTTGTATATTAACAGGTGACAAAATGGGTTGTGAAACATTACTTTTTTGAGTAGTAAAATCATGGACTATGCAATCTAATATAAGTCATGGGCAAATAATGGGTGCATGATGGTAAATATATGGAATACAAGTCAGGTTCACCAAATATTTAACCCTAAATTTTGGAATGTGGATCCTAGTTGGGTAGATATGGTTAATAATATAGAAATGACAATGACAAGGGTGATAATCAAATCTATAGTAGGCAAATTAAATGCTAAACTCAGATACAACATATGCTAAATTTATTAAACTAAGAAAGGTTAAAAATAGTAAGTAAAACTATTCAAGATATGTAAATGACCAATTAAATGATAAACTCATATACAACATATGTTAAATTTATTAAACTAAGAAAGGCTAAAAATAGTAAGTACAACTATGCAAGATATCTAAATGACAAAGAAATAATGTAATTAGTTAGTTCTAATTTTAATACCGCTTTGGATATAGAATATCCAAGAAGCATAATAGAAGAAGATTATGGAATAGTCACCAAATTTTGGATTGAGTGACTTTAGAGCCATAGACACTAGCATCAGTCTTGGATGTTAGCATCAATGTTATTATTTGAACTAGATTCAAGTGTCTTGTATGGAATACATGCTAGAAAAGGATGTAACCACTTGAATTCTTCTAGGTTTATCTTCACCTTCACTCTAGTGAATTTAGATATGGGTCATGGATTGTCACTCCTAATGAAATGGAAAAACCATAGTTCTTCATATTCATAGTGACCTTGGAAAAAATGGGTTAGTGTGCACATGGTGTCAAGTTATCCCAAAAAGCCTTATATTAATGAGCACTACCTACATATCCAATACTCCAAATATGGCCTCAAAATTATGTAGTTTTCCCCTACATGTTGGCTTATGTGTGAATCATGCAATATATGGAAAGTAAGTACAATAATGACCTAGATTATAACTTGGCAAATCAGGCTCTTAAGTTTCTCCTTCAATAATTCATACCTATAGATGTGTAGTCTCTATGATTGATATGGAAATAGGAATAAATAGGGAGGATTTTCTCAATTAAATGATATTTGG
>JARHVA010000218.1:6045000-6255000 GCA_037957365.1 Torreya grandis
ACTACATGAATTTGATGCTTAAAGGCTTGTTATTGACTTAGATTTGGAGGATGTCTAGGTCTTTCCATAGAAATATTTTAAGGGAAATTATTGGCATAATGATCACTTAAATTACAACATCATCCTATTAGATTCTTATTCCCACAGGGTTTGTCCCCTTCATTTCCAATTCCACTTCAACCCTTGGGTGGATTTTTATGATATTTTAAATTCCCAAATTTAAATTTTAATCCACTTGATTTACCCTTGAATCCCCCACTTTTCCTATTCTTGAAAGGTGGTGGTGTCTAAGACTTAGTCCATGGATGTGGTTACTTGAACATCCAAGTCAACTCCAATATGTGTATTTATGCCTAAGATGAATTTCTTAATACATAAACATCGATATTTGTAATGCTAAGATATGTAATTGAGGATTCAAGTGAATTGCTCCTAAAATAGAGTAACTAAAAAATATTTCTCGTAAAGATTTTTAAAATTCAGCCATCTTCTTATTAAATTAGATCTATGGAATCCAATGCTACTTGATCAAGATCACAAAATTATTTTGCATAGTGTTTAAAGTTATCTTCATTTAAATTTTTTTGTTATTCCACCATAGGGGTGCTTCACTTGAGCATTGATACATTGTCCAAAAGTATTTGGTCCCATATGAAAAGTTAAATATCTCAAAGTATTATCCCATCTCTATGAGCTATGATTCTTATTTTTCACCTAGGACATTACCATTAAATTTTGGTATGATAATCTTTCTCATATCCTTAAATAGCTCAGTCTCAAGGAGAGCCTTATTTTTCCATTGGCCATCAAACCTATTTTTATCTCTTTAGTTTTATTTTCCTTCACCACCATCATCTTGATATTTTTTTTCTTACCATTACCCTCATTTTGGTTCTAATCACCCTCTCCCTATCCTTCTTCATGTTTTCCATTCTCAACATTATAAATTTATTAGACTTATTTTTCAAGGATGGCCATTCGGACATGGGTTAAGATCAACATGGTGGGGATTTTTTCAAGCCTCTCATTCTGATCTTCATCAAGATTACCATCACTTATACTACTATTGGCTCTTATTTGGACCATAGTGTCTATGAAATAGAATAATATTGCATTAATATAAGAAAATACCAAAGACCCAAGCATTGAAATCAAGCTATGATACCACAATATAGTGACCCCTCGTTTGATCACTAAAAATGTATCATTTTGTTTATACACATAATATAATATTATAGATGAATTTTGGGAACCAATAATCCATATTGATTTATTATGCCCTAATTAAAATGGAAAAGTAAAACAACATCAAAGAAAGACAATTCTCAATTAAGATATCCTTTAAAAATTTTGGAAATGAAAAGTTCAACATTATAAATATTAAAACAACATGATTGGTAGTTCATCAATGATAACCTATTCATAATAAATCCATCATACAATAAGGTAAAACCACTAGACCCACATAAATTTATATCCCATAAAAACACACAATAATTAAAACAGTAAATTTTAATAAGTCCATTCAAAAATAGATAGTATAGTCATAATCCCATCCTAATTAGTTCATATTGTTGTCATAATATCTAATGTATACAAGATTTAAAAAAATGGGTGTATAAATGTGGGGCACAAGACAAATACTACTAGATGAAAGTAATTAAAATATAATCATACCAACTTTACAAATTTAAATACAATATTTTTGTACAAAACTTAAAAAATATGATTATGAATAATATTTTTTACATGTAATACACCTAGGTGCCTCTAAGGCAATTTAAATAATAATTTCACTCTAGATAAGAGGCACGATCCATAATACATAAGATATAGTGCATTTTAAACATTATAGATAGGTGAAGATGAGTATTAAAAGATTAAGAACCATGTGAATTAAATGTTAGCACCATAAACATGCAATCAATCCAATGGAGCAAATCTAGATGAAGTATGATCACCTATCAACATATAGCTAATAATAAAAATGTAGAATGTTAGACACCTCATTTTTATATAGGACTTATTATATTATATGGTATTAGTGTGTTTTGGTGTATATGGATCATAGGTTCAAATTAGGCTTTTATTGGCATGTTTTCCCTTGAGTTGGGCCTCGTATTTCACTCCCTTTCTTTGTGTATTTCTTATAGCTTAATTTTAAATTAATTTTAGATGTATAATGATACCAAAATTTAATTTGAAATATTTTAAACCCTACGTATATAATATTTGTTTATTTTGGCATGAGCCCTAATGCTCATAAAATGTTTAAATAACTATTTTAGGGTTTTCGGTCAATCTTGTTGGGAAATACGGAAGCACAATTGATTACCATGCACAAGCAACTTAAATATGCGGAATTAACTAGAAGTAACAAGCAACTAGAAATCAGAAACAACACAGAATATGAGAGACAATACCCAATTGTATTAATACTCATCCAGAAAAGAATACAATAAATAAGATGCCACTTCTTCTTCACACCTCTCAGAGGCTTCCCACACCTCAAGTGTATAGTAATTCTTTCCTCAAAGCTCTCTCTCTTATGGTCCCAACACACAACTCAAACACAGAGTTGGTGTTCACCTCCAACCAGTCAGTATCCACTAATGTCAGTACACAAGTACTCCATGTACTTCAAGTAGATCTCCCATGAACTTGCAACAACCTACAAATCAAATGATCTTACGTTGGAAGGGTCTACCTTGCCTTCCTCTATGCTCAAAACCAATTACACACTGTACTCCAAGTAGATCTCTCCTGATCTTGCTACCTGTTGTGTTGTTGTCCTCCCTGATCTTGCACACCTACAAACCTGGATCTTGCACCCACATACACCTATAGATCAACCTGATCTTACTTACCTAGAAGGAACTACCTTGCCTTCCTCTATTTTCTCTTGATGTGTTGCTGTCACCTTTGATCCTGCTATCACTTACAGATCTCCTTTGACCTCGCACACACACACACACCATGTAGATCTCCAAACGTGGCCTTGCACACCTACTAACCAAGATCCTACACACTTGAAGAACCCTTCTGATTCTCCAAAACTAGCACCCACACTTGGCACTACTATGGAACTAGGAGGAACACCCTTGCTCACTTCACACACAGAAGGAGCTAACTTTTCTCAACTCAAACTAGCACACCTTTATGATACAGCCTATGAGTCTCTTAAATAGATCTCATGCAAACAATAATTAGACATCTAATTACAATAATTAGATCTACAGCTTCAAGTCTAAAATTGGCTCTTAACATGCAAACACTCGGTTCGTTAACTAACTATCCATGTAACAAGCAGTTCTAGAACCGCACAGGCGACTGACGTCAATCCCTGTCTGCCTGGAGGTGACCAACACCAGCCGATCCCTAATTGATGTCGGTTGCTCTTCCTATCTAATACTGACTGACGTCGGTTGGCCTGACCGATGCCAGTGTCTGTGACACTTCAACAACCTCCTCCAATGTCTGCATCAGTGAAGCTTTTAGCTCCACAACCTAACAAATCTAACCAAGATTGAGTCATACAATCCTAGTTATGACCAAGATTGGGTTATTAAAGCTTGATTATTGTTCCTTATGGGTATTATGATCTATGTTCCTATTTTTTTTGGTGTTTTGTTCCTTATTTTTCAAAATTCACACATTTATTATTTTTAACTTATGTGTCAATAGGGTCTTAATTTGAATTCAAGCATTATATATATACATAAGGAACATAATACATATATGGGAAGTATAATGGATGATAAAATGAGTTATTACCCTCTAATTTTTATTATTCTAAGAATTTATTGAAGTGTATGCACCCCTTGTACCAAAATTATAATAATTAGTGAATGAGCATGTAAAATCTACTAGTTTCTTGATATCATGTATAAGGATAAAGTTTGGGATCTTCATATCACGCTATACTATTTTTTGGAGTGCATGAGTGTTAATTCCCAAACTATATAAGAATAGGCATATGAATGAAATAGGCCCATCATAAATAAAACCATTTTTATTCTCTTTCAAGTTCACTTGGAATGGATTAGGGTTTGGAGGAAGGAGAAGTAATTTTCAAAGATCTGTAGCCAATTCAATAATCTGGTAGAGGTTTTTTATCATTAGACATAGAAGAAGACACTTAAAAAGTTTCATTAGAGTTTTATATTGTTAGAATAAGATCAAAATGTGTGACTAAAATCAAACCTTACCTTACCAAGATCAACCCAATGATTTTGGTCATGACAAAATCAAGTAGTTTGATTTTAGATATCTTTACCACTTATTAGATATGCTCTAATTTTCTATGTCCACTTCATGCTTTTTTAGCCTCTAATAACACACATGTAAGCTAGAATTTAGGTATTTATCTACAATCTCTCCTTGTCAATTCCAAGTATATTTCATTCCTAATTATTTTAACATTCCAAAATTATTTTTGTTTTATATTTTTTGTATTTAAATTAGATTTTTTTGCAACTACCTTTTGATGATTATTTTAGTGTCTTATCATAAACCAATTTTCATCAAAACATAAATGTCAACCTAAATCCTTTAGGGTTTTATCTTTTGGTGACCCCACATTGTTTTGCATGTTATTTTTCCCTTCAGGGTTATATTGATACCTATATTACATATTAGATCTGATTTTTCATATGGTTTTCATAAACCCACATTCATTTATATGTTTCTTTCAATTATAGGGTTAGTCCTTGTAATTATAGATTTAATTTGTCTATGTTTGTGCTTATTCACTTTTCCATCATTAACCCTATCTCATTTTATCTTGTTTCAAATATTTTTTTCTATTCTAAATGTGTTTACATCTTATGTAACCTCATAAGATTATATATAAGTCCAATATTAGGTGAAATGATGGATTTAATTCAAAACTAATTAATTAATGTGACTAGTACTCATGGTAATTTGAAAAATAAAGTGATAATCATTAATGAGGCTAATGACTCATTTTTATATACACGTGGGTAAAAATGCAAATGATATGAATGATGAAAATTAAAATGATGTTAATTCAAATTCTATTAGTGATATCAATATGGATTTGTTTTGATAATGTTCCTTAAAATATACTAATGAAATAAATTCACTGATACATGTGATTAGAGATGAGAAAATTATAATCCTAGCTAAACATACTATACTGAAAGAAATACATTTTACAAAAAATCATGGATGTTTGAATGATTCTAATAATATTCCTCATTATACATGTTCTTCTTATATATCAAGTAATATGTCTATATTTTATATTTCTTATAATATATTTCCCCATCATGCTTATTATACTTAGATTGGTCTTAATGCTTCTTATTAGATCCTCAAGTTACTTAACCATCTCAATAGATTTTTAAACCTTCCCCTATTATCAATAGTGTTTCTCATGCACCTAATGTATTTATTATTACATATGCTAGTAGTCCTTTGGTTCTAACCCATGAATCTATACTCCATAAACAAAACTATATAAACCATGCAATATATGCAATAATAGATTTGATTATTTTCTCAAGGGTCTCAAAATTCAATATATAAGGTTAATTCATATGATATAGTACTTAATCCTTTGAAATGTGATTATTTCATATTCCTTACCTATTGGATTTATGGTTACTAATTTTTAATTTTTCAATAGTAAGGGTATCCTTCTCACCATATTAGGTTTTTGTATGCTTTGTGTCTTAACTTTGAGCATAATGATAAACTATTGAAAAATATCTTTGTTAGAATCCTTAATAACTATCCTTTTGATTGATTTTATGCTTTACCATCTAGATCGATACACTTTTTTAATTTTTTGGATGATAATTTTTTTGCTCACTTTTCAATCAACATCAACATAAATCTCACCTTTTCACATATTTCCCAACTTAAAAAAGGACCTAATGATGATTTTAGTGAATATGCCCTTAGAATCAAAACTATGCTTTCCAAGAATATAAAAAATTATTTGAATGTGAATCAAAAAATTATATTCTCTCATGGTTTACTCTAACCCATTAAATAAACAAATGGTCTTCAATTCTTACCAATCTTTATATGAACTTTGCCACACAGTTAAGAACTATGAAATTAAGATTTTAGAGGCCAATATGATAAAATATTAAAATTATTCCCATGCCTATAGTTGAGTTAAATATCAAGTTAAATCAGCATTCAAAGTTAAGGCTAATGATACTAATATTCAAATTTAACATGAGGCTGAGAATGTAGTCAATGCAATAGACCAACCACCAGACATGATAGTATTTTTTGTAACAAAGAGAGTGAATAAAATTTATAAGGTTAAGTGATATTCCTACAATGTGCTTAAACAATTTCTTGAATGCAATATTATATGTTTACCTTCCCAATGAGATTTAGACATATCACAACTCTTGCTTTAAAACCATGATGTTAATGCATATTATGATTATCAACGACTCTCAAAATATCATACAAACATAAGTAGACTCTACAAGTTTATAATGATCACATCCTTGACATATTCATAAGTTTGGTCGGTGACAAATGTAAGGAGCCTCCTTTGATTAAATTTTATGACCGAAAAATTCCAAAATGTCATTCTAAAAATGGTCCATTATTTATACAAGATTTTATAGATACACATTTGAGGTTGAAATACATAATTATGGTAAATATTGATTTAAGCATCAAAGTGTCTACAATTAAATCTATTACTATGTGTGTGTGTGTGTGTGTGTGTGTGTGTGTGTGTGTGTGTGTGTGTGTGTGTGTGTGTGTGTGTGTGTGTGTGTGTGTGTGTGTGTGTGTGTGTGTGTGTGTGTGTGTGTGTGTGTGTGTGTGTGTGTGTGTGTGTGTATGTATGTATGTATGTAAATAGTTAGTTAGCTAGCTAGTTAATTAGTTAGTTAATTAAACCAAAATCATTAGGGGATACAATGAGATAACCATGTGCCTCTTGGTGGCATTATCTTACTTACCACCATTGGTCCTAAGACTAAGTATGGTTTCATGTAATGTTGAATGATGGGACATGTGATGTATTTCTTGGACTAAAATTGATTAATAAAATGAAATAAAACCCATCAAAACTTTACCAATGTTTTAAATTTTTTTATTATAATAAAGTAATTACTATCTAATGCACTAAATAAGAACCTCCCAAAAAAGTAAAATATGACATGTTAATTAAAGTTCTACTGAAAGAGATAATCATGTAACCTCAATTGAGTATACCTAAATTATAGGGACATACCCATCCACCGATCAAATTCATATTATTTTAGCCTTTTTCACCTATTCAAAATGAATAACTTAACAAATATTTAATCATTTTATGACCTACCATTCATATAAATAAAATTACAACCTTAAAATAATATTATGCAACCAATTGAAATAGAGATGATTCCAATGCCAATGATTTTAATTATTATACATATTATAAATTTGATGATTATACCAATGATGATAGTGATGATGATGCCTCATTAGCCTTATTAGACTCATGGGTCTCAAAACATCCAAATCTAGACCTTGAGGACATGACCACATTTACTCATACATAGTATGGTTAGGTAGATAGTTTTATTGATTAGCCTTTCATGCTAACCCCATGGGCCTAAAAAATAATATATTGGTACATCACTTTTATTTTTCATTTTTTTAATTTGGTTTTTTTCCCTAATATGCTCTTTTCATTGACCTACATAAGGATTTTGAGTTTTAGTATCTATCCTTAAATAATTTTACCCCACGAGTCTTCCATTTTTTCCATTTTTTTATGATTTAGGTATACATCTTATTTTAATTTTGAAGTTACCTTCTTCTTTTTATACTTTCATATTTTTCATTATATGTTGGGGTTTTCCTCTAATTTCACTCATGTCTTCTATATCATTATTTTAGCCTCTTCATTTACATTGATTATGTTATTTATTTATCTCAAAACCTTGATTTTGAATGTTTTATCCCATACCAAAAGGTTGTGTAATATTCCCCATTATGACAAAACTATACATATTTAGGCCTTCCACCCCATTGCAAGCATAATTTTGAGTGAAGTTATAGGTTAATAAGATCCCTTTATTCTTGCTTACTCTCAATTTTACTTCTTGGATTTTTCCTCTATGATTGATTTCCCCATAATATTGCCTTATGTTTTCTAAAAATAATAAAATAAAATAATTTTTTTTGGCATTTATCTTGTTACATAGTCAAATAATTTAGCATATCATATTGATCTGCCTTTTTCTAGAGGTTTTATATACATTGTTTACACAAATTCTATGAGTGGTATCCTTGAGTTATATGCATAATATATTCATTTTACATATTATTATGGATCCACAATTACCTAAAGGTAAGTTCATGCTCACCTTGTGGGAATCTTTGTGACTATTATGGGGACATCCCCAATAATGCTTCAAGTTTTATCTTTTTTGTTTTACTTATCATATTAAGCTTTATATTTTTATTATATATATCCCATTCTAACAAATATATTTAATGTTTTGATTTAGTGTGACTAGTGTCATCAACCCATTAATTTAATCAGCTCATTTTGTTGATGTCATTATAAATAGGGCCTATGTCCAATGGTTATATGCAATAAGGTATGCAATTTACTGCTATTAATTGTGATTTGTGAGTTTTTATGAATCAACTAACTCCAAGGTCTTAATTTAATCAACCCAAATGAAACCTATCTAAGTGATATAAAAGAAACACACTTTTAAAAATTAGAATGCTGAAAAGTAAAGACTCTTGCTTATAAATAAACACTCTTTGTTTTCAAATAAATTACTTGCTAAACAAATACACTCTGCTTATCAAAAGAAACACTTTGTAATCTATCCACTAAATTGAACTTGTTTTAAATGAAATGATTTTAGAAATGGGAAATGCTAGAGAAAATATGTGAATGGTAATAAACATACACAAAGACAAAGATTTTCAGGTTAACCAAACTACATTTATAACATAAACACTCTTAAAAGAAATAAATGATAATTAATATAAACATGAAGAAATACCATATAAGAATCCTAATTATTTGGGTGAGTGGACCCTTACTCTCCATTGACATAGGATCTAAATAACATAGTCTTTCAAGAACATTCAAAGCTTCATTAATTCTAGAAAGAAAGATTACAATTTGGGAATAAAAACTATCTCTTATTGGTTTATCTTCTCTTTTATGCTACTAGCATTCTCTTTCTCTAACTTAGTCCTTCAAATGGTAGGAAGACATTGTTCTAATAAAATTTTCCTATAACTTATATCCAAAACAAACTAACAAGATTACAACTACAATCTAGCTTACTTTCAAAATAGAAAAGGAGTTACAACTATCTCCCATGTTTCAAGGTGAAACAATGGAAGAGATTACATAACTATATGCATGTATCCAACTAGTTACAAAATCCATGTGATTATATGTTTTGATTTGGTAACCCAAAATCCCATAATACCTATAGTGGTGATTTTTACAAAATATTATTATAATTATAATGTCTAAAAATAGAATTTTATATGAGGTAAATGTCTCTATGAATCTGAGAATGACCCATGAGTGTCTCAAAAAGGCCATGACCACTTTATGTAGGATGTATACAACATTTTATGATCATCAAAATGCCTTCCACAAGCTCTGTGTTTGATTGGAGATATTCTAAAACTCACATGTTAAACTCCATAACTTGCTTATTACATTCTAGAACCTTACTTATTGTACTCCAAAACTCACCTATTGCATTCAGTATCTTCACCTATTATACTCCAAAACTTTCCTGATAGACTTTGTAGCTTGATTGTTAGATTCTGAAACTTCATTGGATAGTTCCAACATATGCCAATATTTCTTTCAAAGGTTTGCTTACTTGACAAAAACCATAGCATTTGATCATGATGTGTTTAAGAAACATATACATGTAAAATTTAGGGCTAACCATGTAAAGAGTTATAATATAGTGGTAAAAATAAGTAACATTGACTCACACATGCTAACCAAGATATAAGTACTCATTCTCTACTTTAAACTAGAAATAAGTCATAAATGATTATCATGCCCATTTTAATAATGGAGATTAGTAAGGGATAATATGGTTATTACTTGGATATAATGAGCCATATAATTGACTCATCATTTCCCCCACACTTTAATTCTTTTAAGTCCTCTTGCAAGTTATTATCTTCCTTGCTCATGGTCAATCACCCTACTTTCCCATATCTTAAAAAGATAATAAATGTCAAAGTGAGTGTTCCAATTTGCCTCAGCTAGATGAATAAATCCCTAGATGAAATTTATATTAGAATATAAGGTCTTCTATATTTTGAATGGATTTAAAGGAGAATGTCATGTTTGGAATTTAAATCTTCCATCATCTATCCTAGCTTCAGGATATGCCCAAAGCTTTACTCAATCATAAGACATGACCATTTGAGAGAAATAGGTTAATCAATACATCTAGGGTAACTTGTGAAATATTTTAAATGTGTTCCTTTATATTTTCCATGGGTTAGGTTATGTCAACAACCCCTCCAATTTATTTCTCAAGGGTTTTGAGTTGATAGCTTCCATCATTTGTCCTTTCAACTATTTTTTCCTCTTATAATTTATAATTATGTTATGACGATGATATCATGCATCCTTTTTTAAAATATCATATACTTATGGTATGTCATACCTTTCTTTGAAAAAGACACTTTCCTCTTTGAAATGACCCATTTTTGTGGTCCCCCTTATTTTTAGGACACCTTCCATTTTTAGACAAAGTCTTCCTTCAAGGATGGATAAATATGACATTTGAAAACTTAAATCTAATCTTATAAATTGAAAAGTAAAGTAAAAAAATACCTCAATTTACCATGATGTTGTCTCTACTCCTTAGGCTACCACTTGTCTTAAAATGATTAAACCACATCAGTTAATTGAGAAGCACATACAACATAGTATAAACACTAGTTTTATTACTTTGTTCCTTGAGAAGTTGCCTTCACTAGTTTTCAAATTCTCATTCTCTCTCTCTCTCTCTCTCTCTCTCTCTCTCTCTCTCTCTCTCTCTCTCTCCTCTCTCTCCTCTCTCTCTCTCTCTCTCTCTCTCTCTCTCTCTCTCTCCTCCTCTCTCTCTCTCTCTCTCTCTCTCTCCTCTCTCTCTCTCTCTCTCTCTCTCTCTCTCTCTCTCTCTCTCTCTCTCTACACACACACACACACACACACACTTTTTAATTTTTTGGGGAGAAGGACTACCATTTTCTAGATTTCAATCATTTTCATTTATTGGGAGGAAGACCACCATTTTTAGTTTTTAATCCTTCCCCTCAATTGGTTTTAATCCTCATCCTTTGACTATGATGGAAGAAAAAAGTTATCAATAATATCCAAATTTATCTTGAGACTGAATTTGCTTGAAAAAATCCTCCTTCCTTGGAGACTACTAATAGAGTCTTATTCTATTCCCATTGACTAAGAGTGTCCTCTTATTTCCATCTATGGGAAAAACCTAAACTAACCAATTATCAAATATATTCTCTATTGGGTAGGGTCCCAACCATCTAGTCATGAGATTTCCTTTGATGTGTTGGAACTTATAATCAAACAGCAAATCCTAGTCTCCCTTGAATCTTCTCTCCTTGATATGGGTGTCATGCCAATACTTCCTCTGATGTTGTATACTTTTTATTTTTTTCAAGGCTCCCATTATCATCTCATGTAATTCATTGAGTTGAAGAGTTCTATCTCTCTATGCCTCATCAATATCTATGCCCAATTTTATTTTTATTCTCAGAGTTTGAAATTCAAATTCTATGGGGAGTATAGGCTTATTTATAAACACAAATTCATATGGTGAGAAACTTGTGGTGGATTTACATGTGATATTTTAATCCCATACTACTTTAGGTAGTTTTTTTTTCCCAATATTTTATATTGATGCTGACTATCTTAGTTAATATGTTCTCCAACTCTCTATTGGTAACTTTAACTTGTCTATTAACATGAGGATGATATGAATATGAAATTTGGTGTTTGATTTGGTAGTTATATGTGAAGGATTTGATCATATTATACATGAATTGGTGGCTTTTATTAGATATTATGGCTCTGTATAATTTTGTAATACAAAAAATAATCAACTATCTCTTCTCTTACAAATGGGAGAGCTTGAAACTTTGCCCATTTGGTGACATAATATGTGCATACAAGTAGGTATTCCCTAACTTGATATGATGGATCGATAGGACCAATAAAATCCATCTCATATTTTTCAAAAGGTATTAAAACCACTTGAGGATGGAGAGGCATTTCATTCCATAATTGGTTTTTCCCATCCTTTGGCAAGGATCACATTACCATACATATCTCTTCACATTCTTTTGAAGTGAAGGCCAATATTACCTAACCCTATAGATATTATGGATATTCCTCTTAGATAAATAATGGATTTCTCTAGGTTCATCATGACAAGCCTTTATGATGACATATGTCTCATTCTCTCTTACACACCTATGGATCACTTGGTCAGGTCCATACTTAAAAAAAACACCATTAAGCCACTTAAAATGCAAATTATTTAAAACTAATCATTTCCTTTCCTTATGATTAAAGTTTCAAGTAAACTTCCATATGGCTAAGTAATTTTCCATGTCATCAAACCATGGTGAATGTGTTGAAACTATGAATAGATGCTCATCTGGAAAGCTATCTTCCACTACGTCTTCTTCACTTGAAACATTCAACCTTGATAGAAAGTTAACAACCACATTAAGTTTTCTGGGTTTATCAATAATGATAATGTTAAATTCTTACAAAATTAGTAACCATATAATGATCCTACTTCTTACCACTAGTTTTTTCATTAAATATATTATGGTTGAGTGATCTATTAAACAAATATATTGTATCCAGTGATGCAGTGCCTTAATTTGTTCATTGCATATCTAACAACTAAGAATTATTTTTTAGTTATGGTATAGTTTATTTCAGTGGGGGTGAGATTCTTACTAATATAATAGATATCATATATTTTTAATTCTTCATCTTTTTATCCTAGGACTGCTCCTATAACAATACTAGAGGCATATGTATGAATGTGGAATAGTTGCTCCTATTTAGACCCTCTCATGATTGGAGCAAAAATTAGTTTTTCCTTTATTTATTCAAAGGCTTGTTGACATTTTCCAGTCCATTAAAACTCACTATCTTTGGTAAGTAAGGAAAACATAGGTTCAACTATTTTAGTCTTATATAAACCATCTATAATACCCTAGATGTTCCAAGAAACTTTTGATACCAGTCTAATTTTTAGGATCAGACACATTAGAAATGACTTTAATATTTTTAAGGTCCACTTTTATCCCATAGGCTGAGATGTGATGTCCTAGAACAATTTCTTATTTAACCATGATTAAACATCTTTCATGACTTAAAGCCAATTGATGTTTCTCACATTTGGTTAATAGTTTATCTAGGTTGCTTAGAACTTCATCAAAAGAACCACCATGCACAGTAAATTCATCCATATATACTTCTACATAAGCATTAGTTGAATCAACAAAGATGGCCAAGACTACCCTTTGAAAGGTGGTAGGTACATTACATATGCCAAAGGGTAACACTCTATAGGAAAATTTTCACCAAGGGCATGTAAGGATTATCTTATCTTGGTCTTATAGGGCTACCCTTATATTATTGTAACCACTAAACCCATCTAAGACAGATAAATACTTCTTCCTAGCTACATATCTAACACCTGGTCTATGAAAGGTAGGGGAAAGTAAACTCTCATGTTGGATTTATTAATATCCACTTTTCATTCTTCTTGGATACTATCACAAGTGGTGAGACCCATTGACTAACTGATATGGGGTAAGTGAATCCCACTTGTAATATCTTTTCTATCTCTTCTTTAACTATGTCTCTTAATGTTGGTTTAATTCTTCTATGAGGTTGTCTAACTGGTCTAGTATTTTTCAGTATATATATGATGAGTACACACACTTAGATGAATGCCCTTCATGTCACTATAATCCCATGTAAAGGATTTTTTATGGTTTTTCAAGATATCAAAAACCTTAATTTCATATTCATCATCTAACCAATTATTTATGTTTAGTATTTTTATTGGTTAGATAGTTATTTGCTTAGTTTCTAGGTAAATGGAGCTGACATGCCTAAATTCACTCATTATATAGTTTAGAGGGTAGGGATGTGGTTGCATCATATGGAAAGTAGTGATATATTTAAATAAATTATCTCCTTGTGAAATTACATTTGCCACTGGACAATAAAAAGTTGTTAAAAATGTATCTTGATTGTTTTGTGACCATGTGAAAATACTCTATTGAATGGGTGTATGTTAATACATGCCATCAAGATTGGTTAAGTTGGTCAGTTATTCTATAGAGGAGGGTGTATCATATTCCAGATCTATAAAGACAAACTTTAGAGTTAGTCTAATAGACTCTAGGGCTAATCTATCATGCTCTAGAGCTAGATTGTTAGAGTTTAGAGCTATTATTATTGAACTCCAAAGTCAAACTAATAGACTCTAAAATTAGACTATCAAACTCTGAAGCTAGACTAGGTTCTTTAAAATTCCTTTTTAATTCTTATTCTAGCTCATTCACATGATTCTTAATTAATAACATGGTTAATGAGGAGATATTGTTTTTATTTTTCTCAAGTTCATCAACCCATAGGTGATCTAAAATATCTGTATAAGGTTTTATAGGTGGCTACAAATAAATCTATTTTACTTTTATTCTATTTGAAATGTCATGTCTCATGAATTGTAGTCTATTAATGTCACATCTATGGATAACCAAGGTCTCCCTAATATTAATGGATATCTGATTTTTTTATCTTAGACTAGAGCATCATAAAATCTATGGGATATTCCCAAGATTTAACTGTCATAGAGACATATTCTATGGTTCGTTATGGTTTGGCAATAGTTTGGTCTATTATTTACTAGACTATAGAAGTAGGTTGCACCCCTATAATGGATAAGGATTTTAGAGTGTTTGTTGTCATCACATTATGAAAGTTCTTAGGTTCACAATTACATTGGGTATATCCTTCCTTCCTATGGTTATAGTAATAACACAACTTCCAAGATCCCCATACTTGGATACGAGTTTTCCTACCAATAAATCATCAAGTTTACCATCTACCTATATAGTTTTATGATATTTTATTTTCCTAGGATTTTTATGTACAAACCCTTAATGACTCTAATGAGTTCTTGGATATATCTTATGGCTTGTAGCAATAGAATTTCAATGTTTAATTTTATCAAATATTGAACTATATCAGATTCACTCTTGTTTCCAACATCTTGAAGTCATCATGGAAAATAAACTATTGGAGGAACTGTAATGGTTTATTTAGGCCTTTATTTTTCATTATTAAGTGTCTCCTTGGTTGAATCAATAGGGGGTCTAGTTTTTTTGTTCAGGACTTTAGTTATGGTAATTTGAAGGTTATTCAATGTCTTACCTAATCTTAACTATTCATTTTGACAATCAATAACACCAACCCCTATGGTTTCTTCTTGTCCAGTCCCATAGGTGGGAGTTACCTATCTATTCTTTGGGTTTGATACTGGTTAAGTAGGTAATTATGGTTGATTCACTTGTTCTATTTTTGGTGTTTGAGTGGTAGGGGGAGGCATCATTATTTATTTTTTTGGGAACCTCCTCTACTAATTAAATTTTGATGGGGAACTCATTGTTGATTTGCCTATGGTTGAAGGTTAGGCTAGGGCATCCATGGTTGTGGTGTCCATTATTGTATCACCCATAGTGTAGGTCCCCATGCTTGTGTAGATGTTTTTCCTATCCATGGCATAATCTATGGATTAGAAGGATCTCTAGGACCAAAATTATTCTGATTTTGATTATATGGAAAATGGTTTCCCTATATTTGTATGAAATTGAGATCTTATCTTGGTTGGGTCATGTATTTTAGTTGGTTTTTAAGGATAGGTAGGAGGGCACAATTCTTTGTATCATGATCATTTGCATCACATATCCCACACATATCAATTTTTTTCAAAGGGTAATCTTAGAGACCATGTTTTAACCTATATTTAAGGAAATATATGGCTAGTGTCTTAGTGGTAGCATTTGATTTTGCTTGTCGGCCATCTAGAATAATGTTAAATTACACTAAAATATTTGTCTTGAGGTTAGATAATTCTTTCATGAGTTATACTACATCGGTACCACTCTTCCCTATTTTTAGCTTTCTAACACTCCATCTAGTTATTTAGTAATTCTTACACAATTTAGCTATGTCATTGAGACCAAGTTTGTTTATATATCCTTTTACTATTAAGTTCAAAATTTCCATAACAATCATCATCCAATATCTTTAATAAAACTATTTTTCTGAAATATTCCTCTAACTCATACACACTTCTTCTATGTGTGAAAAAGAAGAAGTCAAGATAGTCCTATAAATTCTCATCTTACTTTTGTTTTATGTGAAGAACTCTTCTTTTCTATCCCTCACCCTATAGTAATCATGATACTTATACAAGAATCTATTTTCCATCTCATCTCATGTGTGAATGGAATTTGGTTGTAAACCCATAAACCATCTCATGGATGAATCCTTAAGAGTAGAAAGGAATAATTTCAACATGTGATTGTCAATTTTGTAGTCATAAGTTCAACATAAGACCTTGAATTCAAACATAAATTGATCAAGATATTCTACAGACAATCCCCTAAAGATTGGTAGTATGGATGGGGATATCTTCTTCATTGCTACATTATCATACTCATCTAGGATAATGGGATAGGTGAAGGTCCTTCTAGGTAGATTATCCCTATTTTGTGCACTTACACCAAGATTTAGTATATTTCCTATGTTATTTCCCATTTATTCCTAATACATATTATAGATGATGTTCCTAATAAGTGGTGAGTTGTCAGAAGTGATTGGAAGGCTACTTGACTAGGACTCACTAATTTGGTTAAAAATGTTCTTTAGCCTCAATTTTCTTGAGAATGATGCACCTACCTCTAGAGACTGATCCCAAGGTTCAATTGGGGTTAATTATGTTTAAATAGTTAAAAATGACCCTTTGATCTCTTTTTGAATTTTTTACACTTTCTTTAAGTGTGATTTTATTTGAGAACTTTTGATATCATGCCGAGGGTTATTTGGAATGAATCTTCCCTATGAATATATAGCTCTACTCAAATTTCTCTATTAAATTTATGAAATTTGTTTCTCTGTTAGCTTGTAATCTAAACCTTACTAATACCTAAAATTTTCCTAACAATAGTGTCAAAAATGACTAGTGTCATGAACCCATTCATTTAATCAATTCTTTTGGTTGATGTCATTACAACTAGGGTCGGTGTCCAATGGTTATATGTAATAAGGTGTGAAATTTGTTTCTAACAGTTGTGATTTGGGTGTTTTTATGGATTAACTAACTCTATGGTCTTAATCTAATCAACCCAAATTGAAATCTAAGTGATTTGAAAGAAACACACTTTGTAAAATTAGAATGCTAAAAATTAAACACATTTGTTTATAAATAAACACTCTTTGTTGTCAAAAAAATTACTTGCTAAACAAACACACTATACTTATCAAGGGAAACACTCTTTAATCTATCTACTGAATTAAACTTGTTTTAAATGAAATGCTTTTAGAAAATGAAAATGCTAGAAAAAATATGTAAATAGTAATAAACATACATAAATATAAAGACCTACAAGTTAACCAAACCACACTTATAATATAAATGCTCTTAAAATAATTAAATGATAATTAATATAAATATAAATAAATACCATATAAGAATCCTACCTCCTTAGGTGAGTGGGCCATTGCTCTCCCTTAGCATATGATCTAAATCACACTTAATATTTTAGGAACATTCAAAGATTCATTAATTTTGGAAAGAAATATTACAATCTAAGAACAAAAACTATCTTTTACTGGTTTATCTTCTATTTTTTGCTACTAACATTCTCTTTCTCTAACTTAATCCTTCAAATAGTATGAAGACATTGTTCTAATACAATATTCTTACAAATGGTCCCAAAATAAACTAACAAACTAATAAGATTACAATTGTAATCTAATTTATTTATAAAATAGAAAAGGAGTTACAACCATATTCTATGTTTCAAGGTGAAACCATGGAAGAGATGGCATAATTATGCATGGTTCCAATTGATACACTATCCTTTTGATTACAACATATTCTAATATGGTAACTCAAAATCCCACAATACCTATAGTGGTGATCTTTATAAAACATTACTATAAGTATCATGTCTAAAAATATAATGTTATATAAGGTAAGTGTCTCTATGAATATGAAAATGACCCATGAGTGTATCAGAAAGGCCATGACCACTCTATGTAAGATGTATACATCATTGTATGATCATCAAAATCTCTTCCATAAGATTTGTGTATGATTGGATTGATTTTGGAACTCATTTTTTGTACTCTAAAACTCATTTATTGCATTTTTTAACCTCACTTGTTGTACTCTAGAACTCACATGTTGCATTATATAACTTCACCTGTTATACTCTGGATCTTGCCTGATAGATTATAATGCTTGATCGTTAGACTCCAGAACTTCACTAGAAGGTTCCAATGTATGCTAAGATTTACATCAAGTTTATGATTAATTTCCAAAAATCCATGTCATTTGATCATAGTTAATTTATATAAATTGTACATGCAAAACAAAAGGCTAACCTTGTAAAGAGTTAGAACATAGTGGTATAAATAAGTAACATTGACTCACACATGTAAACAAGATATAAGTACCCATTCTCTACTTTATACTAGAAATGAGTTATAAATGCATATCATATTCATTTAAATAAGGTAGATTAGTAGGGGATAACATGGATATTACTTTTTTATAATGATCCATATAATAGATTCATCATAGTGTTTGTTAGTTTTTTTATTGGTATTTCACATTGGTTATATATTGTTTGACATGTGTATTACATTCCTTGATGTTTGTCCTGCCTCTATTATTTTACCTTTGCCCAATTTGATTTCATGTGCTTGTGTTTTGGTACAAATTTCTTTTCTTCCCTATAATGAATGTTTTAATTGTATAATATGTCACATGTTTTTTGTATGTGATGTAATTTATTTTATCTACTCTACGTGACATTGATTAAATTTTCTAATATTTGTTGTGAGTGTTATGTGATTTATATGTGCTTGGTATGTTTACCTTATTTGTTTTATTTTATTTTCATTACTATTATTGGTGCCATGATCTATATCATGCATTTTTGGTCTTACTTATGTATATGTTTGATGCCTATGTTGCCATGGTATTTAACATGCATCTATTAGAGCATACTATTTTTTGATACATTTATTATACATTGCATATTAGGAAAATGATATGAATGTGATTACAATGATTATAAATTGCTTATATTGGGTTATACTATTATTTTTTTCCTCATTTAGTATATTAGTGTAAAGTATTATTTGTGCCCTCATTACTTATTCTTTTTTGTATTGTGGCATACTAGATTGTTTGTGCCCTCATTGTTTATACCTTGCCTAAATAGAGGCATATTTTATTTGTGTTTCATTGGTTATATATTGCCCACATTGGGGAATATAATGTACACCCTTATTGCTTATTCCACAAAAATGTAGGGGCACCCCGTTACTATATTTTCTTACATAGTTTGTACCCCTAGCAGTCAGACTCTTTTGAGTTATATATGTGCTTTAATTACAGTACCTTTCTTTGATTATATCAAAAATGTCTAATAAATACATTTTAAATAATTATTCCATCTTATGATATTATATATTTTACACATGGTACATATAATCCCTTTCTTTTGAGATGAGTGATATGTAGGTTATCCCACACCTCAAAAATGGAGCATATGAATTGATTATTCTAATTTATTTACATGGTTATACACAACACAAGAGACTTATAAGACACTTTTCTTATACATTTGGAGGTGCATACTAGAGAGTTATAAGAACATTTATGAAATTCACATATTAATAGGTGTATTTGATTCTAACTTTTATCTTAATCAATGATTTAAATGGGTACTTTATTATTCACATACATTGATCCAATTATATATATATATATATATATATATATATATATATATATATAACTAGAATTCAAAAGGAGGATAAGGGTTATCTTATCATAGGGTCCAACTCCCATGACTTTCAAAATAAATAAATTCTCCTTGATATCTGCACAAGTGTTTTGATTACCACTCGGGGTTCTATAAAAAACATCATTACTCATGTGTCTAGTGTGTGAATAGTTGGTGTACCTATAAATATATATATTTATAGGTACACCAACTATTCACACACTAGACACATGAGTAATGATGTTTTTTATAGAACCCCGAGTGGTAATCAAAACACTTGTGCATATATCAAGGAGAATTTATTTATTTTGAAAGTCATGGGAGTTGGACCCTATGATAAGATAACCCTTATCCTCCTTTTGAATTCTAGTTCATTCTCATACCCGATACGAACTTTGAGCAACATTTACAAGTTTCAATAGTAAATTATTCTTTGAGCCTTTTAGGTGCATTTTTTATTTTTATGTGATATGTAGTCATGCACACACATTAAAGTGGGGAATTATGTAGACACCTAATTTTGGTACAAGAATTATGAGTGTGATTTTTGAATATGGATCATTTGTCTAAATTAGGCTCTTATTGATGTATTTTACCTTATTTTGGGTTGTATATTTCCTTCCCTTGATTTGTGTTATCATTAAAATTTTAATTTTACTTCACTTTGATTTTGTGATAATACAACCATTTAATATTAAACACTTTAAAAACCTATATATCGACTATTTTTTGTCTTGTCATGACCCTCGATGCTTCCTAAATGTCAAAATCAATGTTTATGTTTTTAGGTCATCCTAACCAAAATCAAGTTGTACAATCCTAGTCAATCCCAAGATCCCACCATTTAATCTTGGTTATTTTTTAGGTGGGTCCCATGAAATTTATTCAAGATTTTGATGATGTTTTCTGCCTTGTTTTATGGCTTTCCTACCTTTTTATTATGATCTGATAAGGTCTTAATTTGAATTCAATAATTCTATATATACACAAGCATGCTAATGTAAGAGAAGTCTAAGTAAGGCTACCATGAGCTATATCATGTTAATTTTTATTACAACTATAATCTATTAAATTTTAAGCACCCCTTGTACTAAAAGTTGTATAGGAATAATGAAAAATATTCAATAGTGTCTTAAGAAACTTTTGTAATCAAAATAAGCTTCCCACAAGTGCATAGAGATAATAATTCAAGATATTGGAATTATATTAACCAACTTGATTTTAAAATAATATATAGGCCCTTTATATATAATAAGGGTTACTACTAAAATATGATAATGAGAGGTAGAGTTACAACATCACAAATGTGTAGTTACATAGCATAACTCTTACTAAGCATGTGCATAAATCACATGATTAATTGTTACAAGATATTACACATAACTTACTTATCCACACTTATTAATGATAACTAACTAACTCTACCTAAGTGTGACTTAACCATTTCCTATTATATACCTATAAAATATATAGAATAATAAATAATGATAACATATAATCTACTGAGAAAACAATAAACCACCCTTAAGTATAACTTAAGGATAGAAAAAATAAATGAAAAATAAAAAGAGAATGAGGCAGATTCTCAAATATAGGTACAAAAAAGTAGACATACTTAGGAACACATGTATAATCTAAACAATTAAGGAAGGAATGACTAATGATGAACCCCACATATATAACTTCCTTCATCCAGATCATTGATCATAGTTCAAGATAATTAAGTGATGTAATAGGCTTAGTGAATATGTTTACAACTTTATCCTCTTTAAGCAAGCACCCCAAGCTAAGAAAACCATCCTGAATGAGCTACCATATGAAGTGCAGGTGTAAATAAATGTGTTATATGAATTTATGATCCACTATTTTATAATAAATTTTCATGACACTATAGTTGTCACACCAAAGAGTAGTGGGATGAGTCTATATAAGTCTAATCTCTATTAGCAACTAGTGAATATGTCAAGCCTCCTCGCTGGATAGAATAAAACCTTGATAATTTTCCTCTATGTACAATAATTTCATAGTTGATTTATTCATGAAATTCCAAGAAAATATACTTGAACTAATTCAATATAAAAATCTAGATGTGGATGTCTAATTATCAACATCACTAGCCTAATTTGTGTTAATGAAGCCTACAATCTATGAAGAATCCCATGGTGTGGAATGTATACTAGAGTGAAGTGTGCCACAAATGTACCTAAAAATATGTTTGTCTACCTTATATTGACTCTCATGAAGATATTTTGATTAAAAAATACAATTCCAACCAAATATTAAATATCAAGGTGAATGTGTGTCATGTACAAAAGACTACCCACCAATTGTTGATACAAAAGTAGTATCAATTATAGGTGAAGTGCAATTGGCAGATGATGTAACTCCTGAATGAAAATGTGTGGGGGTAGGATTTAAATCAATCATTCGAAATAAATTAAGTAATTTTTGTATTTAAATGTCCTAAAAAATGGAGACCCCATCAAAATATTAGATGGTGTATGCCCCAAAAAGGTAGTGTATAAATCATGAGTTTGTCATGTTAAATTGATCTATCAAACTGTGGTGTATATCTTGAATCATGGAATGGAAACTACATGTAAGGATAAAGTCATCAACATAGAGGAAAATTATATAAATTTCATCTCCATCCATCTAAATGTAGACTTTAGGGTTTGAATGATAATGTATGGAACCAAAAACAAGCAAAAAAGTTATCTATCTTCTCATACCAAGCTCTAGGAGCTTGCTTGAGACCATAGAGTAACCAAAAATATTGAATACAAGGGAAGAATCATGTACAAAACTAAATGGATACTCCATATAAATTAAATCATGAATATCATCATGTGTAAAATCACTCTTCACATTCATCTAATGCACAAACCATCCTTGTGATGTAGCTAGATAAAACACAAGGAAATAGAGTCCATATTGGCAACAAGGGCAAAGGTATCATAGTAATAATTCCATTCAAATTGTGAAAAACCCTTCACCACAATATGTGTCTTTCGCTTATAAATATAAACATCAAATATATATTTGTTTTTATAAACCCACTTACAATGAACCAATTTTTTCCCTTAAGAAGAGGAACCAAATCATAAGTGTTATTTTTCATTAAGGAAGAATACGCATGTGCCATTGTTGCATCCCACCCTAGTATCCATGCCACACATAAAAAATTTAGTGGGTATTTTGGAAGATCATGGATAAAAATACTAACCCCAATTATATGTAACTAAGTACAATGAGTGTTTTTGGGATTCCTTGCCAAAGAACCATCCTCTTGTTGAGTAGTATGAACCCACTTGGGAAAAGATTGTGTAACAAGAGATGGTGGTACAGGATAAATAAAAACATCAACATCATCATCAAAGAGTAAATAATCCTAAATATATAAATAATAAGTAATAATAATAAATATATAATTTATAGATGTAAGCTCCATCATGTTTAAGTGATTATCAACCTTAACATCCAATCGAAACAGATCACAAGCGACTGGGTTAAATAATTTATAAGATTTCATAACCTCACACTAGCTAAAAAATAAATGGTTTATGATTATTATCTATATATTTGTGCTTATAATAAATAATAAATTCTTAATCCTCACTATTAAATACTCAAAATGAATAAACATAAAGCTTGACATAGGGCAAAGCCTCCTCAAGAATAATGTTATGCATTGCATGTAGGCCATGAAGTTTTGAATGTAGTTGGCACAATTGACCACCTTGACCCAATAATGAGGTGCCATGTTATTTTACTATATAATACAGTTAGTCATCTCTCTTAGTGTCATATTATTCCTCTCAAAAAATCCATTTAATTAAGGGATGTAGGGTATTATGTGTTGGTATCAAATTCTATTCTCAGTACAAAATTGGCAAAATGTCTTATTTCATATTCCCCCTATTATCTATGTATTTTATTGATAATAATGGAATAGTGATTCTATAAAAAAATTTGAAGGCATTGAAGTGCTTAAAGACCTCAATCTTATACTTTAAATAATATGTCAAGTATAAGGAGAGAAGTCATATATGAAAGTGAGTACATACTTGGCCTCTAAAAAAATAATGATTTGGAAATGACATGAGATCACTATGCACCAAATCAAGGGGAGACTTATCTCATGACACCTTTATTTTATAAAAATTATCTTGATGATGTTTTACAAGTACACAACCTCAAAAAACACCATCGATATAAGATGCCTTAAGAACACCAAGTGTCACATTTTATGAATTCAACTACCATAAATACCTATAGTTAAAGTGCCCAAATTTATCATGCCATAACTTTCTCAATAGTCCTAAAAATACTCAAACCTATTAAATACTATATAATCATGAACCATGATCAACAACACCCAAATTAATCACAACCCCAAGATTTCGAAACTCTATAATCACAAAATCATGAGGATAGAATTCCACAGTCTTCCCATTACGAAAAAAAAAATATATTATATATGGAAAGAATATTATTAAAGATTAGGAACTAAGAGTACATTATTGATTCACCCATATTACAACTCAATAGTGCCTAAACTTAAAACATAAATCTATGATTAATTATTGATTGCAATATTTGAAGTGTTGTTATTAGTAAGATAAGTGAGAAGCTCTTGTGAATGTGACATATGATGTGTAACACATAAATCCAGTATACAATTTTTTGAATATGTAAACAATTCTCAAGAAAAAATTAATTTTCCTTTACCTTTGGAAGAATAAGAAGGAAAAGTAGAAGAGATAATAATATTTTATTATTTCACTAGTTCTTCCAATGCTTCTATTCTCTTTGGACTTTGAATGACCTTCCACAAAAGGTAAAAGGATTACTACACTTCTTCTTGGACTTAGAAGAAGACTCATATAACTTATAAGAAATAGGCTTAGTGGACTTAGTAGTGGTCTTTGAGGAAAATTGAGTGGATTTTGGTTTATCATTAGGATTATATTTTTTCTTTAGATTACTTTACTTTTAAGTTAATATGCTACTAATGTTTTATAATTTTGGATAACATCAAGTTGTATAATCTTAGATTATTCCCCAGTGAGATGTTCATAGAATATCTCAAAATAAGGCATATTAAATTCATCACCTAAGGCATCCATGGTGTAATAAAATATAAATGAAAAGACTTGAAATGGGCCCTTTAACTTTGATAAAATTAAAAAAATGCACTTTTCATCCTTGTTGGTCTTACCATAGCCTTACATTATTGAAATATTTGAATTAAATTTGGAAATAAAATCATCAATGAAAGGAAGGCCACTAGGCACAAATGAAGACAATTTTTCATCTAATTGTAATGCTCTAAATTCATTGATTTCACTAGACAATTTTTTAACTAGTCCCATGTCATGTTTGGTGTGTTGTACTTCATGATGTGAAATAACAAACTATTTAAAACATGCATGCCAATGAGATCCATTGCTTCATCTATTTTTTTGACGTATGCAAATTCTCATAATATTTTATAAATAATAGAGGTGTATCTATTATCAATACTTAAAACCCTTTAATAATAATTGTTTCATTTTTTAAAGCCATTAATGATAATTATTTGGTGTTAAAATTTAAATAGTATTAGCTTAAACCATAATGAAAGGAATTGAAACAACCCATAAATTAATGGAAATGAAACAAGATCAAAAGATGATGGGCATTTAAATCATGACTTGTAACTTCCCCACCCTACCCCACGGATCTATATTGCAGACTAAATTATGCAAAAAAGTTACCCCCATAGTATAACATCTGATTGTATGAGATCAAAAATAAAAAATATAATCTCTCACAATTGCTTATAATTTTGGAGTGTGAGCTACAATGATAGATTTGGAGAAAAAGAGGAGAAATATATGAATCTAAAATTCCATATAATATAAATCAAATATGAGCATGCATGTAGATTCTATAGTAAAAACACACATTTAAAAAAAAAGTTAAGTGAAAATTCCTTATGGATCTCAATATATGAGCTCAGGAAGGTGTCTGAGTTATCCTTCACGTTTCCATAGCAAGAAAGTGTGTTTCTAGAAAAAAACACTTTAAGATAGTGACGGGGGTATACTCCAAAGAATCATTGTTGGAATCATGATTCTAACAATAAAAATGGGAGCTCTCAGGCATCTTAGATTAAAATATATGGCCTTTGGGGTGGATGTAGGTCTAAAAAGGGCTAGAAGAAGCTCTTGAGGACTACACAGGCTAGCCATAAGGTCATATGGTGGATTGGGCACTACATTTAGGGATAAATAACGAGTGGTAAGGTGTATATAAAAATAGACATTGGGAATATTGGGTTGGAATAGTTTTTTATACCTAGAGAGGTTGAAAACAACCTTGTCACCTTTAAAAATTCACCACATGAACACCAATTATAAAAAATAATCAAACTTGTACTTTTTAGAAAGATCATGAAGTGAAGAATCCAATAAAAAAATGTTGGGGTTTCTAACTTACAATAAATTCTATATAAAATTATATGTAAAATACAAGGAACACCTATTGCCCTTATCTCTCTACGAACCTTTTAGATTAGAAAAAAATTATATAAAAAAAATATCTAGCAAAAAAATCCATTTTTTAAAATTATTTAAATTTCATGAAGTTAATCAAACCATAGTCTATAAAAATCATAATTTTCCAAAAATTTGGAAAACTTCAAAAAATATTAAAAAGTGTGATTCAAAACAATAACAAAAGATGGGTTTTTCCAAAACCCAAAATATTAGGTGGCTAAAAAACCATTTTATAAATCTAGAGAAACATATGGAATTTTTTTTAAAAATTCTCTAATACCATCCCAATTTGGTTGGAATGAAGGTGCCCCTAAGGGGTTTTTACTACTCCACACACAATGGTAGTGTTTGATTTGCCTCAAAGTGCCCCAAGAGGCTTGAAATAGGGAAATCCAATGCACAATTTGAAACTAAAAACTTCACAAAATGAGCTTCTAATCTCCAATCTAGGTAAAACAAAAGGTATTTATGACCTTCTATGGTACTCTAGATGTAATAGAATGATCATATTTTCTCCAAAATATTTAAAATTGAAAATTGAAAAAAATAACTCTCAAAAATATTATTCCTTCACAAGATATCTATAGGAAGGAGGTAATTCCAACTAAAGGAGAAATAAAACTAAGAAGGAACTTAATTAGATGATTGCTCTGATGCCATAATGGAATAATAAACAATTATAAAAAATGTCTCAAGAAAATTTCATGTGCCAAATAAACCTTCCAAAAGTGCATAAAGAGAATAATTCATGATATTGATATTATATTAACCAAATTAATTTTAAAATAATATACAAGCCCTTGTATATATAACAAGGGTTACTTATAAAAAAGCTAATGAGAGGTGGAGTTATAACAACACAAAGGTGGAGTTACACACCATAACTTGTGCATGAATATATGTGTAAATCATATGACTAATTTTCATACGATGTTATATGTAACTTTATATTCCACACTTATTAATGATAACTAACTAACTCTACCTAATTGGGACTTAACAATTTCCTAGTGTGTACATGAAAAATATCTAGACTAGTAAATAATGATAATGTCTAGCCTAATTTGAAAATACTAACAAACTGAAGGATTAGTGAAAGATTATATAAAATCTACTACTTGTGTGCATCTCATACATAATGATAAGGGTTATGATATTCATATTACACTAAACTAATTGTTAGACTACATTCATGTTGATTTCCAAATTGTCTAAGAATAGGGTTTGACGGGGGTAGGCCCCTCATAATTGCACTCAATTTTTATGCTCTTGTAAGGTCCATTGGAGAGGATTAGGGTTTTAAGGAATGATAATAATTTTGTGAAGATGTGAAACCCAATTTAATACTATATGATAGGTTTTTTATCATTAAATAAAGATGAATTTTCTCATTAAATTACAGTTGAATCTAATATCATTTGAGTAGGATCGAACTAGGTGACAAAATTTAACTTAGTCTATAAGTATTAACCCAACAATTTTTATTATGATAAAATCAAGCAATTAAATTTTGGAATATTTTTTATTTATTTAATTTTCTCTAATTTTATAATTCTACTCTGATATTTCTTCTAAACCTTTTTTCACTTAGTTTCAACCTCCAAAATGCATAAATAAGTCAAAATTCAAGTATTTATTAATGCAATCTCATTGTCAATACCAAGAAAATTTAATTACTATTTATTTTCAAAATTTAGATATATTCTAATGCTATATTGTTACATTTATATTTTATTTGCCTTTTGAAACTCCATTTTGATTATTAGTAGTGTTATTGACCTAAACCTTTTCATCAAAACAAGAAAAAATTAATACAAATGACTAAGAATAAAATGAAATAATTATATTTATTTTTGGCCAAAAAATTAAACAAGAAATAACCACAAACCCATGCATCTTTGTTCATTAATAATTGACTGATAGGATATAGTAGGTACACCATTAGAGTGTTCATAGTTCTAAGATATTCATTAACATAACCATCTTAGTCCATCTCAAGATCTTATCCAACCATTTAAGTTAAAAAAATAATTGATTCTAAAATTTATAACTAGTTTAATCCATGGGTTAAGAACCCATGGTAGTTAACAATAACAATAGGATTATCTACCACTTCTTAACTAGAGAGGGTTAGATGAAGTTGGGAGTTAAAAATATGAAAAACCTGAGCTCGTCAACCTAAGTTACCTACATATACAGTAATGTAGAATCAAGGTCATGGAGTTATCATAACTAAGCATAATATGCCCCCATTAAATAATAAATATAGTCATAAAACATCATGGTGAATTGGTTTTAAGAACAATTGAATTATCTCAGACATGTTTTGATTTCAAAATATAAAATCCAAATATTACAACAAGAATTTTTGATAAGGTTCTTAAAAATAAAATCAATACTAAAATAATATTCTATCAATTGAGTGTATTAAAAATTATATAGTGATTTGCATGTCACTAGAAATTAGTTTGCAATTAATGAATTATTTTCAAAGAATTACTAAATCCTCATAAACAACAAATATCACATCAATCTCAGTGAATAGTTAATGTTAATGGGTGTTAGATGATTCAATGAGATAAAAAAATATACCAACACATACTAACCCCACCTAAATACTTGGGTATCTAACAATAAAATTCCATGAACTAACCTCACCCATTCTCATAGATCTATGTGAGAGGTAATTTTAAAATAAAATTAAGTCATAGACCAAATAAGGATAACAACCATAGTCTTAGGTATATCCTCGTACCATTTATATTTTATATTTACCAAGAATGTTTAAATAATATAACAGAGGTATGGATGTTATTGAAGACAATGGGATTCTAAGGATCACAACCATAGTCTCGGGTGTATCCTCATACCATTTATATTTTATATTTAATGAGAATGTTTATATAACAAAGGTATGAATGTTATTGAAGACAATGAGATTCACTCCCATTGATTTCACTAACATACCCACTTTTATACAAACCCAAGCACACATGAACATCAGGTCAACTACCCACAAATGTCAACTAAGAACACCTTTAGTGATATTATTAGTCACATTTCATAAAATCATGAAAGGGATTAGTATTTAGCTAGTTCTATTCCTTAAAGCTTATTTATATGGTAGATATCTGGGGTATTTGGAAATGTAGTGGGAGAAAACTCTCGATGGCATTATGTTACGAACCCTCTAGGTTGCATAGTAAAAACTTACAATTTTATTATAATTATCAAACATCATAAAAATGAATGCAAAATTATATTCAATTAGATTTATATTATTATGATTACATCTTTAAATAGTAAACAATAATTATTTAAGTAAAATACTTCCACTTAATCACATTTAAAAGTATCATAAACAATAGTCCTCCTAGGGCTCATTAAATACTTCAATATGAGAAAATTATTTAACATGGTACTGTTGGTTTCATCCTAAGTATATTCGTTGTAATAAATATCACACAAAAATCCCACATCCTCAATTGTAATGATAAAATAAGCCTGACATCCAATATTCGAAATATATTATTGAGTAATCACATTACCGAGAATGTGAAATATGCAATCATATTCTTGTACAATGTCATGTATAAAATCATAATGGTAAGAAATGTCAAACATCTCTAGATCAATTACATAATATTTGAGTAAGCATCAGTGAATTGTTCATATTAACTATAAGAAGAGAGAGCATCATATAGTTTATTTACCTCCAACCACATACCAATATTCTCCCACACACCTCCCCACTAGGAGTGGCCCTTCCCTTCACAAAGGGGAAAATAATGATGATGTAGGCATCCATAACCATCTAAGAATAATGTGAAAGTACCATCATTATTACATGTAGCTAATCATATATACCATAGTCATGCCTCTATCTAATATGACTTCATAGAAGCATGCAAACAAATTAGTATAGTGGAAAGACAATGTATACAACTATAACATTACTTTGGCCAAAGCATTTACAGTATTCATATTTCAATAATTTGGGTCATTTTCCACATAATATTTAATCTCTAATTTAATAGCTGATTTCTAATAAGATTCTTTCGAGACTAATGATGTGTGACTTACAACTAGGCATCATTCCTATCACACATCATCCTTTAGTCAAGGAGAAGCGATCTTACTAATGCTTTAGCACAACAAAAATATTCCATAGTTTCAATCTTATTAGACAACTCTCTAAATTTAATCAATCACCATTGAATAACTAATCTAAACATCATTTTACTAAAATATTCACATAGGAAGTCATGATTAGATGGTGTATAACTATTATCTTCCTATGGAAACATATATTATATAATTTAATATCTATTGTATTATGCTATTCCACAATTTAGTTCCAAAATAATGTCATACTCATACAGATATGTTATAGTACTGAAGTAAAGCATATCCATATAATAAAAATCTATATTAATATAGACTACATTACTCATGTCATTCACACACAAATGTTATAATATTGTGATATATCCAAACATGTATCATCACCCAAATACTAATAAGTTATAGACATAACACATATTACAATAAGGTTCAATTATGTTGACATAAGGTTTTATATTTAGACTAAGTAAAATTTGATATATAATGACAATGGCACAAGGTACACTACCTCTAACCTGTTTGTATATAAATACTAAACACACATATCTTTTCTATTTATAATCTTGTAGGTAATTTTTCCAACCACCTATGGGTTTATAAAAATGATAAACATGGTTATAGTATTTCTAATCAGATTTATAACATTATTAATTTCCAAGTATGGTTACACAAGTACATCTTGGATTTATTAGTAGCATAACTCCTTAATGGTTCAAGTTTCCAAATTCAAACATAGTACAAATATTTTATCCCCTTCATGGTTTATTATATTTTTAAAACCATTTAAAAAATATACCATACAACTTTAACTTTAAAATCAAAGTATCTTTCATAAATCACATACATATTAACTAAATAAAAATGTCTCAAGCCTGCTTGCCTATTTGAGGTAGAAGATCATAATTGGAGAAAAAGGAAATCCTTATTTTGAAACATTTTCATAATTATCAAATCCATACTTACTAATTATATCCAATGAAAAAAATATATAGGGTTTACAATGGCATCATCCATGTATGTAAACTTGTGGGTGAGAGTGGACTCTCACCCTACAGGAGTGTATGACATTTCAAACTAATATGAGCCTACTAATATGTTATTTAAATTTGAATTTATAGTTTTTCCACTTAAAAGAATGTCTTATTCGCTCAGTTTCAATAATTTACACTCAACCAAGGTTTGTTTCATGCCCAAGTATAGATAAACCACCTATAATGTCTTAGAACAAATTGACATACCTACTTCCAAGGGAGAAATGTCTAAATCTCTTAAATAACAGTTTTGTAAATACACCATTGAATCTCAAGTTCCCTAAATATGTGTTTCCAAAGGAAATGTAAATTACAAGTCATAATCACTCTTTTAAACCATTTCAAACATAATATTCTTGTTTCCATCCCTTTTTATTTGTGTATGTCATTGGAGCACTTTGTCACTAAAATGCATATAGGCAATGCCCATCTTCCCCATCACTAAGCCCTCATTTTCCTTTTATACAATCATTTCAAAGCTTTTGGTGTTGGTATGTCCTCAAATAGTAGGTTGGTGGGTCCTTTAGGTTTGTTCAAATCCACTCCAAAAGGAAAGGGTAAAATCCCCAGTCACAACACCATTTCTATAAAGATACTAACTAAATACCCTACTTCCACTCCCTCTAAATCCCTTTTTAAGAAGACCAATGATTATGTCATTTCAAATTATGATGATGAAGATGACAAGGAAACTAATTTTGGGGATGAAGAAGAGGAATTGGGGTTGTCTAATCTAATCCCAAAATAATTTATTGGCCCTATTACTAAGACTATAGATTTGAAGAAGGATGTTTTGCCTATGGAAATACATAAGGTGGGCAAAATAAAGATGGAAGAAGATGATGATGTGTCTATAAGTCATAGCCATGAAAAATTTAGATATATGATGGTGGATGTTGAGCTCCATAAAATTTTGTTGGCATGGATTATTAAGGAAATAAATAAAAATAATAATAATGGTGGTGCTACTAGTTATCAGTAACATAAAGTTTTTTATGAAGGGGAGGGTATGAGAATTTAAGAACTAGAAACTAGAGTGGAATAACTTGAATATGACAAGAATATTATGGAAGGTAACATACATTAACTATTATAGATGAGAAATATGGCCATTAGAAATTATATCTCTAACATTAATGTGCTCAAATAATTTATCAAACCCGATAAATAAAAACATGTTGATGTTTGTTTGAGCAAGAGGACTAGAGAAGCTGAAAAAGGAAAGGAGACGAACATTGACAACAAGGTAGTGGAGGATATGGAGACCATCCTCAATAATCTAGTCAAGGAATGAAGCCATGTCATTAAGAGTATACATATGTAATTTTTATTATCTTCTATTATTTTTAGGTTGCGTTTATGTTTTGTCTTTGTTATCTATTCACATCCATTTTATTGTGTTAATGTTAATTATCTTGTTTTTTTCTATTTCCAGCCTAGGTCCTGATTTTTGTAATGAGGCAAGACCTAGTCAAAACTTGTAATTTTACCCTCTTATTAAAAAATAGTCATGGATATAATGCAAATACAACCATACAAATATTAACTTATAGTTACCAAGGTCAAAAGGCAAGATGGTGACTTCTACAGTAAAAACTGATGTAAAACCATAAATGGGTGTCCTAAAAGCTCAACAACCTATCATTTATTTATATCATTTTATATTCTCAAATTTTAAATCCTCATATAAATAAATTAAATTGAAATAACATAGCCATACTCAAGTCTTAAAAATTAATATTACAGTTTTGTTACTTAGTTGATTAAGATAAATAATAACTCAATGATCTTTTTCTTCACCAAAACTCTCTTCAAATATACTTCCTTGGTCATCTCTAATCTACCTATTTTTATTATATTTAAGGTTTTATTTATTATATTCCCCCTCATATCCTCTCTTCCTTCTTATTTACCATGCAATAGGCCAAGAATCCACCAAAAACTCTACCTTCCATGCCCATTATGCCACACAATCCTCTCTTTGCTAATAGAGAGTCCCTGATAAAATAGATTTTTCATGAAAATGAATTTTTTTTCCATATAAGGCTTGAAATGGTGCAATTTTCAAAACTATATAAAAATAATTTTTATATGTAAACTCAACTAATTGAAGTATTCTTCCCACTTGTATTGTTATTTTATGCATTACATCCTTAAAATGTATTCTAAGACTTAGTTTACCCTTTCACTTTTCCCAATTATTTTAAGATGATACGTTGTGCTAAAGTCTAGTTATGTTTTCAATTATACATTAATTTTTTTCCAAAATCTAGAGGTCATATGAGTATCTCTATCTAATTTTTTTTTTCTAGAATTCTATACAATCTGATAATTTATTGAACAAACCTCTTAGCCAAAATTGGTTCATCATCTATCAAATTTATTGGTATAAAATGTGTCACCTTGGTTATATTTTCAACCACTACTAATATCATACCACTCATGTTTTTATACAATGGTAGTCCTTATACAAATTCCATGCTAAAAACTTGTCACTTCCATTCTATAATATCATGAGGGTACAACAATCCCACAAAATGAACATGTTCTTATTTTTACCCACTGACATTCTAAACACCTTGATAAAAATTTGACTACATCTTTCTTGATTCCCTTCTATAAATATAATGGTCTCAATTATGCCATTAATTTGGTCACTATTAGATGTTCTAAATATGGAGTATTGTGTAATTCTCTTAACATTGTGACTCTCCAATATTCTCAATTTGGCACATATATTATTCCTTTAAACCTCAAGAATCCATTAAAAATAAGTAAAAACCTTTATATAATAGGTCTTGTGGGTTTTCTTCAAGATATTTCTTAACTTGCTCATTAAATATGTCTCCAGGAAAGAATTTTTAAACTTAATCCTGAAAGGTAGTTTTGATAGTAGCCATAGTTGTTCTATACCTTATACAATTGAGAGAATTTTCAAATTTATTATCTTTACCTTTTATGTAACTTTTATTTAATTCATATTATAACAAAAACTCAAGTCATCATCTTTATAGAGTATTTAAATTTGTCTGCATGAAGTTATACTTGATTTTGATATTCTCAGTCTTGAGATCAAAAGGATTTCCCAATAGGTAATGCCTCCAAACCCATAATGTGTGCACTATGATAGATAATTATAAAGCATGTGGGGAATAATTTTCTTTATAAGGCTTCACATTTATTTATTCATAAGATACTACTAATCCTTATTGCATTAACACCCCTCCAGACCATCCTCTGAAGCATCTGTCACCATCATAAAATGACCATTTATATATAGAAAACACAACACTAGTGTTGATGTGACACTCTTTTTCAAGATTTGGAAGGATTATTCACACCTTTCACTCAATAATAACTTATATTGTTTCCATTATAATGAGTTAATAGTATTAGCCATTCTTTAGAAGTTGGTATAAATTTTTGATAATACCCTGTTAGACCTATGAAACTACACACCTCATGAAATTTTTTAGGTTCCAACCATTCCATGATGGATTTTATATTTTTTAGATATATAAATATCCCTTTAACTAAAATAATATGCCCCAAATATTATGCCTTTTTCTAAAATAAATCACACTTTGATAGTTTCCCATAGATCGTATGCTTACACAAGCATTACAACACTAGTTGCAAGTGTTTTAAATTATCTTATTTATCCTTAGAATATAACTCATGGCTCAACCATTTAGTTTAGGGCCTTTATATTGTTTAAAGGATCACATTCACCATCTCATTATGCTTAAATTCTTATCTTATAGTCTGGACCTGATATTATGATTACCTAGATCACCTATAGCCCATAGTATCCTACTTTGGAAGCTATATATCTTCATAAAATTTCTATCCTCCTAAAAACTACCATCCAAACTATCACACTGGTATCGATGCTGGTGTCCTAGGTATAAGGCTAGTGTTTGAACCTAAAAATTTGTCAAATTTGAAAAAAATGGCATGTATGGGTAGGATTATTTGTCTTAATTAACCCTCTCATGATATAACTTCAATATGTGTTGTATAAATACAAGTAAAATAACATTCATTATAATCACATAAAAATCAGGCACACATATATCTTATATCAAGAAAAAGCACCTCTCAATCTTATAAAACTTCCCTATTCTTACCTATTTCCAAATTAGTTATAGGATCAATCTTATTATAGTTTTAAAACATTTAAAAAGTAGATCGAGTAGTATTTTTCAAGTTATAATATGGATCACTACATGTACTCATATATAGCATATTGCATAATTATTTGTACATAAGCCCACATAAGGGGGGAAAATACATCAGTCTAAGGCCCTCTTTGGATTATATGGCTATATAAGCAACACTCATTGATAGATGGGTCTTTAAGATTAGTTTGAATTCACTTGAGCCCACCAACCCTTATTTTATAAGGTGGCATGCCTAAGTTGGAGGATATAGAGTTTTGAACAAAATATTGATATCTAAAACATGTACGCATGATCCATGTTGACAATATGCAATTATATAGTGAACCCTAACTGGTGTAGTTGGTCATTTTATAGTATTACATGTATTCCATATAGGATATAAACATCAGATTTAAGATAAAAGCATCGATGGAAATGTCCTTATCTCATGGTAGTGTTTAGGTTTATAGAGAGATAAATTCTAAAAATTGATGAATCACTATGAAGCATCATCATGTTTTCTCCTATACCTAACTTTTCTAGATCTACTTGCACATCAATAAACAAGCTAAGTATTTTTTTATTTGTGTTGATACATTCAAATTATTATTTGGAATTATACTTTTTATATTTAGCATACTTTCATAATTCAACACTATATCATAATATGGTGAATCCAGATTATTTAGTTAGCATGATTTTAGAATAGCTTTGACATTTGTTTGATTAGGCTTTTATCCCCTAAATATTTACAAAAATGGTTAAACATTTGGTGAACCCAACATCTGAGTCTTCTTGTACAACCATATCTTTCTTTAGGGTTTTTAGCCTTCTATAATTCCAAATTATTGTGATTAGTTTTTTAGATTTAAAATTTTCAATTATTATTGGCATCTTTATTTTTCATTATAAGAAATGTAAAATTTTAGTAACAAACATAATTTTAAAACCTATTATACATAGTCATTAATTAATCATATACATATAAATCAGGAATTAATTGATGCATTTTTGTATGTTACATGAGATGAAATCAGTAAACATGCTAAGGTTAATGCATCCACATATAGTGATGGTGAATATTTATGTGGTACTAATATATATTCAATGGCATTATCCATCCCCTCAAGTACACCATTAATTCCTACATCTAATGGGGGCACGTGATGTGTCTTCAAGCCATTATTCCCCATAAAATAAACAAATATTACTACATCCTCCATGGGATAAATCAATGTTTTATCTCAATTATTGGTTTCAATGCCTACATCAACACAAGCAATGTTTACATCTCCTTTGGTTATTTATCAAATATCAAATCTTAATCCCAATGGATCCACTATGAGAGATTTTCTCTAAGTTATTCAAACTTTGGAAGCTAAGATTAATAATATTGAGCAAAATGTTTTAAGTTCTACTCATTTTATTGATTCATAGGATGTATTGCATAATCTTTTTGTAGTTGAGATATATTTGTACCCTTTTCCATTTGGTTTTGTAGCATCCAAGTTTGCACTTTATAATGGAAAGGGTGACCCTGAGTAGCATCCCCAATAATTCTATGCAACATGTCTCTATTATTATTTCAATGATAAAATTTTGACCAAATTATTTTTAATAAGCTTAAAATACTATGCTTTAATATGGTTTAATGATCTACCAATACCATTAGTGAAAGCATTCACACCTCTAGAAAATCAATTCCTAGCACATTTATCTATTAACATTACTAAGAATATGTCGTAAATAGAAATTTCCAAGGTCAAACAAGGAAACAATGATCTCATCAAAGAATATGTTTTGAGTTACAAGACAATGTGTGGCTAAATGACAAATTTAATGGCAGATTAAGAGATTAAAGATGTTTTCAAGCAAAGTTTTCTTTCCCCACTACATGGTTCTATTGTCTTCAATAACTTTAAATATTTTAATGATTTATGCCAAATTTTTTGAGATTGAGAAATAAAACTTATTGCATTAAACAAGATTAATTATGTAGTAAACACATTGACTATAACTACTACCAAGTTTCATATCAGACCAAGCTATAAGGTAAAACCTCCAGAGGTTAAGAAGGAATCAACAATAATGGTGAATAGAGTGTCACAATAACCTAATCAAATCATCTTATCTAATGTACCTAAGAGATAATGTATATAATTACCTAAGTCTCCAACATTGCTCCTTAAGAAGCTAATGGAGTAACATCTCATATCTCTCACTCCTCCCTTATAGATTGAGATGAATCAACCTTTACCAAAAGGATATGATGTAAATTATTATTGAGATTATCACCAATGTGTTGAGAATTCTAATAATAAATGTTAAAATTTTAAGAACAAGATACAAGACCTCATTTATGGTGAAAAGATCACATTTGATGATTTATGAAAGAATTCATGGTCACCATAAAAACTAGAAGATATTATACAATCAATTACAAGAACATTCTAAGGAAGCATCAAAGTATAAATGGAATATAATGCACATCCTCCTCCATAATATTTTGGTCACCCATTATATGGGATTTTTGTCATACTTACACACAAGATACCTCTTATGGTTTAGAGGCCTTCTATTATAATTGATGATAGTGATATTATGGATGATGATTCAAATCTTCATTCATTATTTGTTAGATCATATATTGATTGTCAACCTATAAATAGTGTTATGTTTGATAATGGTTCTAATGAGAATGTATGTACCATGAAATTACTCACACATTTGGGATATACACATGATGATTTATACCCTTTCACCAAGATGGCTAAAACATTCAAAGGGAAATCAAAAGATGTTTTTGGTGAGATTTATTTATTGTTATAGGTTAGTATAGCATATATGACCACAACATTTTTATTTGTACAATATACAATAGTATTTGATATGTTACTAAGATGATCTTCAATCCATAATCTCTATGGAGGGCCCTCCACAGTGCATAGATGTCTCAATTATATTCATGCCAATAGGGTAATCATAGTTTCTACGATTCAGTATGAGCATCCTCTACAAGAAGAGGAGTTTATTCCAAGATAATTAATTATAAAAATTATTTAGGTTAATCATGAGAAAAAGGGTAAGAAAAAGGTGATCCCCTTTTCTAAGTGACTGATACTAGAGAGGTCATTGCATTAGAGATATATATTAGACTCCATGAAATCCTCATCTATACCTACATGGCTCAGCTTATTATTGATATAAGATCAACATGTCTCAAAGAGGGTACAAAGAACCAAAATTAAATTTATACAAAAAAATCAATAGAGCACTATGAAATGGGTTTTAATAACCACTATAGCTTTTGCTACTACTTCATGACCATAGAGTCCTATAAAGCATCAACATAATATTACAAATTATTCAATTACATATTTGACACATATACATGATCCTTGTCAGCATAACTAATTTTTTTTACCCCATCCTGAGTCTATATCACCCTATGATAATCCATTATATGGGATAATCTATCCTTATTATTCCTAAATTCCAAAAGAAAAAAAAAAGCAAGAAAATACAAAAACATTCAAATAAATCAAAATTACTTAACATTTGCATGTTTCCTAGCTTTTGCATATGTTGTTTAGTATATACTATATCATTTTTATTTTTATACACACATATGTTTCATAGTTACTTGAGTGTGATATAAGAATACATTAGATCCATGATATATGATCATACAAATTTTGGACCTTTCCTCCACCCATGTGACACACTACATTGGGGGCATCTGCTTCTACTGATAATAATTGATATAGGTTCTATTATTTTATGATCACTTTACATTATCATGATGAGCTTATATACTAATGTTTACACATGTCTATAATCATGGTTACATCTTACACAATATAATAGATATGCTATACTACATGATATTTTGATAACACATGTATGCAAGGACTAGTATGATATGCTTATGCTAGTTGATTACATTTCACTTATTTATCTTATCACATGGCTTACTTGAGTGTAATTATTGTTTGATACCTTTTATCAATTATGGAACATTTTCATGTGTTTCTTATTTGTTAGCCACATTGCCATTGAGTGTTGTTTCTTTAATGTGTGGGCATTTGAACATGTCTTATACTTTGAGTGTGCGACATTTGAATATGCCCCTTTTTTATGGTTTCCTTAGACCCCTTTTGTATGATATTGAGTTCTCTTGTGTGTGTGCTTGATTGTATATTAAATTTGTGCTTGTTACTTATATGCATTACCATGATCCATGTCATACATCTTAGGACTTATTATGATTGGATACTACAATCTTAATTGATATATATACTTATACATGATACCATTATATACTTCATTACTACATGGTTGATACAAATATACCATGGCTATCTTCTTATTTTGAGATAAGGTGACTATCACGTTACATTCCCCTAACCTCAAAAAGTGGGGAATATTAGTGGGAACATGTCATAGAGACATAAGTAAACATAATTGGTAGAATTTAGTATAATTTACATGATTTAGATATACACGTGGTCAAAATATTATGCATTTAGCACTGATTTTACATATTTGAGATAGATTTTTTTAGATTTGTGATAGAAATTATAAAAAAATTATAGAGCAGAGATTAAATATTTATAGATACTTCAAATTAAGACACATTAAAGGTATATATGCAATGCAAATGCATTGAATAATGTTTACATATTTATATTAAATACATGTTTATGCACTAACCTTACTAAGATGTACTAATTGAGCCTTTATTTGTCTACAATAATTGGCTCCTTTGAGTAGTGCAGTTGAGACTCAGTGCCCTTGATGACCTTGGCACTAATTCCATTTCTGAAGTTGAGATGGTTACACCATTTGACCTGGGTGATATTTTCTAGATTGAACAGACTATATATATATACTTGAGTTGTGTAATTGAGATTCAATGATATTGATGGCTTTGGAAAACTCACCCTTGCACTAGATTACATGCATGATCACACTTAAATTCCCCTCTTCACATCTCCAAGGTTTAGTTGTGGACCTTTTTCTCTAATGCTTCAACAAAAAAGATCATTACTAAATAAAACTACCAAGGGGAAACATGGTTTCATCGACACACAAGTTTACTCCTTCCTTGCTTATTTTTATTTCAAGTATTTCAAGTATCAACTTTTAGATTATATGCACTAATCATGTTGTAACATGATATTGGTTATAAGTTTTGGATGATGGAGCCTAATCTTATTATAATGCCCAATTCTCAACAAGGTAGTGTAGGGGGGCAATGCCCCCCCAATATGGTTTCTATGGGGGTGTGAAAATTCATTGTAAAATATTGTAATTTCATAGTAAATCTGGATTGTTCACTATTAGGTCACATATATAATGGTAGTAATTATGTTGGTGCATTTTTTCCCTAATATGTAACCCTCATTTTATATAAAGGTATTTTAATCATGGTGGCACATGGTGTGTGAGTGAAGATGAGATTGCAATGGATGTATTGCAGGTTTATCCCTTCATTTGTTAGATTGAATAAGAGAAAAATTGGTTATTTCTATGTGGACGTAACCCATATTAACTGAACCACGTTAAATATGTGTCTCTCTTGTATTTTGTTTTCTACATTTTATTTCCATCTTTATTTCATTATTATTTCTCTATGTTCTATATTCCTAACAACAAGTAACATATAAAATAGAAAATTCAAATAAGGCTCAAGCAAAGACAAGGTGTGGTGTACCATTAAGGTACACATTTATTTCCTTTAAACTATTAATTTCATCTTTATACATTAATATATTAAAGGGAGGTGTGTAGATACTAAAATATGATTTTATATGATAAAATAGTCCTTCAATGCAAGACCTTTCTATTGTCAGAAGTCTCACATTCACCATCTCATTATGCCTAAATATTTATCCTATAGTACAACCCTAATATTTGATTACCTAGATCACCTATAACCCACATTACATATAAAACCTAATTTATATCCTAATCTGATAGTTATATATCTTTAGTAAATCTCTATCATCCCAAACACTACCATCCAAACTAGGATACTAGCATCAATGCTAGTGTCTTAGGTCTAAAACTAGTCTATGATCCTTAAAAATGGTCATTTTTTTTAAATATTTATACATGTATGGGTTAGCTTATTTGTCTTAATTAACCCTCCTATGAGATAATTTCAAAATATGTTATTTAAATATAAGTGAAATACCATTTATTATAATCAAGCACACATCTATCTTATACCAAGCAAAAACACCTCTCAAGCTTACAAAACTACCTTACTCTTCCTTATTTCCAAATCAATCATAGGATAAATATTATTATAGGTCTAAAGCATTCAAAAATTATCCCATGACTAGTATTTTTCAAGTTACAGACTAGATCACTACATGCACTTTGTATATAAGATATTGCATAATTTTTCACACAAAAGCCCACATAAATGGGAGAACTACATTGATCTGAGGCCCACTTCAAATTATATGTCGATGTAGGTAGTGATAATTTATAGATGGGTCTTTTACATCAACTCAACTTCACTTGAGCCCATTAAACCCTATTTTACAAGGTGTCATGCCCAAGTTAGAGGATTTGGGTTTTGAGCAAAAGACTGATATCCAAAACCTATGCATGTGATCCAAGTTGACAATATGCAAGGTGAAAGTGAACCATAATAGTTGAAGTTGGTTGTTATATAAAATTAATTTTATTCCATACAAGATATAAGCATTGGATTAAGAATATAAATGTTCATGGTAGTGTCCATATCTTGATAATAGTGTTTAGGCTGATAGAGAGATAAATTCTAGAATCTAACTAATCACATCCTCCCTTCTCCTATACATAAATTTTGTAGATCTACCTTCACATTAGTAAATAAGCTAATTATTTTTTCTTATTCATGTTTCTATGTTCAAATTAATATCTATAATTTTAATTTTTATATTTAGCATACTTTCATAATTTATCACTATATCAAAATATTACGAATCTAAATCATTTAATTTGCCTGCTTTTAGAATAGATTAGCCATTTGTTTAATTAGGATATTATCCACCTAACTCTTTCTATAAAGGGTTAAATAATATCATCTAATAATATAATCACAAAATGATCTGGGTAATCTCTAAACACATTATTCATAAGATTTATGGAGGGTGTATGCAGGTGCATTCATTAACCTAAAAGTTAGTACTATGAATTTATAATGTCCATACCTCGTCATGAAAGTATTTTTAGGAATATATTCCTCCTTGATACTTAATTGATTTTACCTTACTCTACGGTCAATTTTATAAAATATTTTTTATCCTTATATTGATCTAAAAGATCATCAATACGGGGTAAAGGATGCATATTCTTAATAGTTGATTTGTTCAACATCATGTAGTTTATGCACAGGTGAAGAGTTCTATACTTATTTATGACAAAAACCAAAGGTGATACCTAATGTGACACATTGGGTTAGATCAATTCTTTGGGCAACATTTTTTTAAGTTGGGATTTTAATTCTACAAGTTCAATTATTATTGTTCTATATGGTGCCTTGATTGAGGCTCTGATCTTGGAATGACATCAATCATGAAGTCAAATTCCATTTAAAAAGTAGTCTAGGTAAATTTTATGGAAATACATCTCAAAATTTATGCAATAAGGGATAATCCTCAATGGTAGGTTCCTTAGGTTATCTTACCTCATCTATCTTAACCATAAAAATATCACACCCCTTCTATCAGGGTTTCTTTACTTGAATGGTTGAGATTTGTCTTAGCTTCTAATCCTTTTTCTCACCCTGGATTTGAGTTTGATTTCTTAAATCATATAAATATTACACTTTATTTACAAATCAATATGCATTTTCCATATTCTTCTAAAGCCAATTTACTCCTAAAATCACATCATATGATCCCAATGAAGCTGAAAATAAGTCTACTACTATAGTAAAATCAGGTAACCCCAATTATGCTTCTACTAGACATTTATCAACCTTAGCCCTATATCATTTCCCATATTTTATAGTCCATGCATTTTACATATGACCAACCCTTATAGGAAGTTTATTAAGTAGTTGAGGCAAAATAAAACATTGAATAACACTAGTATCTTTTAAAATAAAAACATAATGCCCAAATAAAGTACCTAAAACCTCTGTGGGTGAGATTTGATATTCATCTTAATGATTGTCAATTATTATGTGAATCCATTATTGGAACATCCCTTGTTGATGATATGAGGAGGAAGGATTCTTTATTTTTTTACCATAATTCCACTTAGGGAAATGTTTTGCAAAATGATCTCCACCACAAGTAGAACATCCCTAGGCAATCCTTTTATTTCAGATGGGTTTCCTCCTTTATTTCCATCCTTGAAGCCATTTCCTATCTTCCTTGTCTTAGAAGTATTTTTATACTTAGATTTATTGTTATTTAACATGTTTTAAAAATCTCTACTTCACTTCCAATTCATCTTTTTTAGATAACATTTCATACCTCTAAACTTCTTTCGATATTTATATCTTACTTCAGTAAGAGATTTGATCTTTTGCTCCTATTTGACATCTTTTTAAAATAATTGATCCATGGAATTGGGTCCATGCACATCCACTTCACATCCAATTTTAGATTTTAAACCCTTGATGAACTTTTAAATTCATAAATGCTCATCTTTTTTATATTGAGGAATATATTTGAGAATTTTTGTGAACTACTCCTAATACACAATCATTGATAACTCTCCTTGCTTTAAATTATAATTTTTTTGTCAATTTCCAGTCAAAATAAAATTATGGCAACCATCTTTCCCTAAACAAAGAAATAAACTAATCTAATGTGGTGGTATTGAAATCAAGGTTCATCTCCATTTACTTGTTGGCCCACTAGGTTTCCACTTCACTATCCAATTGGTATGCTCCCCACACCACTTTCATCACTTTAGATTAATTTCAAAATATTTATCCATTTGTATTATCCATTCTTTAACTCCATCCCCAATACTTTACCATCAAACTTAGGTGGATTCACCTTCCTTGTGTCACATGCAATCTATATCATAACTTAAACCCTTTTAGCCTAATGTTCTTCAATTTGATCTTGAGCATGACCTTATTCCTTAACACTCTAGGGTTCCTCATACCCTTCTTCCTCATCATGCCCATGTACTTATTGTTCTAATACCACTATTCTGTCATGCATCTCATTTAGGGTTGTGAGGATTTTATTAAGTTGAGTAACTTATTTTGTTACTAATTGATTCAGATCAGGTTGTTAACCCTAATAGGGTTGGTTTCCATCAATGTTATCTCTCACACCAACCATTTCTTCCTATTGTTAGCAAGGAAAATAAAAATTATCATTAGTGGACTCATTTGGTCTAAACATTTAAACATACACTTTGATATCACATGTTACAACCACTGTAGGTTGCCTAGGAAAAACCTAATTTTTTTAATTTTTTAAATTACTACACATCATAAAAATGAATGCAACATCTTATTCAAGAAGATTTATATGACTATGATTACATAATTAAATATCAAACAATAGTTATTTAATCAAAACACTTCCACTAAAGTACATTTAAAAGTCTCATAAACAATAGTCCTTTAGCGGCTCATTAATTACTTCAATATGAAAATATGTGTAAACATGATATTATTGGTTTTAATATAAATACAATAGGATGTAAAAATTATCACACAAATATCACATAGTCTCAATTTTATGATCAAATAATCCTAACATTTAATATTTAAAAGATACTGCTAAGTAATAACATTACTAAGAATGTCAAATATACAATCATATTGCTGAGAAATGTCAAAAATACAATCATATTGTTGTATAGTGTCACATATATAATCATATTGTTTTGAAATGTCTCACACCTCTAGATCAATTGCATAAGCTATGAGTAAGCATCAATGACTGGTTCAAATTAGATATAAGGAAGGAGAGCATCATCTAGGTGATTTACCTCAAACCATAGACCAATGGTCTCCCACACACCTCCCCACTATGAGTGTCCCTTACCTTCACTAAGGGGTAGATAATGATGATGTGGGAATCCAAAACCATCCAATAACAATGTGAAATTACCATCATTATTACATGCATCTAGTTTTATAGACCATAAGCATGCCTCTATCTAATATGACTTTAGACAAACATGCAAAAAATAAAATATAGTGGATAGAAAATGTATATAGCTATAACATTGCTTTGACCAAAGCATTTATTGTATTCATATTTAAATAATTGGGATAATATATCACTATAGGATATATAATCAAAACATCATTTTAATAAAATGTTCACATAGGAAGTCATGATCATATAGTGCATAAATATTATCTTCTTATGACAACATATATTTTATAATATAATACCTATGTTATGTTCATTCATCAATTCTAGTTCCACAAGAATTTCATACTCACATGGAGATGTTACAATATTTAATTAATCATGTCCATATAATCAAAATCTATATTAAGATAAATTTTAGTACTCATGTCATTTACATAGAGATGTTATAATACTATAATATATCCAAATGTGTATCATCACCCAAATACTATAGGTTATAATCATAACATAAATTGTAATGAGGGTCGAATGTGTTGGCATCGATTTTTATATTCAAACTAAGTATAATTTAATATATAATGATGATGACACAAGGTACAATAATTTTAACCTAGTTTTATATAATATTAAAATACAAATATTATATTTTTATAAGTCTATATGTAGTTGTCCCAACCATCTATAGGTTTATGAACATTATAAGCATAGTTATAGTGTTTCTAATAATATTTCTAACATTATTTATTTCCAAGTATGGTTACACAACTACATGTTAGATTTATTGGTAGCATAATTCCTTAATATTTTAGGTTTAAAAATTCAAACATAATCCAAATATTTTATCCCCTTCATGGTTTCTTATATTTTTAAAACCATTTCATTAAGCAACAATACAAATTTGACCTTAAATAAAATTCTCTTTTATAAATCTCGTGCATACTAATTAATTAAATATGTCTTGAGCCTAATTGTCTATTTAGGGTACAAGATCATAAATAGAGATAAAAGAGATATTTGTTTTCAAATGTTTGTATACTTATCAGATTCCTACTTATTAAATATATCCAATGAAAATAACTTGCAAGGTTTACAATGGTTTCGTTCATTTATATAGACATATGGGTGAGCTTCGACTATCAACCCTAGGTCTATAGGAGTTTATAACATTTTAAACTATTATATGAACTTATGAAAAAGTAATTTCAATTTGAATCTATAGTTTTTCCACTTAAAATAATACCTTATTTGATTAGTTTCAATAATTTGATAGTTGCATACGAAGGAGGAATGGGTCACCAAACTAACCACAAGGCAGAAGCTCTAGCAACCCTATGGTGTATCCAAGTGGCCATAGATCTCAAATATAACAAGCTATTGGTTGAGGGTGACTCCCTAAACATAATAAACTACCTCAATAAGATCAATAAAATTACCTGGACCATTGACTACATCATACAAGAAAGCCTAGATATAAGAAAATATTTCCAAGAGGTGAAATTATAGCATGCCTGTCATGAAGGTAACCACCTTGCTAAATTATTTGTTAATAGAGGGGTGATGGTGATGGCCTTCAAAATATGGCAAAAGGATGACACTTTTCTAAATAATTGCAATGCAATCATCATAAGAGATAAATATGGTTTGTCACACTAATGAATATGATATTAGCTTCACTCTGCATATAATTATGATCAATAAAAATTATAAGAATGGATTTGTTATCTCCTTCACATGTGAGACTCAAAGCAACTTATAGAACCATCAAATGGACAAAATAAAAAGAGTCATCGCTATTTTATTTTATGTTACTCATTTATCCTATTATAACACTCTCCATAATATTTACACCCTCTACACAATGGGAAAATATCTCAACATAATAGAACCCATGTCTGTAGACAATATCAAAAAGGATAAAGAGGTATAGGAGATCCTCAAAACTAGTGGGCTGATGAAGTTCATCAACAACATTGGTAGATACAAAAAACACTTATCAATGAAATTTTTTGATCAATGGGAATATTGTGTGGTCATAATCAACAATGTTTCTATTGAAATCTTTGAAGGTCTCATTGCCCAAGTCACAAGCCTAAAAATAGAATTCAAGATCACCAAATTTAGCAAAAATTATAAGGAAGAGAGGGACAAATTCTTGAAATAAAATGAGCACATGCCTGAATAAATTAGGGGATTCTTGAGAAAGGACATCCCAAAACTCTTCAACATAGTTGAAGAATAAATAATGAGGTATGTGACCTTGGATGGAAGGTATACTCTTATACATCATTTCCATTTGCCTTTTTTGAATTATTTCTAACATCTTATCCCCCTAAGTCTAATTTTTTACATCATGAATTCTCTTGAATCCTCGATATACAAAGTCAATATGGTCAAGAAAAAATATCCTCTCCACCAAGATATTATTTTACTAACTCAACTTTTTTTATGCTTCCAATACCATCTCCCCTATCATTCCCAAAATGGAAAACCCTAAACCTAGAAGAAACATCCCTCCCAAAATCCTTAGAATTTTTTCCAAACCCTTAACCTCCTCTCAAAATTCTTAAAACCCCATCTTAATTGATATCAACCAAAATGAGCAAGAACTCCCCCCCCCCACTAATCAAGAAGAAAAAGCTACAAAAGAAGTTGTTAACCCCTCACAAGACCTCCCCCCTCGTCAAGAAGAAAAATTCTAAGAAAAAAGTTATCGAACCCTCCCCTTTTATCTCTATCCCCACCTGATCCCTTGATCCCACCTCCCTTATTCCCACTCCTCACTCCACTTCCCACAATCCCAACAAAAGTAGGAAACTAGAAGAAATTAAAAAAAGCTTGAAAATGCTAAAATAAAATATCCCTACCTCTGCTATTATTCAAGAGCCAATTTGTAAGGAGGCCAGTCCCACCCATAACCCCATGAAAACCAATCCCCTTTAGAATTAAAGGAACTCATGAAGGAGCATAAATACCAAACCAGACTCAACAAAATCAAAGATGAGTTAGATCTACACAAATCTACCATGTGTTGGTTCTTAAAAGACTAGAAAAGGTTCAAAGATGAAATCAATAAACTCAGTCTAAATGATGGTATCTATTGGACAAAACTTGACCTCCTAGAAATCAGTTCAAAATTTTAAAATATCAAGGAAAGACTATTCACTCTAGAAAAATAAAAATAATTTCTCAATGAAAATCTCAACATGCTTGTAGATTACAACAGGCTCAATGTCCTAAAAAGTCTTAAAAGTATGAAAGCCCTTAATTCCATCACCAAAAGAAAAAATGAAAACACCAAGAATCTCATAATGGACAAAAAGATGAATGAAATTATAGAGGAGAAATTTGAGCTTCAAACCAACAAAAATAAAAATTTCCTACTGAAAAATCTCACTCATAATTAGACTAAGGAGTATGAAGAATGGATGGGACCTAGAACCTAATTTATTGCTTTTTTGCTAATTTTATACTATATTTTGGTTGTATGTTCAATTTTATCCCTCTTGGCATGCTTATTTTAATATCTAGTCTCAAGACCATAAATGCTTCTTTTTTTTAAAGGGTAGGGTCCCTCATTAAAATTATCTTTTACCAATACTAAAAACAATTTACACTCATCCAATGTTTGTTTCATGCATAAGTATAGATCAACCATCAATAATGACTTAGAGAAAATCGATAGACCTACTTCCAAAGGAAAAATATCTATAACTATTGAATCTTAGTTTTACAAATACACCATTGAATCTCAAGTTCCCTAAATATATGTTTCCAAAGGAAATGTAAAGTGTATGTTGTAATCATGGATATATTGCAAATACAACCATATGGCTATATAACCTATAATTACCAAGGTTAAAAGTTAAGATAGAAAATTGTATATAAAAAACCCATGTAATCCCATAAATGGGTGTCTTACAGTCTCAAAAAGCTATCATTTGTTTATACAAATACATATTCTCAAATTTTAAATCCTCATATAAATAAATAAAACTAAAACAACATACCCAGTCTCAAGTCTTAAATTCAAAACCTAAAAATTAATATTATGGTTTTTTTACTTTACTTATTAAGATAAAAAATAAATAAATGATCTTTTTCTTCACCAGTATTCCAATTCCTTTCCACCCTTTTAGTATCTCTTCACATGTACTTCCTTGATCATCCCTACATGCCTCTTTTCCTTCTTTTTAAGGTTTTCTTTCTTAGATTTCCACTCATAGTCCTCTCTTCCTTGTTCTTTTATATGAAATATTCCAAGAATCCACCAAAAATTTCACTTTTAATGCCCATTATGCCACATAATCCTCCCTTATCTAACAAAGAGCCCCCAAAAAAATAGATTTGATGAAAATTAAAAACTTCTTACCTAGTTCTGCCAACCATGCCAAAAAATGCAAGCTTTAAATTTGTGTATTTTACAACTAAAGTTTCTCTCCAATCACAACTATTCATTTAACCCAAAAATGTATTTTTTGACTTGTAAGACATATAAATAAACCATAACCATTTTTTTATCTAATGACTATGTTGGTTGACCCCTAACCTATCATGTTTTTATTTTTATTCATAATGACTCATTTACACCCTCCACTCATGGTGGTTAAGGGTTAAATTTATTTATATAAATCAAGGTATACATTCAAAGTATTCATAGTGGTAATGTCACCCAAGCTATCAAAGGTGATCTCATGGTTAACAACCATTATTTACTCCCTTTTTATGAGGTTTACTCAATTTAGGGATTAATGATACAATGCAGACTTTTACTCCTTTTTTGGAATCTACTAAAATAATTTTGTAAACAATCCAATGTTAATTGGTTATGAAACTACCAATTTGATATTAAATTTTCTAATTCAAGCCTATGTTTTCATTCTAAGGCTATAAGTATCCTTTTGACATAAATAATCAACTTGCACAAACATTAATAACTTCAACAACCAGTATAATCATGTAGACTTATTTCAATCCACTTTGACACATACACACACAAACACTCAAAGAATCATAAATCATCCTAAATCAATATCCCTATAAACAGATAGACATCATAAAACAACAACATCTAGGAAAACAAAACCAAAATTAAATGAAAAAAACTCAAACTACAATTGAGTAGCATTATGTGTGTGTGTGTGTGTGAAAGTTCTCATATGGCTCTGCTTACCCCCAACTTTCATGATCTACGTATCTCTCCACTATTTTCTCCCTTAGGATTATGTTGTTAGGTATTTAACTATCTTTTGCATCCAACTCAACCAAGAGAAGGGTAGCTAGTCCATTTTTTCATACATGTATAAATCTAAAAAAATAGTTGAAAATAACTAAATTGTAATTAATGCATTAGATGTAACCATAGAATTTAAATCAACATGCTAGATAATCAACATAATATATCTATTTTATACAATTAAAATAGTGTTACAAATATAGATTAAGAAATTAGAATATAATCTAAATTAATTATATCAATGCTGAAATCTAAAATCCAAAGTAACAAATAATAGCATCAAATCCTCAATGTCATAATATTATTCCATTATGGAAAAATTCATATGTAACACTTTCCTACTACCTATCAAGTCCATTACAATGACCCAAATAGATATAAAAATGGAATTAATTAGCACCATATAATAATATGCAACACATGACATAACTTATTGATCAATGTAAAAAAAATCTTTACTTAGGATCAATACATGCATAATAAATTGATATTCCAAAGCTAAAAGATAAATTATATTTAAATCTATAATACATATTTAAAAAAAAATCTCAACCAAATTCTTTTTAGGGCGAGGATGACTTATAAAAATCTCTCTCTCTCTCTCTCTCTCTCTCTCTCTCTCTCTCTCTCTCTCTCTCTCTCTCTCTCTCTCTCTCTCCCAAAAACACACACATGTGTTTATGGGATAAATTTGCATAACACAATCCTCATTCAAAATCCATAATATATTCCATATCATTATTTAGAAACTAGTTTCACAACAATGTTAATGCATGATATATTTCATAACCATAATAATGGCTAGGAAACTGGCCACCTAAAATGATAAATAATATAGTTTCCATATCAAACAATAATGGCTTACAATATGATATACATAACCAAATACCATTGTATTCAATTATATTTTGACATCCAAGTAGAATGATATTTCAATAGAATTTTCATAGCTAAATATAACGGTATTCAAACACACTTTTTAGAATCAACACCAATGGTATTTGAACACAATTTCCACAGTCAAGACAACTGGTATTCAAACATAGGTTTCTATACTTAACACTAAGGCTATTTAAAAACAATTTTTTATCCAATAATAATGGTTCCAAAATAACACCTAGCCAACTAAAAGGACATTCCAAATAAATTGCTCAATGTAAAAGAATGGATAAACCCTAGTTGGGATTACATAATGAAAAATGTACTATGGTTCCACTTGACACTATTATATAGCTACAATTGATTTTTTAAAACTAAAAAATTGTGTTTAATTCATACTTTAAGCCATTTAAACATGAAAATAATAGCAAAATGTATGCTAATATCTCAACTAACCTAACTTGGGCTTAAAATCTTAGGTATAAATAACAAATTATCCCTAACACATATAAGGTTAAGTAAGGTTACAAGGCACATAAACATGCCAAGATTTAAATGGATATTAAAAAATATCCCACTCAAATTAAAAAAATGAAAACCATAACCTTTTTTGTACCTTATCTCTAAGCATATTATCCACATAACTAGGCTTTCCCACCTCTTCCCCAAAGGAATAAAAAGCTAAATATTTTTTACCCTTCCTTTCCCTTTGATGGTATTTATGAGTCTGCATAAAACAAACCCTCAACTAAATAATGAATCTCATTTAAGTCCAAGAGAGTAGTATCCCTAAATTGGATGCCCCAGAAATATCTTAATAACTAGAGAAAATGACACCCATACTTGAATTCAAACAGAGTTACAGCCAAATAGTCTCATATGCTCAAAACACTCACTTAAAAATAAGGAAAATTAATGCAAACTACCACCATGGGGAGAAAAAATAATATTTTAAACCATGAATGGTGACAATATTTATTACAAGTCTAAAACCCTAGTCTAAACTAACCAAACAAAATGAGTTCTCCACAAAACTTTATGTAGTCATCTCCAAATGATTCTTAAGACAAAATAAAAAATCATAATGATTATTTACCCTAAATAGAACTAAGTTAACCATGGTTTAAAATAACCCTAGGTATATTTTGAAACCCATGCTTTCATTAAAAAATAAAATATAACATAAGATAGAATAAAATTCACAAATTTAACCTTTTCAAAGCCCACAACAACCAAAAGTTCTGCATTGCCTTTTTTAATAGAATTTGCATAGTGGTGTTTTGGATAACAAGTCATTTATCATATTTGATAAGATATTTATAGCCAAGAAAAGGGCCATTAGGTATTTTAGAAAAAATTGGACACCATAGGTTAGTAGTATTCCAAAATTTGGTCATAATGCTCTTAACTCTATTGATAGACATCTAGAAGGTTTTGTCTTGGTCATGGTTGGTCTCATAGTGGTAATCATTATGTTAAAACTAGAAACTACCAGAGTCCCTTAATGTGTCTAGTCAAATAGTGAGTCAAAGCACCTAGTATTATCATCAAATAACTTAATATGGTCATCTCCAAAGAATTTATCAAATAATAAGGTAACCTTGTATAGTTTAAGGTATTTTTGCAAAATTTAAGGTTTATGTTTCCATTGTTTTATACTTGTCCAAGTCATTCCTTATGCATTTCCTTATTGAAAAAGTCATTTTTGTGTTTAAAAATGTGCTTAAAACTTGTTAGGGTCATTTTAAAGTTCAAATTTGTGACTTTACATTACACACACATTTCAAATATTATGAGTTAGTTTTCAACATGAAAGTGGCAGGTTAAAGTTGTCATATTGTGAGAAAATAAGATGTTACATTGAAGTGAAGTCCAAAGGTCACAAGTGATAGAGGAACCATGTGGTATAATAAATTATTTTACATAATTATCAAGCCAAAATCATGATAGGATAGGAGTTTATAGGTTCAATACAATGGAAAGGCAATTTAAGATCTTCATCGGGTCACAAGCTTGTGAAGAAGGGCATATTTGTGATGGATGGTTCATGAACGAGGAGGAACACCAGGAATAATTATCTTACAAATTTTATGGAACCATTATTCCCTTAAATTTTTTATAAATATTTTAAATATAAATGACCAATAATTTATGAATCATCCTTAAGAAGTTAAGCTACCTTAAAACCCTTCAAAACCCCAACATTTTAGTTTTATGAAATTTGGATACATTTTTGAGCTTGATGAAAATGGAAGGTGATAATATTTATTTAAAGTTATAATTATACCTAAAATTTCATCTCTAAGTAATATCCAAGTATTATCAAGTTCCATGTCAGAGAACATGTCTTCAAAGTGGAGAAAATGCAAGTGTTATAGATCTAAAAAGGTGTTTTTGGGAGGTTTAAGTGATTTATTGAAGAAATAAAATTATTTTATGATATATATGGGTATTTTAAGGTCATAATTAAAAAATAAATATGTATTTATACCTCATAAAACTCAAGATATGCTCATTTATATTTTCCTAGGTGTCCTTGTTCTCAATTCCTAGGTTGTAGTTAGAAAAGGGTGTTTTTAGGTGTTTTTATTTATTTACCATAACCAAAAAATAATTTTAATGGTGATAGGGGTATCTCCAAGTCCAAATTAAAAAATAATTATGTATTTATACCTCATATAACTAGATAAAATACCAAAACATAGACCTACAATCATGTAGAAATAAGAAAATACAAGGTGAGGCAACACTTAAAGGCCATAATTTGAGTTTTAGAGATCCAAAACTCATTAAATTTTGAATTAATGTTGTTTAAAACATTAAAAAAAAATTCCAAGTGTTTTTATGTCTTTACACCCCATTAATATAGATAAAATGGAAAAACACTGGTCTGCACCATGAAGGAAATCAAAGTTCTTAACTAGTTTGCTCATGGATGAAGTATGAGTTGGATGTTTCATACCCTTTGAAGGAAAACCAAGATTATGATATGGTGTGTTAATATTTTTTATACTTTGATATTATCATCCACCTCAAAAAGATAAAAAATGATCCCTAGTCACTTCAAAACACCTCTATGTCACCTACAGGGTAACAAACAAGCACTTTTGAAAGAAATTTTGTTTGAGATTTTGATGAGGTATTTTCAATATTTTCCAAACATTAAAGGTATATCCAATTTATTCCTTTCTAATTAACCCAATAATATATATAGGTGAGCCTTAAAACTCGTTTTTGACCCCCTAAGCCAATTCAAAGCTTCTTAAGGCTTAAAAAGACCAAATTAGGCATTTTGGGGAGTTTCAGGTGGAGTAGAGAGATAAAAACTTGAATGGATGTATGTGTCAACATGAAAATTATTTAAAAATATTAATTAGGCCTATTTTATTCTCAAATCATGAAAATTCACCAAGTTTCAAGTTTTTACTATGCATTTGGTAAGCTTGACAAGATGACAAAGTGAGTATATGAGATGTCAGACCTATTGCATCAATTTGAGGAGTTTCATATCATCTCATGAGGTGTCAAGATGATATATAAATTTGGTATATGTATTTTTTAAAGGTGTAACCCCTACATAAAATAAGGAGGTTATTTTCATGAGAAAGAGTGATGAGTCATCCAAGGCAATAAAGAGATCCTACACCACTTCTCAAAGAATCTCATCAAAATAAGTGTGACACTTATGTATAAGAGTTACCTAAACTGATTATTGTCCATTTTAAATAATTGTAACTATTATATAATTGTATGGCAGCCATGATTGGAATATTTATGCCTACCTCTCTCTCTTCACCCATCTTCTTCTATGTATGCATTTAAAGTTTATTGTAAAAAGGACCTCTACTAGTTATGGTGAAACCCTGGCCATTTTTGTACTTGAATACCTCTTTAAGCAGTAAATAGTATTGATTTTTCTTACCTATATATTGTATGATGTGCGAATTCATTAAATTTTATTGATCTTGTCTAGTGAATGGTTTACCTTTCCTAGCTTGTTGTCCATAGTTTCTCACCATTGTGTAGAGAAGATAGTTGTTACAAGTCATTGATAGTGTTCTTTCCACAATGTATGCACTATGTGGAAGTGGAAATACATCAATTATATCTCTACAAGATCAATTGTTTCCCTCCTAGGTGTTGTCATGCATTCTTGAACCTCACAAATGAAATATTATGCAAGAATCATTTCAAGGTTGTAGGTTGTGTAAGGAGTATAAATTTATTTGCCTTAAATAGTGTATGTTTAGTAAAGTAGAGGAATCATACAATTTGTGCATCACCCCATATAGGTTATATAGTCGTATTTTGTCTCTTTTCCATGCAATTAGATAGGTAGAGCAGTATTATAAATTGAAACATCAAGGGAGCTATCCCTAATCTAGAGATTCAACTCAACAATTAGGCCACCCAAACCCTAGATGTGTCTCCATGATATCATTTTAATGAGGAAAGATTTAACAACCTCATCAAGGGTGCAATTTATATTTATAACAGGTCTTTTTAAACTTAAATACACCCAAGCAAAAAACATATATAATGCTACCAAGATAAATACCATGCTATATTAGCCTATTAAAATTAAATTCAAGTGACATTTTCTTGGTACCATTAAATATATAATCAAAAGTATTAGAATAAGTTAAATATTATAGAAATATGCTAATATGTTATGCAATAATGAACACTACTTAGATGAGATAAAATCTCAATACACATCTAAAATGAAGAAAAAAACTAAGATTGTCCCCATAAGCAAGGTCAAATTTATGTTACTACCACATAAACATGTATGTATATGATCAAATATATACATAAGTAACTATATCAAGTAAATTAACCCCAAATAATAAAATATAGTATATCAGCATGAAATACCAAATCACAAATTCATCACACAAACCATGAACAAGCACAAACCTTGTAATCACAAACTAAGTCAATAGTATTAAGTGTTTATCTTAGATTTTATACCCTTTGGGACTCACCAAAATGAGTGGAAAATTATCCTTAATCCAACTAAAATAACCATAATGTAGTCTTAGTAACATATAACCTATTATTATATGTTAGATTGAGGATTTCTCTAATAACCTATGAGGATATACCCCAGGAGGTGACCACCTAACACATAGACTATATGATCCTTCATTCAATTGTAAAGTTAGGGACTGATAAATTTTTAAGGTGTCTACATTGTATATTAATCACTAAACTAATTATAATAATGATTAGACTAACACATGCTTGCTTTAAAGTAAACACACTTTCAAAAAGTAAATTGCATGAAAAGAAATATTAGAAAGCAAATATATTAATTAAAATTATAATCTATGTTTGGAAGTTTCCCCCATGGAATTGAAAAGAAAAAACAAAATTTAAAGGTACAGACACTTAAAAAAATTAAATAAAATGAAATGCACATACAAAAAAAAATTATGGGTGGGAAATTAGATCACCAAATCCTTGTGAGTGGGCCCTGCATCAGTTGAATTAAAGCTTAACTCCCCTCCTTGCTTAAGATAGGAATAAATCAAAGAAAATATTATTGATTAATCTATAGCATTAAATGGAATTCCTATAGGTACTTTACATTCTGATTTCAAAGCTTCACTCAAATAATATTATTATCTAATTTCCTAGTTGAATTAAACTTCACTAACTATTTGTAGCCTACATCTTCTCTCTTAAATAGAGAAGGCAACACTTTATTTAGATATACCAATATCTAGATGTTAAAAACATAAATATATGGTTATTCCCAAAATCAAATAAGTTATAATAATCCACATAGCAATGATAAAATAACAAAACATAACTAGAATATATTTTGGAAGAATAAGACATGGCAATAAAGTTTAAACTAACAACTAGACAATAGCAAAAAATAGGAAGTATGGGAAAATAACGCATTCATTTGTTTCATCCAATTAAGATGTATGGTCCAATGAAAGAGGAATAATGACTTTACAATCTAAATTTTCCTTCTCATTTTCCTCAAAATGAAGAATTGTCACGATCCTCAAAGTGTGGAAGTTAATTTCTAAAAATTGTCATCTAACTAGCAAGCCCACAAAAGTGTATGCATAGTTGTTACTACAAGTGATGCATAGTTACTGCATGTCAATTTGAATTCTCCAATCATTGTTGTTGGTAAATTTACAAGTTACTAATAATATCTTGCTCAATTATTATGGGTGACTTGTGAATTCTTTAGTCATTTCTCTAGGTAGATCATAAAAAACAATGGCTATAGGTTGTTAGCAAATTTAATGGATCTTTACTCCTTCATAGTTGTAAGTATATAACACATTTTAAGAAGTTTATTATACATTATTAACTTTCCATTATTAATACTAAAGGATAAAATAATTAAACCATACTATTTTATCTATAAATCACATTCTTTGAATGATAATAATAAATATATGAAACATGGATAGAATTTATAATATTATGGACAAGTACATATATGAGAGTTACAACAATGGTAAAATTGAAGGGGATTTTAAGATAATATTATATATGATGAATTTCATTTCTTAGCCTATTCACTCCCCACATTTTAACCTATTTCATGTTCTCATGCAACCATGCTAGGAACCTTGGATTAAAATACTTCCAATAACCTTCTTCCTTCTTAAACCTTGTCTCTCTATCCCCTATTGTTAGTTTATAGATGCAAGCTTTCATTATCTAAGTCCAAAATTATATGGGTTTCTTCCTTGTCCACAAATTGAAATTATTATCCTTCATTTATTTTCATAAGTATCATAATTTTATAGCGAATGGCATGGGATGTTGTTTGCACACAAACTCCTTTTGTGACCTCTTATGGAATGGATTTTCTATCATTTTTGTTTTCTCTAAGTTTGATAGAATTGACCTATGGAGGAGTGTCAGATGAAAAAATATATTTTTTTAAGATAATTTAAGTTTATTATCATATGATACATTCTAAACTATCAATTTTATCAAATAATGATGAGCTAGAGACTTTATTACCCCTCTTTGTAATTTTAATGCCACTTCTCTTCATAGATTTACAAATAAATTAGGCATGTTAATATGAATATTGTGTCTCAAATGGAAAAAAAATTAAAAATGAACTAAAAATAAATGAGTGCCTACTATCACAATTAATATACCTCATAATGAAGGTTGGTACTTCATCCCATGGTGAAGGTAGTGAGATTCAATTAGTTCCTTGAGTAGTGACTATGAGTACCTCCCATGTTTTATAGAATTGATTTCTTACTTATGCCGCATTAAGTTTTCATGAAGACCATCTTATGCTTTTTACACAAATATTGATAACCTCTACAATTAATTATTCTATCAAAATAATTTTTAATCCCTTCACCTAGCAGTATTACCATGAAGAGATTAGGCACATTCTTTTGTTATGTTTTCATTAGATCCTGAAATTTTCTCAAAGAAAGGTAACCAACCTTCATCATTAAAGATATCTATAATTTATGAAAAATTATTAAGGAATGTATGATTATATGGATTTTTTATTACTATCTTACCTTTCATTACTATGACAAATCTCTTTATTTTTCTTGTAATAGATAAACTTAGGTTATGGGAATGACTTTATAGCAACACAAAATGATATGCGATACATAACTAGAATGTTCCTTACATATAGCTTAAGATAAATATTATTATAAAAAAAATTCATGACATTTAATCTAGGAAAATAAATAATATTTATTGACCATTCATCTCCCCAACTTAGGCTTGACACTTACCCTCAATTGGATTGAGGTGAAGGAAATCAATAACATTTGGGATATTGGCTAAGTGTAAAAGATAAGGAATAATCTTGACTTGGGAATATGAAGGCTAAAAATGTAGGTGATGTAATATATAAGGTGAAATTTTCAAATTTTATGAGAAGGCATTTATGGTATATAGATGGTGATGTGAAGGGATGGAATGTTTCAAGATAAGTCAAGTGTTATAAAAGAGCACTGAGGGAGTATGACATGTAGCTATTGGGAGTGAATTAAATGACATAGTTACATATTTTAATGTTACTATAAAAATAATTTAATATTTAAATAAAAATTATAATTAACAAAAGTTGTATTGGTTTACCAATATAACAATGATGCTATAGAAAAGCTAAGTAGCAAGTGCATTGAAATAACATGATGTAGACCTCCAAGTAGTGCAACCAATTGATGAAGTCAAAAATCAAGCATCCCAAATGATGAGTAACAATGAATAATAGCCTAAAGAAGAAAATAAGTATATGAGAGTATGTGAGATCAATAATTTTATAAATTTTAAAAGTACTTTTGTGAAACATGTGCGAATGAAGTGAACATCCTCATTGTATAGAAACTAGTTCTTGACCAAAGACAATATGTTGAAAGGCTTAGAATTTGGATAAATATAAAACCTAATTAAGATGAACATGTAAATGTAATAATAATTTATATAATCTTGTGACAATATCTACAAGACTAAAAATACAAGAATGGTTGCAAAAGGAAAATAGAGTAGTAGTGGCCACAGGTGCAACCTTAGGACTTGTAGCTAATATGTTAAGTTAAAACCACATAAACATAAGTAAAAAATGGATTTTCAGCCCTAAAATATGTGGAATAAATTTTTAGAAGGGTAGGTGGGAATCTAAAATGATCATAGAGCCCATATTCCATTAAAATAGGCATATTATCATTTTAAGTGATGATGGTGTTGTTGCAGGCACATGTCGCAATGGAAAACTAGTCCCAGAACCTTTGTAAGAAAAGTTTAAAATAAAACTATAGGCTTGTAACTGAAATAACTAGATATAATATAAAATTAATAATATATGACAAATTTATTCATTTTCTTTTAATTGTTATTTTTAATAACTTGAGCACAAAGATGAATAAACCCTAGTAGAGTTTATATAAGGAAAAATGTCCTATGGGTTCATTTGACCCTATTTTATAGATAAAAGTGATTATTTAAAACCAAAACATTATGCTTAAACCATATTTTAAACATTTTGAACATAAAAACAATAGCAACGTGTATGTTAGTATCTCAACTATCCCAACTACGGTTTAAAATCTTGAGTATAAATGACAAATCATCTCTAACACACTTAAGGTGAAGTAAGGTTACAAGATAATAAACATGATTGGTTTTAAATGCATATTGATAAATATCCCAATAAAATGCAAAAAATGACAACCATAATTTTTTGGTACCTTCTCTCTAAGCACACTATCCACACATCCAAACTTTCCCACCTTTTTCTCGAAGGAATAAAAACCTCTCTATTTATTTTCCCCTCTTTTTCCTTTGAGGGTTATTTATATATCTACATAAAATAAACCCTCAAATAAATAGTGACTCCCATTGACATCAAATAAATTATTATAACCCTAAATTAGCTACATCAAAAATGTATTTTATACTGGAGATAATGATGCCCATTGTCTTAGTCAAATGTATTTATAGCCAAATGGCATAAGATGCTCAAAACACTCATTTAAAAAATAAGGAGAATCAATTTAAACAACCATTATGGGGAGAAATAGTAATAGTTTAAACCATGATGGTGACAAGATTAAATACAAGTCTACAACCCTAGTCTAAATTAACCAAACACTAACTTTTCCACAAATGTATGTGTAGACATTTCAAAATGATTCTCAAGATAAATTCAAAAGGCATAATGATCATTTTCCCTAATCAAGGCTAAGAGAACCATGGTTTAAAATAACCCTGGGTGGATTTTGAAACCCATGCTTTAACAATAAATAAAATAAAATATAAGGTAGAATAAAATATATAAAATTAACCCTTTTAAAGCCCACAATAACCATAAGTTCCACATTATCCTTTTTAATAGAATTTTCATAGTGGTGTTTTGGATAACAAACCATTTATCATATTTGCTAAAATAATTATGGCCAAGAAAAGGGCATTTAGTAATTTTTAAACTTTAATACACTTGTTGATGCTTATAATTGCTTCACAAGTGCTCTTAGTGTTGATGAACACTTCTCATTTTAGGGCTATGAAATTTCAAGGCATGAGTTGCGGTTTGTGACAATTTTGGGATGTCTATGGTGAAATAGAAGCAAAATGTGAAAGTTGTCCACAATATTTGTTTAATTTGGTGGTTGGGAGCCACCAAGGTCATAATCATTGTGATAATCTAAGCCTACAAGTTAATCTAAATCATGATCATCCACAAGATAATATAAGCCACCATTGATCATGATCTATGAGATCATTTCTGATTGATCTAGCCTTTGGCAAGCCCTTTTGACATCATGTCATTGGATTAGGGTCTAAATATGAACATGGGTTGTTAGATCCTACAAGATGCATGAAAATTAAGTTATTTCAAAATATATATAGGCTTAGGCCATGGGATTAATTTCTAGGTTAATAGTATTTAAAAAACACTATGACCAAAGTTTTAATGTGATAAGCCTAAGTTTTAATGTTTAAAAGGTCCCCTTCTTGACTAAAGATAAAATTTTAGATGGGGATTATTTTGAAGGCCTTGCTAATGTAAAAGATATCCTAGTGAACATCAAATGATGAGAGCGAGGTAATAAAAATAAATATCATAGAAACTTTTGTAATGAGTGATGTTTAGCCTATAGTTTGTCTTAGGAAGATCTTGCACCATTAGATTAGGATTCTAGGTGAACACAAACCATTGATATACATCCAAGCTAAGACGTAACATTAGAGATTGACACATAGATTCAAGCTAAATCCTTTTAGGATCCTCAAAGCATTACTCATGTTGAACAAACACGAAGGCTCAAGGACATAATTTTTAACAAAATTAGGAGAATTTAAAAGGGGAAAACCATAAAGGGACTTTAGTCATGATTTTATACTTAGGGTCTTTTGAAAGGATATATTCCCACTAAATTTCTCATGAAGATTTAAATTCAAACCCCTAAGGTTTCTTGCTTTGGAACCCTTCCTTCCTCCATGAAACCTGCACTTTGCCATTCGAGATTTATCATCAATAGGGTTAGTTAATAAATCATAATTAACCAAGCAAGGACCCATTCTCTTTCTAGGTGGATGATAACCCAATTCAAGAAATAACAATACCATGTAAACCATGCTAGGATATGAATACTTTGGAATATTAACAAGGGCCCCATTCATGCAAAGAAGAAGAAATAAGACGAAAAAGAATGGGGGGATGTTGGTACCAACAAAAATTCCCAAGAAAAAAACATATATAATGTTACCAATATAAATCACATGCCATTTAGGCCTATTTAAATTAAATTCAAGTGAGCTTTCCTTGGTATCATTTCAGCTATAATCACAAATATTATTACATGGTAAATATTATATAAATATGTGAATAGAGTATGCACTAGCAAACACTACTTATGTGAGAGAGAATATCAAAACAAATATGAAATGAATAAAAACATTAAGATTATCCCCATTAAGCAAGTATAAGGGGCATTGGTAAGATTTAATGCCATGACAAAGAACTCATAGTGACCATCATGTGTGCAAAATACCATTGTGTAGATATAACCCATGAGGGAGCCACCTAACACATAGATGATATGATGATTTTATACTTAAGGTCTTTTGAAAGGATAAATTCCCACTAAATTTCTCATGAAGATTTAAATTCAAACCCCTAAGGTTTCTTGCTTTGGAACCCTTCCTTCCTCCATGAAACCTGCACTTTGTCATTCGAGATTTATCATCAGTAGGGTTAGTTAATAAATCATAATTAATCAGGCAAGGACCCATTCTCTTTCTAGGTGGATGATAACCCAATTCAAGAAATAACAATACCATGTAAACCATGCTAGGATATGAATACTTTGGAATATTAACAAGGGCCCCATTCATGCAAAGAAGAAGAAATAAGACAAAAAAGAATGGGGGGATGTTGGTACCAACAAAAATGCCCAATAAAAAAACATATATAATGCTACCAAGATAAATCCCATGCCATTTAGGCCTATTTAAATTAAATTCAAGTGAGATTTCCTTGGTATCATTTCAGCTATAATCACAAGTATTATCACATGGTAAATATTATATAAATATGTGAATAGAGTATGCCCTAACAAACACTACTTATGTGAGAGAGAATGTCAAAACAAATATGAAATGAATACAAACATTAAGATTGTCCCCATCAAGCAAGGTCTAATTTATGTTTCTACCACATATGCATATGAACCAATATATGCTTAAGCAACTATAACAAGCAAAGTAACCCAAATTTACAAAAGATAGCATCAAATGGAATTTATACAATTGCTTTACAATCTAATAACAAAGCTTCACTCAAAAAATATTCTAATTAAATTTCCTATTTGAACTCAACTTCACTATGTATTTAAAACCTATAACTTCTCTCTTAAAATACAAGGTAATGATTTTTTTTATATATTATCACATGTGTTTAAATTATTATCCATAGCCTACATTTGAGAGTTTTTTTGTATATATGAGAGAAGAGATGGGTGATTTTGACCATAAACAACTTCATATGAGGTGAGATTGGTGGTCATGTGGTAGGAGGTGTTTAACCACGATTCAAAAAATGGTAACCACTTTACCCATTGATGTTATTACTCCATAACAAAATAATGGAGATATTTTTTGACACATTTATTGATAATTTATGTTTGGCCATCAGTCTGTGGGTGGTATCCTAAACTTATTTTTTAGATGTGTGCCAAGGTGTTTGAAGAGTTCCTACTAGAAATGACTTGTGAAGGTTGAGTCATGATATGATATAATGGAGATGAGAATGCCATGAAGCTATAATATTTTATCAATAAATGTTTGGGCTATGGTTTAAGTAGTGTAGGGGTGGGTTAGAGCATAGAAATTAACATATTTAGAAAGATTATCCACTTCCATGAGAATGGTAGATTTAACTCTTGATTTGGGAATGCCCTTGATCAAATCCATTGAAATGTCAATCCAAATATGTTTTGGAATGGGTAATGGCTAGAGTAAACCAAATTATGCGATTGTTTCCCCTTTGTGGCATTGGAATATATCACATTTTACAATAAACGTATTTATATCTTGCTTGGTTCTAGGCCTAGAAAAATTATGGTAGATTTGTTCATAGGTTTTCAAAAAACTTTAATGACCTACAAAAGGGGAGACATGAAACTCTTTCAAAAAAAAATATTTGAACTTAGAGCCTATGAATAATACAAGGTAGCCTATATATTGAAATATTTGTTCATCCCAAGTATAGTGAGGTTTAGTAGTAAAATCATCATATAGTTGGAGAATGAGTTATTGGGTGGTGTTGTCATGATGCCACTCCTATTGAATATCATATAACCATGTGTAAATGGGAACATATACAACATGAAATCCTACTTTTTCTTTAAATTGGAGAGAGAGAGCATTGTCCACCAAGTTTTCCTTTCCCTTTTTGTAGGTGATATCATAATCATACCCCATGAGTTTAAAAACCCATTTTTATTAATTTGTGGAAAAAACCCGTTGCTCTAAAAAATATTTGAGGCTTTGATGGTCAATTTTGATGCAAAAGTGTTAACCTACCAAGTATGGATGCCATTTTTTGACTACATGGAGAATAGCCATCATCTCCTTATCATAGGTGGAGTGTGCTAAATTATACCTAGTGAGGACCTTACTAGTGAAGGTAATGGGACATCTTCCCTACATGAGCATAACACCAAGTCTCATGCCATAGGTATCACATTCAATAAAAAATGGATCAGATAAATTAGTAATAGACAATATTGGTGTGGTGCACATTACTTGTTTGAATCAATCAATACTTGTTCACATGTTGTCAAGCATAAAAAAGAGACATTTTTAAACATAATCATCATTAGGGCTGCAATTTTTCCATAATCCTTAACAAATTTCTCATAGCTCCTTGTCAATCCAAGAAATCCATGTATATTTTTGAGTGTCTTTGGTATCAACCAATTTGTCATAGCCTTAATTTTATTGAGGTCAACACAAACACTAGTAACTGATACAATATGTTTGAGGTATGTAACCTCTCATTTCCTAAAATAACATTTAGAGCCTTTGTCACATAAGTTATTCTCAGTAAGAAGTTACAAAGTAATGTTAAGGTGGTTGAGGTGACCCTCCCAAGTTTAGGTTTAGATGAGGATGTCATCAAAGAAAACCAAGATGAACTTTCATAATAAGGGGAGGAATAATTTATTTATTAAGCCTTAGAATTTATAAGGGGAATTGGTAAGATTGGATGCCATGGAAAATAACTCATAGTGACCATCATGTGTGCAAAATACCATTTTAGGAATGCCTACATCATGTAAGTAGATTTGGTGATAGCCAGAGCACATATTCAACTTGATAAAAATATGACACCATGAAGTTCATCAAGGAGATCATATATTACTAGAATGGGAATTTTTTCCTTAATAGTGAGCTTGTTCAATTCTCATAAATTAATGTAGAGTCACCAAGATCCATCTTTTTTATGAACAAGTAAGATTGGAGAGGAATATGGGCTAGTTTTGGGTCGAATGACTCTAGCTTATAGGATATCTTGAACCATCTTCTCAATCTTGGTATTTTTAATAAAGGGGTAATGGTATGGATGAATGTTTGGTGGTGAATTGCCTAGAAAAAATTGGATGTGATGGTCTTCAGGGTGGTGAGGCAATAATCCAATCAGTTCCTCAAAAACTATTGCATGCTTGACCAAAATATTTTACAATTCTAATGTTTGGCCAGAATCAATTGGTTGCCCAGTGTGAAGAGAAAAGAGTTGGGAAATTATGTTGTGGAACCTTTTTTGAGAATTTTCTCCATCTGATGAGAGATGACAATACTAGTGGATCTAGGAAAAAGGCCTTTCAGTGTATATTGGTGTTCATTATCAACTAACTACATCCATAGCTTAGAAAAATTCCAAATACTAGGTCTAATAGTTCATATCAATTGTGCACCCATAACAACATCACATCCACCCAAAGACAAAGTAAACATGTCAGTCTCGAGGTTATAGTCTCCCACTAAAATATGAACATTATAAAACTTATTCTTGTAGGGTGATGTTCCTCCATTGGTAAACATCAACTCAAAATTAGAACAAAGGTGCAAAAAATAGTCTACCTACTTACCTATTTGACCTATGGGTGCCAAAAAAATTCTATACCCTTTTTTTAATATCAATTACATTAACAATTCAATCATTTGACAACATGCCAAAACTAGATTGGAATATAATAAAAAATTACAATGTGATCAATTGGTAGTACATCCAAAACTAGATTGAAATATAATAAATAATTATAGTGTGATTGGTTGGTAGTATGGCCAAAATTAGATTGGAATATAATAAATAATTGCAATATGATCGATTGGCAATATGGAAAAATTTAGATCAAAATTCAATAAATAATTACAATGTGATCAATTGGTAGTATGGCCAAAACCAGATTATAATATAAATAATTACAATGTGATCAATGGAAGTATGGTGAAACTAGATTAGAATTTATATTTTATAAAAATGAAACTTAGATCATTCAAATTACAAGTGAAAATCATTATTGAATCTTGATTTTAATCACATGGTATACCACTGACAACATAAATTCTTATTCCAAACATTATCATAGGAATAGATAATGCATACATAGTGGTTTGGGGGTCTTATGCAAAAAAAATGTCAATGTAGATAGATGAATTGTAAAATGTGCCTCGTAGTGATTATGTCCTCTTACCAAAAAAAAATTATATCTCGACACAAGTATAATTTTTAAAACTCAACTCGTAGTGATGATTCATTGTAAAACTCTACTCATAGTAATGAAATTAGAGGGTAAAAGATTAATGCCACCACTCTATTTCCATTTTATGATCACCAAGATCCTGTAAGGGTGAGGTGAGAGCATAGGGTGGATAGAAGTAAATCACCCTAACTTACAGAAGTTGTTGAAAAAAAATGGTCTTATAAAGTGATCTTATAGTAGATGATAGGATCCTTCCTAAAACATATTACAACTAGACTAAAAATATGTAAATTAAATCAAATAATAATATAAATTACTTGATTATATTAAAAATAAAGCAAAATTTCATTATAATTATCATTAGCCTCTTCAAAGGGGCTACCTCCTTTGAGCAAGCTCAATTTAATACAATTCATGGGTGATTTCTCACTAGTCTATACTCTTATTTATACTAATTCAACACTAGCTAACTACTAATCCACATGAATATGGGATTATTACAATGGGATAAAAGGATGTCTTGTAAAGCATATACATCTTTAGTTTTTTATTAAGGAAATAAAGTACAAATGATAGTTAATACAAAGGGTCTAAATAATCAGTTACAAGGAGAAAGTCATAGCCAAGTCTAAAGAACCTGAAACATAAGCCAATTTTTTCATTTTCCAGTATTAAGAGCTATATTATAGGTTTCATACATTCAAGGATCACTATTACACACATTCACCTAGTGAGGATAACTACATGCAGTTTGACTTCCCTCTTCGTAGTATTAGATATGTATCCAACACTTAGCCATTCAATGGGAAGTGTTTAGAGCCAATTCAAACCACATTTATTCCCCATTTATAAGACTAAAACTAGTGTCAAAAGTGGACATAGGGTTTTAATAAGAGGAAACAAATTTACAAGTATTGAATGTATAATCAGACATCAGAAACACATATACATAATAGAAACACTCAAAACAAACTCTGTTAGAATAAAAAATCAAGATTTATATAGATAGAACCATCAAACTTGGAACACACTAATAGACAATAGCAAATAGAGGTTGATAGTAGTGTCTAGGTGAGCCTAAAACTCTAGCCCTTGATCTAAGAAAACCAATTTCCTGCTTACCCTGCCACCTTCACATAGTCTTAGTCTTTTACAAAATAAAATAATATGAAATATCTTATCCTCTTTATTATTTCCATATTTAGAAAAATGTGATTGTAAAATCCACTTCAGTCTTTTACATTCAGATTTATGCTTCATTTCCATACATAATAATCTATATTAAATACATTATATTTTATCTTATTAGGGTTAGCATTAATCCAAAAAAGGGTAAAACATATTGGTAAACCTATATATTGCTTGAACATTGCCAAACCCCAAGTCAACCTTAAGGTTTCTATTGGCCATTTCTTGGCCCCCATATCAAATTTTTGCCTAAGTATGAAAAAGTGGACTTTCAAGCAAGAAAATGGAAAGTCTTTGGGAAGACTTCATGTTTTCTAGTAGTGACAACTTCAAGTTTCTAGGGTAGCTCAACTTTTCCATTTTATGAGTAGTTAGTTGAGAAAAATCCAAAGTAATGAGGTGCCAAAAGTCCATTTTGGTCTTTAGGGGTGCTTCTCAGGTTTGCTAAGGAACAAGTCTTCATTCTAGAGAAGTTTGAAAAGAAGGAAAAGGGACCACCAAATAAATTATGTAGGCAAATTTCCTAAAGGAATTCCTTCGATAATTTTGTCTATGGAATAGTGCAAGGGACAAGTCCCAAAGGAATATAGAAGCCCGTGAGGAAAGTTTGAAATACTTCAAAAAACAAGGTCCAAAAGACTTCCACTTGCCAAAGTCTAAATACTTATGCTTGGAAAAGTTTGAAGTTTTTAACTAAGATAAGTCTGAAGACATCAACTGGGAGAATTCTAAAGACTTAGACATGAGAAAGTTCATAGTAAAGTAGCTTGGGAAACCCAAGTTACTCCACAAAGAGTAAATCAGGTTTCTCTAGGTGTTTTACTTGGGAAGCTTCATAATTAGACAAGATGCAAAATCTTGAGTTACTCCATATGGAGTAAATCAAGATTTTTCAAGAGCTTGACTTAAGCCATCCAGTAACATGAGAAGTCATGGAAGCAATGGATGACAAAGTTGTTGTGTGGTGAAATCTAGAATAGAAAGGCCAATCAACAAAGGACAAGTGGCAAGTTGCAGAATAGATGAATGGCATAGACATGTCCAGGAAGGCAGAGTTAGTTTTCCAAAGGGATGTTATATATTTTATAGATTGACTATAGGAAAACTAATGTCTTGGATTGGTTTTCCTCAATAATAAATTTTGGTCTGCATAGGCAGATGAGAAATTAATATAGTGGCATGGTTATCACACTCAATCATTCAAGAAGAACTAAAGCCATACAGACAATCATCCAAGAATAGGTTAATCATGGCATTGAATTCATGGAGGTGTGGTCCTCACAAAGAGAAAATTGAATGCAAGAGTGGCTTGAGAAGCTTGGGGCAATCTAGAATGGTGTGTTTCATGATAAAGGAAGATGTTTGCAATAACTAATGATTTCTTCTCTCGTCCCATGTGGCCTCTCTCTCTCTTCCTTCTATATATATATATATATATAGTGATTTTCCATTTGAAAGGGTTTCTAGTTTTTATATTTTTTATCATCTTGTTGGGAGATGGATACTCATTGAGGTGTTTGAAAAAATGTGCTCCCTTAGTTAGGCTTGACCCTGCCAAGATATTGTTAGAACTACTTCCTGAATGTAATGAGACTCAATTTCTTCACCTATTTCCTATCTTCAATTAGTGTTTTAGTATGCTTGTTTCTTGGTGGATTTTTTAATATGCGTATTCCTAATCCATTAGCCTATTGCTTACCTCTTTGAAGTCTTTTCAAGTTTTGTAGGTTCAAACTAGTGTTCTCCCTGAACCTCTTCTAGCATGTGTTAGCTTGATCTTGAGATCATGTAAGCCCAAGTCACCTCATGAATGATCTATTGTGGGTTCGATCATAAATGAGTGTCCATTTAAATTTGGTGCATCACCTGTTAGCTTTCTTAGGAGCCCTATTGCCTATTCCTAACCCTTTTCCCATGAAGTTTCATTTCAGCAATAGTTTAGGTGATCCACCAGAGAGGAACTAACCTCTTTAAAAATCCTATAGGTTCAACTTCACTATAGGAAACCCACATCCTAAGGTTGTTTCCATGCTTATAGCTAGAAGTGGGAGAGCCTAAATAATTCTCCCACAAGGGTACAATTCTATGCTATAACAATTTCTAGCATGCTTAGTGGGACCAAGCTCCAAAGCAGTGGAAGGATTTTTTATGTTTTCCTTTTACATTTAACCTTTGGAGGCATTTAGCAAACATCAATAGAGACTCTAAGCATATATCAACTAGTTTAAATAGCCCAAGTGCTTGATCATCATTATTTTCTTTTGAAAGCAAGTATTAGCGCCATTGGTGACTCCAAATTGAAGCATCTAGTTATGAACTAATGCATATGAATAGACCAAGTTTGTCTCTTTGTGGTTTTTAATCAGTACCTAGTTTTCACTTGACTATGAAGCTAACATGAATAGATATGGTGAATATTCCTATTATTCACCTCCTTATCAATAGCCCCAATATGATCCATATGAGTTTAATTAGCCCTACCAATATTTCTATCCAGTCTATGAGGAACTTTAGCAAGTTATTAATGATCTATATATAAAAGAATATTGCCATGATCCCTCTTATTAATAAGCCCCTCAAAATATTGTTCCTTAGTAACCCTATCATGTGCCATCTATACTAGCACTTAAGCAAAATCTAGTGACCCTTGACAAGCATGCACTTGAGTTGTGCTCATAAAAGTGTTACAGCCAAAATATCCCCCCTCAGCAAATCCATTATGTGAGGGATTCATTGCAAAAACTCAAATCAGAATGGTCCCTGTTGAGACAGCAAAATAGAAAAGCCTCATTGGTGACATGATGGACATATGTGGTTACATTCAAAGCATTAAGGACAAGATGGAAGGACTTGAGGGATAATGGGGGCAGCTCCACCAACCTTTTGTGCCTAAATATGCACCAACTTAGCCTTCTTATGTGCCATATCTTCCTCCTCAAGTGTCCATTTCAAGTACTCCTTCTAGTCTTCCAAGTTCATCACATGTGCTATAATTTTAAGTACTCCTAGTCTTCCAAGTTCATCATGTGTTCTACAATCTTTTCCTTCTTAAAAATCCATCCAAAGAGGTTGTCAAAAACACTAAGTGTCTATTATGGAATAGACTGTTATTCAGGTCCAAGACTTCATTCCTTTCCAAGAACCTTCTTTTGTTCTTGATCACCTTAAAGAGAAGCTATTTCAAGAGAATATAGTAAATCAAATTAGAGAATTAGAGTTGAAGTCAATGAAAGAAGAGGAAAGGCAGAATCAACAAATAAAATTACAACCTCTACATTTCTCATCTTGGAACTAAGTCACGTAGCCAAGTAAGCCCAAGGTCATTCAACTCCCATCCCTCCCTCCTCCATATCCTCTATCTTTTCTATATTTTTCATCTTGTAAATTTATTCAAAGCAATGGGAGGAGGAAGGAGGTGGTGTTTCTTGAAGTCAGTCAGGAGACCTTGCAACCTCCACTCCTTTCCCTAGCCTTTCCTTCATGGAGAATATTTTAGGAAGAAGAGAATAAGGAAAAATAAGTGGTTGTCCCCTGCACATTTCCATCATGGAAATCATTTCAGCCATTTCAAGAGAATAAAGAAGAGGAGGTGGAAGTGATCCAAGTAGAGCAACTTAAGGAACCAAATCAAGAGCCTATGAAATATGCATCTAAAGAGGCTGAAGAGGAAGATGTCATGAGTGAATTTGAAGAATAAATCACCATAGGGTCCCCCCTTGGTCATCAAAAAAGATCAACACATCTTTATTGAATGAAGAACATATTGAAGACTATTCTATAGTTACAGTTGTGCATGAAGTAGACTGCACTATTAACGATGTAAAGTTGCCACCTTATGTTGAGGATGAAGATGTTGAGGCCATTAGTTATTTGAATGAGATGACACTTGATGAAGAGGATGAGGAAATAAATGAAGAAGATGATTGAACTGATGAACTTGTGAAGTAGCGAAAGGTTCCCAATCAGTTGAAAGGCTCATTTGAGGATTTGTTCAAGAACTTGGCAATTGGTTATGTCCTTCTCCAAGGCAGCTATGGTTTGGTTGTAGCCAAGGAGAGTAGCTTTATCAATCAATTCAAAGGAGATGGAGTGGGTAGGCTTTCAATCTTACCACCTCAAGAGTGCATTGCTAGTATGGACTTGTTTTAGATCTTCAGAGTAGGTGATCAACTCCTTGATGAGCCTAAAAGACACGAGATAAAGAACAAGTCCAATCTTATTGAAGAGTCCATAGAAATCAAAGAGTTTTGCTTTATTGAACGACCATTGGAGTCTATAGTTAAGGAGCCATATGAAGAGTTCGATATTGTTTGGGTTCACATAGTTGATCTATTTGGAGCTACCTAGTTTTCATTAAGGATGATGATAAAGAAGCTGACAGTTATAGTAAAGAAGAGGCAGGCATCAAGGCTAGGGGTCAAGAAGATGCATGCCTTGATCAATCATTCATCTCATAATGTAAGAAAAGTATCAAGTTTTCCTTTTGATCTAGGAAGAAAGGGGTACATAGTTTTAAGATGTATATATTAGTTTAGTTTTTTTCAATTCCTCCAAGTGTTGTTTTAGGCATATTTATATTTTCTCTATTCTAGGCTAGTTTATTTTTAGTAGGTGCCTTGGGCACTTTGTTTTATTTTTTGTTATCCTTATTTCTTCAAGAGGAAGTTCCAGCAAGGGTTAGCCTTGTATCTATTTTTAACTAGTGCAGTTATAGAAGTAGTGACTCCATGCCCAATGGATCAGATTAAGCAAAAGTGTTGGGTTCATCCAAGCATAATAGGCATGATTCCCTATGAGTCACCAAAATGTTGGAAATTTCTTGGCCATCATATCAAATTTTTGCCAAAGTATGAAAAGGTGGACTTTCAAATAAGAGAATGGTAAGTCTTTGGGAAGACTTCAAGTTTTCCAGTAATGACAACTTCATGTTTTTGGGGTAGCTCAACTTCTCCATTTTATGAGTATTCAGTTGAGAAAAATCTAAAGTAAGGAGGTGCCAAAATTATATTTTGGTCTTTGGGGGTGCTTCTCAGGTTTTCTAAGGAACAAGTCTTCATTCTAGATAAGTCCAAAAATAAGGAAAAGGGACCGCTAAATAAATTCTATAGTTAAATTTCCTAAAGGAATTCCTTTGGGAATTTTGTTTGCAAGATATTGCAAGGGACAAGTCTCAAAGGAATACAGAATCCCATGAGGAAATTTTGAAAGACTTCAGAAAATGAGGTCCAGAAGACTTCCACTTGTCAAAGTCTGAAGACTTAAGCTTGGAAAAGTGTAAAGTTTTCAACTAAGAGAAGTCTAAAGACTTCAACTGGGAGAAGTCTGAAGACTTAGACATGAAAAAATCCATAGTCCAGTAGCTTGGGAAACCTAAATTACTCTGCAAAGAGTAAATCAGGTTTCTCTAGGTACTTTACTTGGGAAGCTTCATAAGTAAAGAAGATGCAAAAGCTAAAGTTACTCCATATGGAGTAAATTGGGATTTTTCAAGAGCTTGACTTAAGCCATCCAACAACATGAGAATTCATGGAATTAATGGATGACAAAGCTGTTACATGGCACAAGCTAGAATAGCATGGTTAATCAACAAAGGACAAGTGGAAAGCTATAGAATGGATGAATGGCATAGACATCTCTAAGAAGGCAGAGGTGGTTTTCCAAAGGGAGGCTATATATTCTATAAATCAACTATAGGAAAACCAATATCTTGGATTGGTTTTCCTCAATAATCAATTTTGGTCTCCACAGGTAGATGAGAAATTAATACAGTGACATGGTCATCACACTCAACCATTAAATAAGAACTAGAGTCATACATATAGTTTTCCAAGAATAGGTTAATCATGACATTGTATGCATGGAGGCATGGTCCTCACAAATAAAAAATTAAATGCGAGAGTGGCCTGAGAATTTTGAGGCGATCTAGAATGGAATGTTTCATGATAAAGGAAGATGTTTACAACAACCAATGATTTCTTATCTCCTCCCATATGGCCTCTCTCTCTCCCTTATTTATACATATCTAGAGATTTTCCATTTGAAAGGGTTCTCAATTTTTATATTTTTTGTCATCTTGCTGGGAGATGGATACTCATTGAGGTGTTTGAAAAAATGTGCTCCTTTGGTTAAGCTCAACCCTACCAAGATATTATAAGAACTACCTCTTGAATATAATGGGACTCAATTTCTTTCCCTATTTCCTTTTTCAATTAGTGGTTTAGTATGCTTGTTGCTTGGTGGATTCATGAATTCATGTATTCCTAATCCATTAGCTTGTTGCTTGCCTCTTTGAAGTCTTTTCAAGTTTTGCAAGTTCAGACTAGTATTCTCCCTGAATCTCTTCTATCATGTGTTAGCTTGATCTTGAGATCATGCAAGCCTAAGTTGCCTTATGACTCATCTCGTGTGTCCATTTAAATTTGGTGCATCACCTGTTAGCTTTCTTAGGATCCTTGTTGCCTCTTCCTAACCCTTTTCCCATGAAGTTTCATTTCAGTAGTAGTTTAGGTGATCCACTAGAGAGGAACTAGCCTCTTTAAAAATCCTAGAGGTTCAACCTCACTATAGGAAACCCACATCCTGAGGTTATTCCCATACTTATAGCCATAAGTGGGAGAGCCTGAAGAACTCTCCCATAAGGGTGCAATTCCATGCTATAATAGTTTCATCCTTATTTCTAGGGTTTCAAATTTATGTAAATAATTCTAATTTTCAAACTAGATTTATAATTTTATTTTATGCACAAATTATACATGACTATAATGGATTAACATGATTTCTATTTTTTTAATTTGGCTATGATTGTAATCATTACATTTTTTTCCTTTAATATTTAAAATTTGTAACAACTATGTAATTCTATGGACCAAATCTTTGTACATTAATAAGGTTAAATCAAACAATAAACAATCTCAATCCTCATTTAATCCATATTATTGTGATATTCAATTTAATATGCTACATGTTACCACTAGGTGATAAAAGGCACGTATGACCTCTTTATTCCTCTTAACCCCATTATGCATGCAAATTTTATGTTGGATCTTGCAACACATGTTATGCATCCTCTTGATGGAATTATTATGAATATTAAATCTAAAAAATCCTCATGAACAAGAAAAAATTACTATGGATGTTAATCAAGGGCATGCCTATGTATATTTTCCTAAATTTTATGACACTAATGAGAGGAAATTAACTCAATTTATTGGCATGAACCCACAAATGCATGATGCATTGTTATATGTAAAAAAAGATGAACAAACAATCTAGCGAGTGTTATCACACTAATGAAAATTATGATCCCTTCAATGATAAAAATTGACATTTTCAAGTTGTTGATTCCACCATAAGTGCTCAAACTACTACTATTCCTACATTTATACCTTTAGTTACATATGTGATGCCTACCCAAGGTGTGAGGGAAACAGAAGGTTTCCCTCATATTACCATGCCTATTTCTACACAATCAACCTATGTCCATCCTATGATGATTATGATTTTTACATCATCAACTTCATCTAATAAATGTTCCCTTGAGTATACTATATCATCTTTGTAACCTAAGTTGTTGTATGTAGAACAAGGTGATTCTATATCTAGTCATTCAATGGATTCACATGTTTTGTTCCATAATCCTTTATCCCTTGAGATAGTAACTTATCCCTTACCTATGGGTTTTTTAGCTCCTAAACTTTAATTATATGATAGTAAAGGTGATCTAGATCAATGTATTAGATCCTTTCACATAGCATGTTTGAATTATGCATCTAATGATAGTTTCTGGACCAAGTTATTTTTGTGCAGTCTTAAGGAATATACTTTTTGGTAGTTATATGATATTACCCTCCATTGAATTAGAGCATTCAAACCTTTGGTAGATCAATTTTTATCACATTTATCCATCAACATTAATGAAAAAATATCTTATTCACAAATTTATAAACTCAAGGAAGGATCCAACAATCCAATCAAAGACTATGTACTTTGATAGAAGACTATACTATTCAATATGACTAATCATATGGTAGACAATGAGTTACAAGACATCTTCAAGAAAAGCATGCTTGTTCCACTTCATGATTATATATTATTTAATAAATGTAAGTATTTTGATGAGTTATGCCATACAGTGAGAGATTATGAAGTTAAGCTCATAGCATTGAACAAACTCAAATATGTACCTAATGCTATATTTTTTCCAATAATAAAGTTTAAAATCAAGTCAATCTAAAAGATCATTAAAATTACAGTAATGAGGCAAAAATAACAATTAATACATTATGACAACCTAAAAATCAACTTTTATTTTCTCTATAGAAGAGGCAGTTTTCACAATTACCTCAAACACCTCATATATTGTAACAAAAGTTACTCAATTGAAACATTGTATCCCTCCCTTCACCATAAGTGGTTGATATGATTAGGCCTTCACCTAAGAGTTATGATAGTAATGTAAACTATAATTATCAGTTTTATTCAAAACATTCTATAAAAGGAAGCTTCAAGCTAAGGTATAAAATACAAGATCTCATTCATGACAACATTATTGAGCTTAACACACTTGTAGAGCATTATGGACCACAACCAAATGGAAATTCAAGGTTAATTTTTTTATCTAATCCATTGCTTAAGCATGAGGCAACAAAAACTAAGGATACTTCAGAGGTACATTATACATATAATGCACATCCTCCTCCTTTAACATATGGTCATAAATTGGATGGTGTTATTGGTTCACTTAAAGTAATATCACACAAAAACCTATGATTAAAATTAATGATAGTGAGATTGTTGAGGAGCATTTGGATCTCAATTCACTCTTTATGTGAGATTACATTAATTTTTACCCTATACATAATGTCATGGTTGATAATGGTTCAAGAAAAAATGTATGTATAATGACACTTATCAACACTCTTGGATACACAAAAGGATTTAATAGATACCAAAAGAATATTCAAGGGATATGATGGATGGATACATGGCCTTCTTAAGCACATTGTGCTACCTCTTTAGGTGGGCTCTACAATAGTGTTTACTTTATTCTTATTTTTACTAGGTACGAGGGTCCTTGACATGTTTCTAGGACACCCTAAGATACATAAGCTCTGTGTAATACCATATTTAGTACGTCAATGTATTATGTAATTGAAATATAGAGATTATATTTTCAAGCATTCGATATGAGTACTCTCTTTAGCCACATGCATCTTCTCTTCTTCCCCTACCACCATCATAGATGGTTGTTACACCTATTCATGATCATTATATAGAGCCAGTGGTTATACCTACTCAAGATCATTTTAAACACCCAATTCAAAGGATAAGAGTTTATTCTCTTATACAACCAATTCTCTAGTGCCCATTACATTATAGAGTCATGTAGGACTCATATAGGTCATTATCTACTATAGCATGTACTAAATTAGTATCACAGATAGTTTAGCATGTTTCATAATGAACACATGCATTGATACATTATCCTAATATACATAAGATTACCTAAATTTATGGGCTTAATTATGGTTATTCATCATATGCATGGTCCTATGAGTGATGATGAGGGTTACATTACAACACAAGATCATTTTTCAAATTCAGGTTTTGATACATCTACACATGGCACTTTCTATTCATGAAAGGTGACCATTGCACCATATGATACAAGTAATACCCATGGTTATTCCTTGGTTGGATGATTGGTTATCACATTTTACACTTGTGCAATAAATCATTAAAATCAAATAGATCAATAATACAAAAACATTCAAATATTCAAAAAAATAAAAAAAATAGGAATTAAGCATGACATAATTACTAGTTTACATTATTTATCACATGTTTTCTAGGATAGATATCATTTTTTACATCCACATGCATTTAAAAATATACATAAGTGACATGCAGGGCAAACAAATTTTACATGGATACATGGATACTATACATTCCTATACCCAAGGGCCATGCCAATGTTGGAGGCATCTTATTATACATGTTTCTTGATACAAGTTATATCTTTCTATGAATTTTCAATTTACAATGTTGATTTATATTGATTATTTACACATCTTAATATTAATCACACTTTACATAGTCATACATGGATATGTTACTTTATTTGGATGTGACATTTACGTACATTGATTGTGTAAACTAGTTTGACCTTTTTTTTATGTTTCATTTATGTTGTTATATTTCATAATAGTTTAGTCATTTATTGTCTATTGTGTGTGGTCCTTAGCCTTGTGTGTGTTATATTTATTTATCCCTTATTTTTGACATCTTCATGTCCCTTGTTTGTGGCACTAGGCCTTATTTGTTGTGACATTTGCATGTCCTTTGCATATGGAACTTGACCTTATGTGTGACATTGAGTGTTATTGTGTGTGTCATGGCCACGATGTTATTTTTTGAGCTTGTTGATTTTGTTGAGTTTAAGTATGTTATGATCCATATCACGTACCTTCACATTTGTGTGTGCTACAATGATAAATATCATGCACTTCTACTAATTAGTATTATTCAATGATTATATTAGTGATGGTTATTAATATGTGCCTAATTTCTCTATCTACCTTTACATGACACTTGTATGCTTTACATTACATATGTTTCATACATTCTTTTATGATGTATACATTACTATGATGACATATTCTCCACATGTTGACATAATTATACATGATTACATCTGTATACATAACATAATAAAATTGAATCTTTATTTTGAGATGAGTGACTTTTAGGCTACATCCCTCATCTCAAAATAGAGACGTAAGCCTCTATGACCAAAAAATTCATAATTTAGGATAGAATACAAAATTTAAATATTTTAGAGTGGTTTAGCTATTAGTTTGTTTCAAATATGAGACAAATATTAGTACATTTGAAAGATTATGGGGGCATATGCCATGCATTTGCACTCATTTTACAAGAACATAATCTACATATTTTCAGATTTAGATACACTTGAGTTCATATGCCATGAAGGAGCACATAGTTTAATAGGAAAAAAAGTTACATCTTTTTAAATTTTCACATATTTAAATACATTTGGGGGTATATACAATCCATATGCACTTATTTTTCAAATCATGAGATATAGGTTCTCAAATTTAACACAAATTATATATATATATATATATATATATATATATATATATCATTATATATCATGTTGGCACCAATTGATTCAAATTATATGGAATGAAGTTGGTTCATACGCATACACACTACTACAATTTTCTATTTTTTAAAAGCATTTGATCATACCTAGAAGTAAGCATCCTTGAATTTACACGTCTATCAACAATGGTTGATTCATGTTTATTAGGTTAATGTAGTTGAGTTTCAAAGATGATAAATGGACTTTGAATTAATAATACCAAGCCCAACATGTGGCTTAAACCTTCTATCTTACGGTTATAAGATCAATGTAATATTAATTATATGAATTAGTGTAGTTGAGGTATAGTGATGTTCGATTGCCTTGGCACTACTACCTATTTCATGAGGGTTTTGGAATTGGCCTTCCCAAACCATGGCCTTGCCTTAATTACATAAATTCTAGGTAAAATCACCCCAATTCACTAAGTGATTCAAAAATAAAATAAAATTTTCTGATGCTTCAATAAGAAAGTATCATCTCCAACAATTTACAAGGAAACATGGTTTACTCACCTATAGGTGTACTCCTTCCTTGATCTTAAGTTTAAAATTCCAATTATGATTCAAATTCTATATTTCATTTCATGAATTTTGACACTACATATTCATTTTAGGTTTTCTTAGATCAAGATATACATTTGGAGCCTTCTCCCAAACATAAAATGTGTTGTCCACACTCAAGTACATCTTTTTATCCTTTTACTCCAACATTTATATTACATTTTAATACTATTCAAGGGGTAATTTATATGTACTAAAATATAGTATTAGGTATTTAGTGATGTTAATTTTGACCCACCTTCAGCCTAAATAACTTGTCCATATATATATGACTATTATTCTAAATTCTATCACATCCACATGCTCTCCATGGGTCTAACCCTCTTTAGTTGCCATTAGTCACATACAAGAATTGAAGGAAAAGCATCTAAGGTGAAGGGAAATATAACATCAATAAAAAATATATTAGCTTAGGTTTTTAATTGTTTTTAATGTTTTTGGCCTTGTTTTCTTAAGCTTCTTAACTTCTAATAATGTTGTTATAAAATTATTCCTTGTCATAGACAAAGTACAAAGATATTTTGTCTACTACTATTAGTTTGTGTGGATTGTTTACTCTATAACAATTATAAATATGGTTCTCATTCTAAAGTAAATAAGATATGCCACATTTTTTTGTGAGGTCAGAGCAAATGACACATGAAATCCATGTGCCAAATTTCAAATCATTTAGATTTAGCATAAAAATGTATTATCTAATTCTATCCAAACACTTGAAAGGATGTTTTTCCTTCTATGGTAAGAATTGAATGATGAAACTTGGTGAGGTCATATATCCTAAAACTTAAAACATGTGCACCAAGTTTCATACTATTTAAAGTTACCATAAAAATATACTAACTAATTATTTTAGGCTATGTCTACAACTCTTTACAAGATGGATCTTCACCTGTGATAAGAATTGGATAATCAAACTTAATAAGATCATATCATCTAACACCTAAAATCTTTGCACATAATTTTAGATCATTTGGGATCACCACGAAAGTATACCATATGTTTTTATAACATTTGGAAGGATGTTCCTCCTTTTGTGGTAAGGATTGGATGATTAAATTATGTGATATGGTATTACATGACACATGAAACATATAAGCCAAATTTTACAACATTTGGAGTTACATCGGTCATGTACCAATTGTTTCTATTAGACTATATCATTTGCCTAGTCTACAACACTTGGAAAGATGGTTCTCTTGATGCAGTAAGAATTGGATTTAAAAATTTGGTGAGTTTATATAAAATGTAGTGCAAAATATTTTTTTCAAATTTTAATTCAATTGGATAAACTTTGGTTACGTTATGATGGTTTTGATAACTACCAATTGGCTTGAAAATGTCAGCTAAGAAACCAGGAGTTGTTATTGATAATTAGGTGTTGATCCTAAAAAATGAAAGCTAACTAAATATTATATATTTTTTATAATGTCAAGAAATTTGAATATACACCCCATGAAGCTATGGATGTCATATAAATAATTTGATTTGGTCATATAATCTAGTTTAGGAAGTGAGCAAGTTGTTGTTGTGGGCAACAAGTAGAGTAGAGTACAATAGAATAGAAATAATTTTATTTTTCATGTTTTTATTTACAAAAATAAGCATATATGGTAGTGTGATGTATTGTAGATGATATAACCATTGTAATTCTTTAATGAATGAGATTCCAAAGGTTTGAAGTATTATTTTTGTCTACACATTTGATCTAAATTTATGTCTTGGTCTAAGTGAATATCTAAGAATCACATAATTAGAGGTTACCCTTAGGTGAGAATCACACAATTAGAGGTTACCCTTAGGTGGGTACCCTATATGTGCTTACATTAATTGGTATTAGAGATGCCTTTTTATTACTAGGAGAGTGTGCATGAAGAAGAATCTAGTTAAGTATATTAACAACTTATGAAATATAAGTTACATTGTGGGAGAGATAGCACAAAGAGGAAATGTGTTATGAACAGGGGAAATATCGAGAGGACCTCAAGTTGCATATTTATCTAAGTTGATGATAGGTATGGAGACAAGTTTGGATGAAATTGAAATAACATGATGAAGAGGAGCTTATGGTGGATACATGAATGAGGATGAAGAAGAAAGAGGTCAAGATATTAGTGTGGAGCACATGGAAAATGTAAATTAGATGCAATTCTTAGAGTTGTGACAAGGCTTGGTAGTAAATCAAAAATGAAAACACCTTGATATATTGGTAGTTTGAATCTCAAGGATATTGTGGATTGGGTAACATATATGGAGAATTATTTTGATTGATCTATGGAGGAAAACAAGAGGTGAAGGTTACTTGCACAAATCTGAAGAGCCATGCTTCTTTATGGTGGGATCATGTGCAGGTCGAGAGATAAAATAAAGGTAACAAGAAGATAAAATATTGGGATAGGATGGTGACAAAGATAAAGGTCAAATATCTACATTTTCATTATTAAATGAGTCTATTCAGAAAACTATAGAATTTGAGATAAAAGGAGATCAATATCAAAGAGTATACTGAGGAGTTTTATAGACTCTCTATAAGAGCTAGACATACAGAGGATGATCAGGGGAAGCTAGAAAGATATGTGAATGTGATAAATTTTTAAACTCAAGATGAAATAAGATGGTTTAACCTGAGAACTATGGAGGAATCCTATCAAAGTGAATTAAAGGTGGAAGAGAATATGAGTAAATAAAATTAAACTCTAGAGGTAGAGGAAGGTCTTTGAGAGGATGAGGATATAACAACGGTGGAAGAGGTCAACAAAATAAATAAGGAGAGGAAATAAATTCACAATATCATAATTCAAGCATGATAGGAGGATGTTCTTCTAAAGGGAGATGATTCTATGGATGAGGTAGAGTTAGAGGTTTTCAAGGTAAGTGTTTTGAGTCTAATAAGTATGCTAGTCATAAAGAGTAAGATTATCTTAAAAAACCCTCAGAATAATAGTAAGAGAGTTGAAGGGATAAATCATATAGCCTTTGGAGATGAGAAGAGAGTTGGGTCTTTAATACATACAAAATATCCAGAATAAGGAGAGGCTTTGTTGATGGATAGATTATTTTTAAACTAGCCAAGGAGGTGAATGAACCAACACAAAGGAAATTTTTATTCCAGATTGTTTATAAATATGAAGTTAAGTGTTGTAGAGTTGTGATTGATAGAGGTAACATTGATAATTTAGATTCTCAAGAGGTTTTGTAAAAACTTAGGCTAAATTGATTGACACATCCTACATCATACAAGGTTTTTTTGTTGCTTAAGGGGAACCAAGTGCTAGTGAATGAGTAGTGTGTGGTGAATTTTCAGATTGGTTCATATAAGGATGAATTTATTTGTGCCACCATTCCCATGGATTTATGTCATGTGTTATTGGCTGGGCCATGGTATTTTGATAGGAGAGTCATGCATGATGAAAAGAAAACACGTACACCATTATGAATGATGGCAAGAGATTCACATTAAGTCCATTAAAATATAAAGGAGATGAGGTGAATAGTAGTTTCAAACTGATGTTAGCATCTGGTAAAGAGTTTTTTAAGGTGGCCAAGGAGAAAGAAACATGCTTTGCACTAATTTCAATGTGTAAGTTATGGCAACCACTATGGTAAGTGACCTACCTACTGAAATTCAAAATATTGTGTTGATAATATGATGAGTAAACTTTCAGATGGACTACCACCTATAAGGAGCATTAGTAATCATATGTATTTAGTTCCAAGAGCAAGTTTTTCTAATAAATCAACCTATAGGTGGACTCTAATGGAGAATAAAGAGATAAAGAAGTAGGTACAGGAGCTATTGAGGAAGGGGTTAATTAGAGAGAGTGATGACATGGATTTTTTAGTCATGGATTAAAGAGAAGTTTTTTCTATATCTAAAGAGGAAATGGAATCCATTTTAGACATTTGAAGTGGTAAAAAGATAAGGGGTAGCAAGTACTTGAGTACTTGGTCAAGTGGAAGGATGGAGTATCTAAAGATACAACTTGGATGAATGCATCCAAAGTTGAAAAACATGGTAAGACTATATATGAGCTCACAACATGAGTAGGAGCTCATGGATATTTTCATTACCCTAGGTGTCTAATACAAGAGCATCCAAGGTGAAGGGAAATCTTGTATCAAATTAAAATATGTTATCTTAGGTTTTTATTTTTTGTTTATGTTTATGGCCTTATTTATTTAAGATTGTTAACCTCTAATAATGATGTTGTAAAATTATTCCTTATGGTGGAAAAAGTGTAGAGATATTTTGTCTACTTTTTCAGTCTACATGGATTGTTTAGTCTATGACAATTGAAAAGATGGTTCTCTTTCTGTAGTAAAGAAGATATGCCCAAATTTTTTAATGTTGTATCATATTTCACATGAAACCTACTATTATTTCTTGCATAATACATCCAATTTTTAGACTAAAAATAGGGACCCTATTTTTGCTTTGGAGTTTAGTCATATATCTTTCAGGAGTTCAATTTGGTTGTTTGTTTAAATCAATCTTCTTGGGAGTCCATTCTGCTAGATGTGAATATTTGAAATCTAAATATGCTTCATTATTTTAACTAAAACTAAATAAATCAAATGTTCATCATAAGATCTTAGTATAATTCGTATTTAGGTTACATCATTTTTAATGTCTGAATTTGCATGAATATATTAAGCCTTCATCTATTTATTTGTTTGTGTTTTGAAACACATTTTGTAGCTTCCTTTTAGGCTATTTTGCGTTAGGTATATGCAAATTATCTAGACTATTTTAGTCTTTTATTGCTCCTCTTCCTAAGAAATTTGATCAATTTTAATTCTCATTTTGATTTAAATGACTAAGTATTCATATAGTTTCATTATTTTATTTAGTTTCTTATCACAAAAATAGATGAAATTGGCTTTTGAATCGAGCAAAATGGCTAAGTCTATTCAAATATTCATTTTATACTTAGTTGTTTTTCAGATTTCACCTTTGTTGTTTTTATTCAAATATTTATTCATTGATTTTTAAAAACTAAGTCATTAATTTTGCCTTTACATGTTGTACCCACAAGTTGTCAAAAGAGTGTAGGCAACTTAGTCAGAACCAATATTCTGAACAAAATTTATGACAACTCTTAAGAATTATTCAAGGTTTTTCTCTTTGGGAAAAATGTCATGAATTGCATCAAAAATTATGCATGAGGGTGGCTTTTACACAAGTTCCAAACAAAATTTTTGAATACTTGGGTCTTTGGGATAAATATTCATGAATAAAAGTTTTGATAGCAAAACTTGTGAAGGCTTGGACAGTATGAGGCTTGTGAAGACTGGGTTTTCAAAACATCTTTTCGAAAGAGAGGTTTTTTGTCTCTAGACTTACTCATTTTAGTTTTAATTATCTTATCCATTGATTTTTAAATCAATTCATTGATTGTGCCTTTTTATATTATGCCTATAGGTACTCAAAGTAAATATTGACTCTTTTCTTATTTAATGTGGTAACTTTCTACAGTTCTTGAGGGCCCAGATCTGTCTAATAAGTCTTTCAAGACTTAGTCAAATTTACACTTTTGTCTGAAGCCCTTTGTCACTTTTTCACTCAGTAAGACTTAGCCAATTCTATAAATGTGTCCCAGTGCCACATGTCAATCTCCTGATGGTCTTAGGCCTATTGAAAAGTATTTTAATACTTAACTAATTTTATTCAAGGTTAGCTAGTGGGGAAATGACATCATTCATGCTTTGAGCAAGTAGGTTAATGGGATGATGCCACATGGCATAATCCCATGACTCTGATATCCCATATACGTATGTATCAATGCAATACTTTTGATCTAGTGGGTTAATGATATGATGCCACATGGCATCATACCACTACTTTTCTATCCCAGAGATGTTCATACAGAGTGTAGAGCCTCTAGGAAAGTAGATGAGTGAGATGATGCCATATGGCAAAATATTACTACTTTGTAGCCCCTAGGTGGTCCATGCAAGCCCAGTGATGATGTCAAAACCTTGGGTAAGTAATATTATGATGTGTGGTGAAATATCACTTCACAATAGAAATAATAATCATCATGTGCATAAATCCCAAAACCAAGTGGTGAAATAGTGAGGAAAGGCCATGTGGGCATGGAATGACAAAAGTGAACAATAAAGCTAAAGCCCATAGGTATCAACAAGTTACTATGTGGAAAAATGGGACCCATAGAAGCAAAATTGACCATGTAATGAGGTAAAATTAGAGGTAAATCCAAAAGGAACCCATGTGGTATAACCCATCATAACTTAGGATAGTTTGGTTTTGTAGCTAGCAAGGCACTAGCTTGAAATTGATGGCCCAACGCACTCCAAGTAGATCTCCCATGAACTTGCAACAACCTGCAGCTCAAATGATCTTACTTTGGAAGGATCTGCCTTGCCTTCCTCTATGCTCTCTAATTGAGTACACACCGTACTCCAAGTAGATCTCCCCTGATATTGAAGGATCTTCCTTGCCTTCCTCTATTGCTCTATGACTGAGTACACACCATACTCCAAGTAGATCTCCCATGAACTTGCAACAACCTGCAACTCAAATGATCTTACTTTGGAAGGATCTACCTTGCCTTCCTCTATTGCTCTATGACTAAGTACACACCGTACTCCAAGTAGATCTCCCCTGATATTGCTCCCTGTTGTGTTGCTGACCTCCTTGATCTTGCACTCCTGAAAATCAATCTGGTTTTGCACACCTGCAAACCTAGATCTCGCACACACATACACCTGCAAATCAATGATCTTACCATGTAGATCTCCAAACGTGGCCTTGCACACTTGCTGACCAAGATCCTACATACATGAAGAACCCTTCTGATTCTTCAAACCATCACCCACACTTGGCACTGGTGTGGAACTAGGAGGAGCTACCCTTGCTCTCTTCACACACAAAAGGAACTAATCAAGCTCAACTCTAAACTAGCACAAATTACAATACAGCCCATGAGTCTATTATATAGATCTCATGCAAACAATAATTAGACACCTAATTACAATAATTAGATCCACAGCTTCAAGTCTAAAATTGGCCTTTGACATGCAAACAACTGGTTTGTTAACTAACTGTCTGTGAACTGGCAGTTCTGGAATTGTACAGGTGATCGACATTGGTCCCTATCTGCCTAGAGGTGACTGATGTCGGCCGATCCCTAATCGACGTCGGTTGCTCTTCTCATTGTATATGACTGACGTCGGTTGATCAGATCGACGTTAGTTTCTCTGCAACTCAGCAACCTCTCAACAACCTCCTCCATGTCCGCATTGGTGAAGCTTTTAGCTCCACAACCTAATAATGTGGGCATGGAATGACAAAAGTGAATAATAAAGCTAAAGCCCATAGGTATCAACAAGTTACTAGGTGGAAAAATGGGACCCATAAAAGCAAAATTGACCATGTAATGAGATAAAATTAGAGGTAAATCCAAAATGAACCCATGTGGTATAACCCATCATAACTTAGGATAGTTTGGTTTTGCAGCTAGCAAGGCACTAGCTTGAAATTGATGGCCCATCTGACCATCAAAACCATCAAGAGGTCTAGAATAGACTATGCATCTAATATGATTTTTAGAATCAAATCATAGCCAAATTGAATTATTAATAAGGTGGGAAAAATGAGTATGGCATACACATTGGCATCAAACACAGGGCATAAAAGACAAACTCAACCTTAAAGAGGCAAGGCAATTCATTGCATAGAAGTGTGGATGGATGGTGAACTTGATGCAATCCTAACTACCTTTGACTACAAAAAATTAATTAAGGCATGGTTTAACTATGTAGGACATGGATAATTGGATATCCCAATGCAATCTCAATTGAATTCCCCCTTGACATTCATTCTCGATTTGGTCTAGCATGGTCCTCAATATTTTCATGATGCAACAGAGTGGGATTCACCCCCAATGGACCATGAGTGGGCATGCCACATTGATTATTACTATAATTACCCCCATGAGTGGGTTAATTTGAATTTAAACTTCATTTTAAATTGCTCAAAACTATGTGCCTATTTAATATTAGCTCTTCTGCCATAATAAGGGTTGTCTCTTTATGGATTGTGAAAAGGAGACATACAGAACCAAAAATTTTCTTGCTTTCTTAGGATAATCTCTTCCGTTTTCTTATTTTAGCTTGTCTTTACATAGTTATTTTCCTAGTCTTTTATGATTGTATGAATTTCAAGATATTTTTAATCAAAAATAAAATTATGATAACTGGAACATTGTTAAGTCTTTATAGTCATTCTCTGCACATTTTTTATGGTAGTGATGCCTTTCCTTCTTATAATTACTTTCCCTCTAAGACTCTTGCACCATATTTAGTTGGAATTATGCTAAGGTAGCCTTAATTGAAGGTTGGTCTTATGATATTCTTTTATTCAAATAATTCTTGGTTTACTTATGTTTATATAAGGCACTTTATCTCTTTAACTTTAATCTTTTGTGCTTTCTTTATAACCAATTTAATTTAAGAATATTGTAATCTAAATTAAATGGTTTATCTTGACTGCTTTATAATTGTATCAAATGTTTATCACTATTATTACATTTTTGAATTCTTAGACATGATAAATTAATAAAGGAAGTCATCTTGTGAAAGGAGATAAATCCTGGAAGCATGCCCTATGTTGAATACCTTAGTCAGAGTTAATTCTTTTTTTTCAAATCATTAAAGTAGGCCCCTTACATGGAATAGTTCACATCAGCTAACTAAGTGAAGACTAACATACCAATACCTAGTACATTTAGACATTGGGGAGGTATTTTATTCATGGGATCTCTCTCTTTTTATTATAGGTTAATGAATAACAACCCCTTAACCTAATCATTGGTTATGTGTTAAAACTTGCATCAACATGTTTTGGTGCTAGAAGGAGGGCCTGAACCATGATTTGAATTCATTAGTAAAAAATTGAGCTAAGGTATTTCATAACCCTTTTATCCCACTGAGCTAAAGCTTATCTTAAGTTAGAGGGTAGAAGGATTAATAATTGATAAAAGTCTATTAGGGATAAATTGGAGCTCTTATAACTGCCTAACCATAGAATACCAAAACCAGGAGCTAATAGAGGAAAATTCAAACCCATCTAGTTAGCTAAAATTTCACCAACAACTGCATCTCCCTTTTTTTTTAATCCATTTGTAATCCCATAGCCTTTACTAATGGCCAACATGGCCTAGCAGATAAGAAGGTTATTATCATATGGCTATCCCAGGCATGGATCATGATTTACCTAAGAATATGGACAATTTATGTCCCAAGTTCATAGTAGGAGTCCAAATAGACAAAGAACACATTTGAACATTCAAAGGTGCCTTGGTTAGAACCCAAGTCTAATATGAGGATGTTGCTTGTAGTCTATTTTCTTACTCCATAGGGTAATTAATGTATGTTTGGTATCTTAGGTTACCCACAGGGTCTATCACTACCTAGGTTGATTTAGAAATAGTGTTTGTAAACCACTTTAGACTTTCTATTGACCCTATAGTCTTATATAATCAGTTTGTATCTTCTAGGATAGAATAGAATGAGACTATGAGCATATTCAACACTTGATTCTATAGGTTCTACTAGTATTTGAAAGACCCTTACTCTCATATTAAAGGAGCATCCATATAAACCTACCTTATGGCTCTAGATTTGATGACTTTTATGTTCCTTAGGAGAACCTTAGAAAAATTTGACATAACTATATTTAACATATAATTAAGTTTTTATCAAAGAACAATATATGGTGTTACAAGGCTATGGACTTAGCCCTTTTCCATAATTAGGTCAACTAGGTGTATACAATTAGATACCCGTGATTAATCAAGCCTTGAAATAACATACAATGTTGATAAATATCATACTAAGAGCCTTATATTCAAGTCCCAATTTGGTTTATAATATAACTCTAATAAACTATCAACCTAATAATCTACTTTACATATCTCCCAATCATGCAATGCCCCAGTCAAACAACTAGCAATTACTCACAATGGCATATAATAATATTATTTATGTGCCTACCACTAGTGGGTATGTCATGTTTGATAACACTCACTAGGCACTTCCATCCTACTTGAATCCCCAAGCCCATATGAGCAATGCTCACACCCATGCACCTATAGCTAGCCTAAAACTATAAGTGGCCAACCAACCCTATGCTAAAATGGATTCTAATGAGTAATCTAAAATATATTTTTAGAATTTATCTAATGAAATGACTAACCTATGCAGGCAAGAGCCTCAAAATTCCAATTATAATGTTAATAACTAATCTTAGGGTAGGAATTTCAATTTTCAAAGACCTAATAGGCAATGCAATTCCTGACCTAATAATGTAAATGTGCCCAGTCCCCTTAATGGTGGTAGTTAGAATAATAACACCCCCCATTCCATGAATTTCATGGACTTGGCCTTAAACACTTGGTGAAAATTGCATAATATCATAGACCATGTAAAAACCAATTGTGTAGAATTTATAACCACCTTAAACATCTTTCAAAAAGAGGTAGATAATATGGAGATCATGCCTACTCCTTATGATAATTAGAACCAAGAAGGAGGGAACTGAGACATAGCCTTTGTGTTAGAAACTTATGAATTTCCATTTGAAGATGAAAATGAGTTCAAAGACAACCTAGAGGAGGTCTATGCTTTTAGACAGTTTTAGAGAGGGAATAATTACCAACTAAGGAGTAGGTCAACCAACCCTTAACTACCTCTACTCCCATGAATAACACTGAGGTTCCACCTAATGTGAATTTAGGTAATAATCCTCCTCCATCCAAAGGGACTCCAACTTCTTATCCACCCAAACATCCTATTGCATATACTCCAAATAATAATCAACCAGATAAGACCAAACTTAGTTATGATATAGTAAAATATCTTAAGAAAACTAAAGCTAATATAAATATATATGAGTCACTTCATATTTATAATCAAAAAGAATATATTTTAAAAGAGTAGTCTAGTAGTAAAGGGAAATAATCTACTAATGTTTCTCATGCACATGTTGATCTCTATAAGGAGAAGACAAAAACTCCTCCTTTCCTCTTAACAATCAATATATTTGGCAAAAACTTACATAACTATTTAGTTGATTCAGGTGTTTAGGGAATGTCATGCCTTATGCCATTTACAAACATTTGGGTTTAACACTTGTGAATTCAAACTGAAAGCTTATCCAACTGGATAAAATAGAGGTAAAGGTAGTTGAGGAGCTAACAATGTCCACATGCAATTGGATTCTAATCTAAAGATTCATAAATTCATCAACATCCAAGTAGTGGATATCCTATATGCTTACAACATGCTACTAATTTGAGACTAGTTAAAGACTCAGAATGGCTACCTGATAATTGATTTTAGCCATATATGACTACCTTGGCATGGTTTTCCTAACTAAATCAAGCTAGAATGAGAACCGAAGGTGGTTCATATGATCACTGAGTAAAATAAAACAAATTATATCCTCTATGAGGAATCTAAAATGGGAGTGTATTTTTTGAACAAAGAGGAATTAATGCATAATTCCCTCTCTATTAACATGATCAGTGTGTAGTAGATCCTATATATGGAAGAGTTGGGTCTACTCAATGAATAAGACTTTTGTGAATTGCCTAAGTATCCTTCCTAGATATCACTATCACATATGATAGCCCAAGATGTGATGAACCAAATATAAGTGAAGTACGTTTATGTTTTTTGTAAATAAATCAAATCCATGACATAACTATGGATGATGGATTAAAGGAAACCATTTGTTAGGAGGTAAATGTGGCATCAAGACTACCCATACTAAAGACACAATGTCAATAATAGCATCAAACTTGTGGACATTGAAATTTGATGGTTCAAAATCTAAAAATGGATGAGGTGTTAGGGTGAAATTAATTATTCCAAAAGGGAAATCTTCTCTGGTAGCCTATTGTCTATAGTTCATTTTCATTAATAATGTGATCAAATACAAATCATTGGTCCATGGTCTCTTGTTCTCCCTTGGTAAGAAAGTAAAGAATATCAAAGTATTGGGTGATTTTAAATTGTTAGTTAGATAGGTGAGAAGGCAATAATCTTGCAATGACGAATGTTTATCTAGGTATCACAGTAGAGTCTGAAACCTAATCAAATACTTTGATGCCTTTGAAATTTAAATTTTACAGAGATAGAAGAATTATATAGTGAATGCATTGGCCACTACCATGAGTACCTTAGAACCCAATTCCCATTTGAGAATGAGAAGGTTCTCAGTAGAACTAGTCTTTATCCCTTTAGTCCCAGATAACATTAATAATCTCTAAGTGTGTAATGATGACCAACATATACCAAAATTCATAACCAATGCCAAAGTGGTCATAGATCAAATATTTGATGAGGATGGTTGAGAATAATTTGAATTGGATGGGGATGAGATAATGAACTTGAAGATAAATAGCATACCCAAAGGAATGATCTCACTTGAATGATTATTTGATATATACTATAAGGAAAATAATAAGGATTCTACCCCTATCTAAGGTATGTGGCATGAGTAATTCAACTTGGGTGATGTAAATAAAGTGAATAAAATGATTTTAGGCACCACTTGTACCCTGAAAGAGAAATGAGATTTTTCACAAACTCTCAAAGAATTCAGGGATGTGATTGCATGAAGTTATGAAGATCTCAAAGTCTTCAACACTTCTACTTTAACACACATTATTCCCCTCAATCCTAGATTTAATCCATTTAGAAAAATCCAAAGCCCTGTGAATATGCTATTAGAGCCCCATATTTTTAAAAGAATTATGAAAACTATTGGCAACATGGATCATCTTCCTAATGAGACATTCTACATGGGTAGAAAACTTGGTACCAATGAAGAAAAATAATGGGGAGATTAGACTATGTGTTGATTTTTTTATGTGTTGATTTTTTTAACCTCAACAAAGCTTCAAAAAAATATAATTACCCCTTGCCTTAGTTATATGAAGTATTTCATATTATAAATGGTTCCCAAATGATGTCCATCCTTTATGGATTTTCGAGATACAATCAAGTGGTGGTCGATTATGAAAATAGAATCAAGACAACTTTCACTACCAAGTGGGACACCCATGCATACAAAATAATGCCTTTTAGATTGATTAATGCAAGTGCCACCTTTCAAATGGATATGTATATTTCATTCAAAGACTTAATGGGCAAGTGCATAGTTTTGTATATGGATGATCTTATAATCTTCTCCAAAAGGAGATTAGATCATATAAAGGACCTAAGGAAAGTGTTGTAGATATGTAGATACCATGAGATTTCATTAAATCCAAAGAAATATATATTGGGGGTAACTGGAGGTAAGTTTTTGGGTCATGTTATCTCTGAGTGAGAATATCTATATATCTTAATAGAGTGGAGGTGATCTTGAAAATCCCATAACTTGATGGGTGTCATCATCCCCTTCATTTAATCAACTTTCTGTTGATGTCATTTTTAACCAGGGCTGTGTCTAAAGCTATATGCAACAAGAGGAATCATAGCGATTTAGCAATTGAATGGAGGTATTTGTATATATTTTTTTTTGTTTTGGGGGGTTTTTAATGTCTTAAGGATTTCTTTGTTAAAACATTATTGGAATCAAACTATGCAAATCTGCTAGAAATAAACACACGTTGTAGAAATGAAATTAATTGCTGGAAATAAACACACATTATAGAAATGAAATTGATTGTTGGAAACAAACACACATTGCAGAAATGAAAGAGATTATTGGAAACAAACACATGTTTCAGGAATGAAATAGATTGTTGGAAACAAACACATGTTGCAGAAATGAAAATTTAATCTAAAACACCTGCAGGAACAAATTTACAACAAATCTTATCTTTAAAGAGTTGGAAGCATTTATAAATTTAACAGAATTACATATTTACTTTTGCGAATAGAAATATAAATATCGACAAAAATGAAGATCCTGGTTCTTTGGAGGAGTGGGCCCTTGCTTCGCCTAGAACAAGACTTTAACAATTTAATTTCCTTTCAAAATAGAAATGGCTATTTCATTGATAAAATGTTATGTATTACAAATGTACTAATCTATCCTTTATCTCTCTATTATTCAATAATTTTCTCTATCTTCTATGTTCTATATCTCTCTCTTTTACTAAATTCCCAGGTCTATATATATAGATGCTTTGATGGCTGTAATTGTTTCATAGATATGATGGAACTGAATCGTGCCCATAATAGATGCTGAATCAAGATGTGGCTGGATTTCTAGCTATGTGATAAATGTCTTGATTCTGCAAGTTTAGAAAATTGGGAATCTATTCCTGATTTAATGGGATCATTGATCTGACAAATCATCGGTCGTTTGGAATAGATCCTCATCAATAGCATATCTAGCCACCAAGGTTCTGGAGTTTATCTATAAGAGTACCAGAGCTAAATATAGAGTTCTGGAGCTAAGTCCAAAAATGTGACAACTTGAAATAGTATGGTGGATTTTTGAAACTAACTATGATGGTTTCGAAATAGATTCCTTTAGGTTTCAGAACTATGATGATTTTGGAATATATTTTGTAGGTTCTTGAACTAATTTGAATTGAGTCCAATGCTTCCAAAAACATGCAATCCACTTCATATTTGTTCTTTAGCCTGATGATGACCTATTTTATTGCAAAACTAGAATTTTCCAACACACTTGTTAGGAATTATAGTTCTTTTAAAACATTAGAATCACAATCAACAAAAGATGGATAATCACATCCTAACTCATCTCAGATCAAAATAAAAGTTACAAAATGCAATCAAACTTAATAGAAAGAAAGAGTAAGATGAGGTCATTTATTATACATTTATTGGGAATATCCTAGCCTCATCACTTCCCCCATACTTACTTGTTTTTAAGTCCATTTACAAACTTCACTCTTCAAATTTAGGATTGTATATCCTGCATTCCATTTGATTGCTCAGATCAAATGGCTGGAACTGAATATCCACATGCTTTGATTTAGAAGTACTATACCCTACTCATGCTTCTACTTTTATTTTCCATTCCTCAAATTGATTGGGATGTTGAGGTTCTCTATTTTTCCAAGGAGATATGGGGGTGAGAAGTAGAGGTGGCCTTGTCCGCATTCCTATCCATATGCTCAGGGGAGTTTCATTGATCCGGGGAATTATTGTGCATAAAGATTTTGCCCTTTCTAAACTCCAAATCAAATTTGAAGGGGATATTACTTCCCTTCTTTTCAATGCAATCAAGATAAATTCCCATCTTTGTAAACATGCATCATAGATATTATCAAAATTTGCCCTTTCATAAGGGGTGAAGACATTCATGCTTTGTTGTAAACTAAAAAGATAAGGTCCCTTGAATTTATCATTGAATGCATGGGATTGGAAATATATATCAAAGGCGAGTGGATTACCATAATGAATTCTCATATAGAGACCGAATGAACTAGCCTTTGACCAATGTTCTGACTCCCTTTCTTTCCATGTAATCTGATTTTGTAGAACAGAGACAAATGCGTTAAGCTGGCTTTCTCCTACATACAAATTGATCATAAAACTTGTATTTCTTTCTAGCATAAAATTATAGAGGTAAAATTCACAAAGAAGGTTTTTTTGTTATGTATTAGCTAAGGAGTAGGTGGCTGAGAAATCAACTTCATCTTTTATTTCATGTGGAAGGCCACATGCTATCATTGCCAACTGCCAGTGAATGAATTGTTCCTCTAAAAACATGATATAAATAGGGGAAGGTCTTATACATGCAAGAAGCTTCTCACTCATCATACAAACTATTTTTATTTTCACAAGACATTTATACTTATCATTTTCCTCCTTGTAAAATTTGTCTTCCCATTCCTTCCTTGCTTTCTCTTTTTCTGCCAGTTTGCCTTTCAATTCTGTATTGCATGCTTTGATTTCACTGAGTTCTCTACATGTGTCATCTCATAACTACTTGAGTGGTAGATAAGTCAATTTAGTCTATGCAGAGACTATTGACACAGAGGTCTGTATTATACATTTTTCCTCATTCTCCATTATTTGCCTTTTAATTTTTGCTAATTCCTCATTCTTGGCTATGAATTGGTTTGTTAATTTTGCAAGGAGCATTTCCTTCTATTCTAACTTGAGTTTGAGGAAGTTTAATTCCTCATCTTTTTCCTTGATAATGAGTTCTACTCTAGACAAAAATAGAGCCTGTTTAAACTACTGGTTTTGTTCTTTTTCTAAAATTTCTTGGGGAGTTAAGCATTCCTCTTCCACCATAGGGGATTTCCATTTCCTTCTCCAAGATACATGTTCATCTTCTGCATGTGATGGTGTTGCAGTCTCAATCATTTCTTGGAAAACTAGCTCCTCAAATCTTTCATCTTCTTTTTCCTTTTCTGCTTGGCTTGGTCCAGGAGAAGTCATGGCCATGCTACCCAAAATATCAGTAGCTTTAGTTTCTAGCCTTTCTTGTTCTTCCAACTCCTCTAAACTTTCTTTAGACTTTTTATGGCATTTTCTTTCTTGAGGAGCCTCAAAATGTGCAGACATAGGTCTCCTCTTAGAAATTATTTTGATGTTCACCTTTTACTCAAGCCTAGGTGAATTGTCATTGTCAGAGACAGGTATCAGTTCTTCTATAGCCTCAGCAGAAGAAGAAATGGCTTGAGAAGGTACAGTAGGGTCTACAATTTTAACTTTTTTTTCCAGATTTTCTTCTTTTTGGTATTTCTTCTTCCCCTAATCTTTTATTTTCCTTAGTAATGGTAGCAGTTTTTCAATGAACTGAAGGAGCAGGAGGCGTTGCTATTGTTCTTTTGAGAATACCACAGTTTTGTCCAAATTTGCTAAGAAATTTGTCCCGCATTTCTTCCCCATTTTTCTTGGAAAGAAAATGGTGTTGGCATACTAAATGCACTAACCCATGATGTCTAATTGTTCCTATACCCCAAGAATATTTTTGGGCCATGGTATGGATGGAGTTAAAAAGAATCCCTGGAAGGTTTACTATATATTCTAGTTTTTCAACTCCATATCTAAGGTGTATAAGGATTTTTAGGACTTCTTTTACTACTGTCTCAAATTGTCCATCATAGGTTAAATATTTTACTATCCAAAATGCTACTCTATCAAAGGGTTTGGGCAAGCTGGCCCTCTTAACTCCTTTGATGATTTTCTTTGTACTATAAATATATTGGGGTTCAGCTTCCCCTTCTTTCAATAGGGTTTCAGTCAGGACTTTCAATGTCCCTTTGACAGGGTCTGGGACATGCATTATCAGTATTCTAAACATCTCACTTATGATATTCACAAAAAAGGAATGAAAACCTTCCTAATCTTTGTCCTTGTTTGATCTAAATTGATAATAAATTCTCTTACCAGTTCATCATTGTATTTGGGAAATTTCCTCAGAAACTCCAACCATCCTGCCTGTTGAAATATATTTACTAATTCTTCATCTGTAAGAAGTTGGGTATCATTGTCTGGTTCTAACTTCTTTTTGATTCCCATGATTCGTTCTTCTTTGAATCTTTCACGGGTTAGCTGAAAATTGCTTCTTATCTCGATGGAGCTGATGATTTTGGCTACAAAACTTATCAATTTCAGTTGCAAAACTACTGTACTCAAATGCTAAATGAGCGAATTCAGTTGCTTTAATCATAAGGATGATTCTTTATGGTTATCCACTAACTCATTCTATCATCAATATCCTTCTCATGATTTTGCACATTTAACCATGATGTATAATAGATGACTCATCATACCAATCTTTCTAAATCAAGTCTAATCACACATGCAAACTTTCCATTTAACCTTTAACAAGTTAAAAACATAATTACCATCCTTTATGATGTAATCCCTTCATCATGTTGATACATCATCCCTGAAAAATAGTTAGAAAATAGTTAGAATTCAAAAAAAGTTTTATTTGAATTAGCCATTTATTTGAGACGATCAACCATCATCACTGATTTTCAATCGATCTCTAATTTTTTTTTTTGGGAAGAGAATGCCATTTACTGGTTTTCATTCTCTTCCCTTTATTCTAGATCTTTTCATCTGATTATGATCATTTTGGAAGAACTGGGTTCTTCCATATGATCAAATTCTTTGTTTGCTTCAATCTGCTTCAAGAATTCATCCTTAGTAGGAGGCTTCCTATAAATTTTTAGCCTATGTCCATTGACCAAGAGTATTCTTCTACTGTCATCAATGGGAAGTAACTGGATAGAACCATTGTCAAATATTTTCTTGATTTGATAAGGTCCCAACCATCTGGTTCTTAATTTACCTTTGAATTGTTGGTATTTAGAATCAAACAGCAATGCCCAGTCTCCTACTTTGAATTGTCTTTCCTTGATATGTGAATCATGTCATTGCTTCCTTTGACCTTGGATTATCTCTTTCTGGTGAAGTGCTTCCATTGTAAATTCATCTAATTCATTGAGTTGAAGGATACACTCCTTTTGAGCTACATCCAATTCAATTCCCACCTTAGTTGATGTCCTTAATGTTTGTAGTTCAAACTCAATAGGCAACAAGGGTTTTTTCCCATAGACTAACTCATATGGTGAAAACCCTGTTATGGTTTTCCAAGTTGTATTGTAAGCCCAGATAGCTTTAGGTAGTCTTTTCACCCAATCTCTTCTTTTAGCTTCAACTATTTTAGTGAGGATGTTTTCTAATTCTCTATTTGTTACTTCAACTTGTCCATTTGCTTGCGGGTGATAGGGAGATGACTTCCTATGATTGATCTGATAATATATTCTAAAAGCCTGGATCATATTAGACATAAATTGTGGTCCCTAGTCTAAAACTAAGCTTCTTGGTGCTCCAAACTTTACCATAATTATGTGTCAAAGGAAATCAGTAACTACTTCTTCAGTGGCATTTGTTAAAGCCTGCACTTCTACCCATTTTGTTACATAATCAGTACACACAAGAATATGCTCTTTTCCTTGTGAAGGAGGATTGAAAGGTCCAACAAAATCTATTCCCCATCTCTCAAATGGTTTAATTACTACTTGTGGTTGTAGAGGCATTTCATTGCTAATGGTTGGTTGTCCCATCCTTTGATAAGGATCACACCGCCTGATATATTTCTTCACATCTTTATACAGAGATGGCCAATAGTAACTAGTGCCAAGTATCTTGTGAGTTGTTCTTTTCACTGAATAGTGTCCTCCACTTGGTTCATCATGACATGCCTGGAGGATGTCAAAAATTTCATCTTCTCTTACACACCTGCATAAAACCAAATCAGGACCACATTTAAATAGCATTCTATTTAACCATTTGAATTGTGCACTGGTTTTGATTATTATTTTTATTTGTTTTTTAGTGAAAGGAGGAAAATTCCCTGTTGTAAGATAATTTTCCATGTCAACAAACCATGGTGTGTTAGCTGAAATAGAAAATAATTGTTCATCTGGAAAGTTATCCTTGACTGGATCCTGCTCCCCTGTACTGGTCAATCTTGACAAGAAATCAGCCACCACATTAGATTTGCCTGGATTGTCCACAATGGTAATATCAAATTCTTGTAGAAGTAATGACCATCTGATTATTCTACCTCTAACCACTGGTTTGTTCATTAAATATTTAATTGATGAGTGATCTGTATGTACAAATATTTTATACCCTGTAATGTAATGTCTAAATTTATTGATTGCATAGATCACAGCCAAAAATTCTTTTTCAGTGGTAGTGTAATTTCTTTCAGTGGGAGTCATATTTTTAATGAGATAGTAAATAGCATACATTCTTCCTTCATCTCTTTTTCCTAAAACTGCACCAATTGAGTTATTTGAGGCATTAGTTTGGATGTGAAAAGGCTTCTCCCAATTAGGTCCTTGCAATATTAGGGCAGTTACTAATTTCTCTTTAATTTCTTCAAAAGCATGTTGACACTGCTCATCCCAAAGAAATTCACAGTCCTTGGTAAGAAAATTAAACATGGGGGTAGCAATTTTACTAAAATCCTTGATAAAATGCTTATAGTATCCAACATGTCCTAAGAATGATTTGATATCTATGGGAGTTTGAGGAATAGGCAAGTCTGAAATAATCTTGATTTTGTTTTGGTCAACCTAAATTCCTCTTTTTGAAATATGGTGCCCTAATACGATCCCTTCATCAACCATCATTAAACATTTCTCATGACTAAGAGACAAGTGATGTTGTTCACATCTTGTTAATACTCTGTCCAAATTTTTTAAGGCATCATCAAATATATCTCCATACATAGTAAATTCATCCATGTATACCTCCACAGAGTCATTTTTTAGGTCTGTAAAATTGCTAATATAACTCTTTGAAAGGTTTCTATAGCATTACATAGTCCAAATGGCAATACCCTGTAAGCAAAGGTACCCCATGGACAAGTAAATGTAGTTTTGTCCTAATCCTCAGCAGCAATTCTGATTTGATTATATCCACTAAATCCATCCAAGAAGGAAAAGTATTGTTTACCTAAAAGGTTGTCTAAGACTTGATTTATGTATGGTAAGGGAAAATAATCTCTCAGGGTGGCTTTGTTCAGTTCCCTATAGTCAACACAAATTCTCCATTTTCCATTCTTTTTAGGGACAATTACAAGAGGAGACACTCACTAGCTATCTGAGATAGGGTAAATAAAACCTACTTGTAATAGTTTTTCAATTTCTTGTTTGACTATATCCCTTAAGGCTGGATTAATCCTTCTTTGAGGTTGCCTAACTGGTCTAATATTTTTAGTATAAATGTGATGGGTGTAGATACTTGGATGAATTCCCTTCACATCTCTATAGTTCCAACCAAATGCTTTAGTATGATCTTTCAGAACATCAAACAGTTTGACTTCATCATTTTTTAACCAGCTATTAATATTCAAAAAATTTCCTGGTTGAATCTCAACATGTTTGGTTCCAGGATATGATGAACTAATTTTTTGAAAGGGTTCCATTAGGGTGTTTAGTGGACATGCATGTGGTAACAATATATGATATGTAGCAACATCTCTGAAAGTTCCTAGGGGTAGAATGTTGGACAAAAGACAACAGGAAGAGTTATGATACTTATATTGTTGTAGGTTGAACTCCTCGTTACTATTATTTTCCAAAAATTCTTCACCATCTCCTGATATCTGTAAAGCTAATGCTACAAATCCTTCCTCTCCTTAAGAGAAATTACGTTCCTCTGGAGTGAAGTTATCTTCACTTGCAAAGAATTGGTGTGGTTCTGAAACTAACTATTATGGTTTTGGAACTAAATGTGATGGTTCTAGAACTAACTGTGATGGTTCTGGAACTAACTATGATGGTTCTAGAACTAATCCTAACTATTCCAATGATGATTGATGTTCATTTAATGAAGTATTAACCATATCATCTATTTCTCGTACATGATCCTGCAATGTTATCATAGTCAAAAAAGATAGATTTTGCTCATTAATATCAGGATTATCAATAAAAATTCATGCAAATGGATATAATGAAATTTTCTTAGAATTCTTACCATTTGAAATAGTCATATCACCTGACTTGCAATCAATTAAGGTATCAACTGTAGCTAACCATGGTTGCACCAAAATAATGGGATAACCAAGTATTTTACCTTTTGGCTGCAATATAAGGAAGTCAAGTGGATATTCCCATGATTCCACCATTACTGCCACATCTTCAATAACTCCTTCTAGTTTTGCTATAGACTGATCTGCCATCTGCAATATGGTATTAGTAGGTTGTATGCCTATTAATGGTAATGTTTTCAAAGTGTCCACTATCATTACATTGATAGCTACACCCAAATCAATCAAAATGTTATGTATATCCTTATTCTCTATAGAAATATAAATAATAGGGATTTTAGGATCTCCATATTTAGGTAGTAAGAGTTTTCCTACTAATAAATCAGTAAGTTTCTCATCTACCTAAATAGTCTTGGGGTACTGCTTCTTTCTTCCAGGTTTTATAAAACATAACAATTTGATTAACTTGTTCAACTCTAGAATATCCTTAATTGATTGTAACAATGGTATTTCAATATTCAATCTTCTTAGTTCCTGCACCAATTCAGATTCCTTAAGTTATATGGTTTATTTAAGTCTTTTTGGAAATGGAATCTCAGCAGAATTTATTTCGGGTTCCTTATCTTTTTCTTTGTCATCTTCCTTAGGTGTAACTGTGCTAGGGGTTTTAGCTTCTTCTGTCATCTCAGTATTATAATAGATGGACTGCTAACTATTTTTCCAAATTTGGTTTGAATGTTTTTACAATCCATTGTATTTAAATCAACTAATTTTTCTAGTTTTGTTTTGTATACAGGAGTTGTTTGTTTGTTTCTTGGGCTTGCTACTGTTTGTGTTGGCATTTGGGTTTGGACTATGTTTCCAATCTATGGATTTTGTGTTGGAGGTCCCATTATGGCTTGTTGGTTCTGATTTGGATATGTTTTTCCTTGCACATAATTTTTAAGGCTCCATCTAGGTTGTGGCCAAGCATAAATATTTCCTTGACCAGCCCAAGGTTGTTGATGTCCTTGAGTATACCAAGATTGACTTGCCCAATCCTGAGGATGCCATGTGGGTTGAGGGGCCCAAGGTGGCTATCCCAAACTTTGTGGTACTTTTTGAGCTGCCCATGGCATCATCCAGGGATTAGGAGCTGGTCTAGGCATAAATTGTCCTTGGTTAGGTTGTCTCTAAACAAAATTTAATTCTTCTATGGTGGATGATGTATCGGTTTGTTTGAGCTGATTTTTTATGAGTGGAAGAAGAGAACAAGCATGAGTATCATGTTCTTTAGATTCACAAAAAAGACATACTTCCATTTTATCCAAAGGACATTCCCTTATTCCATGCTTCTTCCTACATCTAGGACAATACATGGCCAATGGTTCAAGTTGGGCATTTGCTTTAGCTTACAATCCATCCATGGTAGAGGTTAATTGAACTAATATGTCTGTTTTAAAGTTTGCTAATTCATCCATCAATTTTTTCATATCTGGATTCAAATTTTTAACCATTTTCCCTTTTCTAGGTCCACCACTTGTTCTTGAATAGTTCCTACAAATTTCTATGATTTCATCCATTCTTAATTGAGCAATGTTTCCTCCACCAATTAAATCAAGGGTTTCCCTAGATTCATCATCCAGACCTTTGATAAAAATGGTTTTATTTAAATCTTCTTGAAGTGCAAATCCACATCTTTTACTCACAAAGAGGAATCTGTCCAAATAATCTTCCCTATTTTCATCTTCTTCCTGTTTGATTTTGAAAAAATCTTCCTTTCGATTTCTTCCTCTAAAATAATCTTGATAATTGTCTAGGAAGACAGTTTCCATTTGTTCCCAATTGGTAATAGAATTAGATGTTAATCCCATAAACCACCTCATTGATGCATCTTTCAAGGTAGATGGAAACAACTTTAGTTTTTGATTATCTATCTTGTAATCATAAGTCTAACATAGTACTTTAAACTCAAATAGAAATTGGTCAGGATCCTCAGATGACATTCCTCTAAATGTGGGCAAGTGTGCAGGTGAAATGTTTTTCATATTGGTTTCATCATCCTCGATATGAATGGGATAGGTCAAGGTTCTCTTCCAGCTTCTCATTCCATCTCTCTGGTATTTTCTAATCCCTTTTCCCAATCAATGTGGTATGTGGTATGTTTTGGAGATGGTGAAAAGTCAAGAGTAGGGGGTTGAATACTCAATTGAGAATCAAAACTTTACCTCAATGGATCTTGAGAAATAATCCTCCTCCCTAATGTTTTACTTGATTTTGGTGACTGATCCAAAAATTCCAAAGATGGCAATTTTGCTTCTTGTCTTGTAGGAGATAATGGTGCTTCCAATTATTGCTCAACATCCTTTCTTAAACTAGAGGATGATGGAATTTCTTGTTCAGTTATTTTGGGGAGAAATCTACCCTTGGAATCTTGTGGTCTACTCATAAATTAAGGAAAATTTCTTTAATTACTAAATGAATGATTGTTGCTCTTGTTAACACCTAATTAGAAAATTCCAACTAGTTTTCCCCGGCAATGGTGCAAAAAATGATGGGTGTCATCATCCCCTTCATTTAATCAACTTTCTGTTGATGTCATATTTAACGAGGGCTATGTCTAAAGCTATATGCAATAAGAGGAATCGTAGCGATTTAGTAATTGAATGGAGGTATTTGTATTTTTTTTTTTTGGGGGGGGGGGGGGGGGGGGTTTATGTCTTAAGGATTTCTTGGTTAAAACCTTATTGAAATCAAACTATGCAAATCTATGGGAAATAAACACACGTTACAAAATTGATTGTTGGAAAAAAACACACATTACAAAAATGAAATTGATTACTAGAAATAAGCACACATTGCAGAAATGAAATAGATTACTGGAAACAAACACACGTTGCAAGAATGAAATAGATTACTGGAAACAAACACACGTTGCAGAAATGAAAATTTAATCTAAAACACCTACAAGAACAAATTTACAACAAATCTTATCTTTAAAGAGTTGGAAGCATTTATAAATTTAATAGAATTACCTATTTACTTTTGTGAATATAAATATAAATATCAACAAAAATGAAGATCCTGGTTCTTTGGAGGAGTGGGCCCTTGCTCCGCCTAGAACAGGACTTGAACAATTTAATTTGCTTTCAAAACAAAAATGGCTATTTCATTGATAAAATATTTTGTATTACAAATGTACTAATATATCCTTTATCTCTCTTTTCTTCAATGATTTTCTCTATCTTCTATATTCTATATCTCTCTCTTTTACTAAATTCCCAGGTCTGTATATATAGATACTTTGATGGCTATAACTGTTTCATAGATACAATGGAACTAAATCATGCCCAAAATAGATGTTGAATCAAGATGTGGCTGGATATCTAGTTGTGTGATAAATGTCTTGATTCTGTAAGTTTGGAAAATTGGGAATCTATTCTTGATTTAATGCGATCATTGATCTGACAGATCACCGGCCGTTTGGAATAGATCCTCATCAGTTCCATATCTAGCCACAAAAGTTCCAGAGCTTATCTACAAGAGTACCAGAGCTAAATATAGAGTTCCAAAGCTAAGTCCAAAAATGCAACATCTTGAAATAGTATGGTGGAGTTCCAGAACTAACTGTGATGGTTCTGGAATAGATTCTATAAGTTTCAAAACTAACTGTGATGATTCTAGAATAGATTCTACAAGTTCCAGAACTAATCTAAATTGATTCCTATGCTTCCAAAAACATGCAATCCACTTCATATTTGTTCTTTAGCCTGATGATGACCTGTTTTATTGCAAAACTAGAATATTCCAACACACTTGTTAGGAATTACAGGTCTTTTAAAATGTTAGAATCAGAATCAAAAAAAGATGGATAATCACATCCTAACTCATCTCATATCAAAATAAAAGTTACAAAATGCAATCAAACTTAATAGAAAGAGAGAGTAAGATGAGGCCATTTATTATACATTTATTGGGCATATCTTGGCCTCATCACAACCCAACACTAATAAATAAATTAAGATTTTTTTTGGAAAGATCAACTTCATAAGAAAATTTATCTTAGGTTTTACTAAGATAATCAAACCACTTAATATCATGTTGAAGAAGGATGTCAATGTTAGTTGGACTTTTGAAGTGAATATGGAATTTGAGTAAATCAAGGCCACTATTGTAAGCATGTTCATACTCATCAACCTAGATTACATGTATCCCTTCTACCTTTACTCATTTTCCTTATAACATTCTAATGTCACTCTGTTGACACATAAGGAGTTGGGATATGAAAGGTTGGTGTCCTTTATGAGCATCCCTAAATGCTAATCTTAGATATTACATAATTGATAAATAAGCCTTTACTTTGATCAAGGTTGTTAAAAAATTTAGGTATTACATTCTATGAAGTAAGGTATTTGTTGTGTTATTTGATTTGGCCATGAAGGCCCTAGTAATGCAAAATGAATTAGGATAAAGGCATGGTAAATAGATGACTATAGTCCAAGAGATAGACCTAGAGATATAGTCAATGAATATTGTCTAAGGGAAAGGACTCTATAAAGCCATCATCAAGGTAGATCCCCAAATCATTTTTCAATAGTACTCAGTGCATGACAACATAGATGATGATTGGTACACATATATAGTTAGTTATATGCTAAATAATGTGTCTAAAGCACCTAAAATCTATGAAACATAGGGTTTTGCACCCAAGAATCAATCATTTCATGATCAAAGATGGTGCTTTTTATATAAGAAACCATGAAGGAATACATTTGAGATTCCTAAATAAATAAAAAGTTGCTATAGTACTCATAAATTTCCATGAGAAATATATAACTAGGCATGGTTTAGGAAGTGTTACTACTCATCAGATACTATGAGTAGAGTCTACTAATAGCCATATATTTTCAAGGATGATCATCTACATGTAAGGAATTTCCACACCTACCAAGTCAATACATCCTAGAAACACACCCCAGTTGTGCCACTATTACCAATCATTGAGGCCTATCCCTTTGTTAAGTGGGGATTGGCCTTTATGGGGGCCATCAATTCTAATTATTTTTTTCACCATAAGTTCATCAATATAGTGATGAATTACTACACTCATTGGCCTAAAGCCCAGCCACTTTAAAATTACACCACAGACATAGTCATTTTATTCTTGGAGGAACACATTACCACAAGGTTTGGTATGCCCACCACATTAGTATGTGATAATGGCCCTACTTTCTCCTCCATATAATTCCTTGAATATATTTATAATCATTAGATAACTCTTAATTTTTTTCAAATCATTATGCATAAGGTAATGGGTTGGTTGAATCAACAAATAAGAATTTGTTGAATATAATTAAGAAAATTTTAGGAAGAAACCTAAGGGATTGGCATAATATGCTTAAATTTGATTTATGGTCAGATAGAACTAGGATAAATTCTCCTTTAGAGACCTCCCCATATCACCTATTTTATGACCAAGATCCTATCTTCCCAACCAATCTAAATATCTCTACCTTATTGTTCACCAAATAGTACCTAAAAACTAATGATCCAATAGAAGTCTACCTCTTGAATCTCATGCAGTTAGAAGAAAAAAGAGATACATCCTTAATGCATTTCAGTAAAGATCAAGAGGTAGTCAAATGTTGGTTTGATAAAAGGGATAAAGTGAAGACCTTTTGGATCTATGATCTAGTCCTATTATGGGATAGGGCTCATGAATAAAAGGGACAACATGCAAAATTTGATTCATTATGGATTGGTCCCTACCAAATTTTTGAAATCTTGGGTGAGAATGAATTTTGCCTAAGGTGTCTTACTGGTGAGGATTTTCCATTGCATACCAATGGAAAATTATTTGAGCACTACTTTTAGGATTGAGTGGCTTAAAATCCCATATAAATAACTTCTCTTGTGATTTCAATTTTTTATTTCTTGTCCCTTGTTTATTAGCTTAGGTTTACTTCTATTTTTTTCCTAGTTGAGTTTGTCCTATTTTTTTTTGTCTTATGGTCCCCTTGTTGATCAAAGGAATGAAGTGAAATGTTTTTTCAAGATTAACATGGATGGCACTCAAATAACCTAATCAAAATTTTACTCGAACAACTAGTGTAAACTATTTTTTTGGTTGGTTCATTTCTTGAATTCTAGAGGTCAATGATTCATAACAGAATTTGTGAATTTATAAAAACTATTTTATTGTTCAAATATCATAATAAAATGTAGCATTTCTTAAATTCTAATTTTTATCAAGCCATCATGAACTTGTTGATTTATTTTTACCCGTGGCTTGGTCCCCAACCCTCTATGGATGAATTACAGAGTCTCTTTTCAAAAGAATTGATCTAAAGTGTAAAATATAAAATTCTCTTTATAAGGGTGATTTTGGTATCATCCACCATAGGATTTATAACTTGGTTGGGAGTGGATCAATGACTTTAGAATAGACCAGAGGTATCTCTATCAGGGATATAAGGACCTAACTGGCAATAAATCAATGCCCAAGTCACTTCTCGCCTAAGTTAAATTGTAAAATATTTTCTTTCAACAGTTCTTACCTTAAGCAAATCTAAATTACTACGTGTGAATGCAAAAGAAATTAATATTTATTTTGATCACACACTTGGATAGTTTTAAGTAAGATTTTGGCTTAGTATGTCACTTATTATTATAGATTTTAGTGCCTTTAAATTTAGGTTTGTTGTAAGTAATTACTTATAGCTAATGTTTTTTCTTCTTGTGACATTAGAGAATCTAGATTCTCAAAATACTCAGGAGTATTTCCTAGCAAGAGTCACCATTTGTTATTTCTTTCACAACATGCCCCATTTTTATACTAAAAATTAGAACCCTCTTTTTGCTTTGGATTATAGTTTTATACCTTTTAGGAGTTCATTGTAATTGTTTGTTTAAATCAATCTTCTTGGGAGTCCATTGTGTTAGATGTGAAGATTTGATATCTGAATATTTTTCATTACTTTAACTAATCCTGAATAAATCAAATGTTCATAATAAGTGATTAGTCTAATTATAAACTAGGTGAATTCATTTTTAAAGTCTAAATTTACATGAATCTATTAAGTCTTAGTATATTTGTTTTCTTGTGTTTTGAAACACATTTTAAAGATTCCTTTTAGATGATTTCACCTTAGATTTGTGTAAATTATCTAACTATTTCATATTTTTATTGCTCCTTTTCCTAAGTAATTTGATCCATTTTGATTCTCATTTCAATCTAAATGACTAAGCATTCATATATTTTTATTTTTCTATTTAGTTGTTTCTCATAAAAATAGATGAAATTGGCTTTTGAATTGAGTGAAATGGTTAAGTCTATTTAAAGATTCATTTTATACTTAGTCAGTTTTTAGCTTTCACCTTTTCCATTTTCATTCAAATATTTAGCTATTACTTTTAAAAACTAAGTCATTAATTGTGCCTTCACATGTTGTACCCACAAGTTATCAAAAAGAGTGTGGGTGACTTAGTCAAAAAACATTTTCCAAACAAAAGTTTTGATGACTCTCAATAATCATTCAAGTCATTTCTCTTTGGTAAAAATGTCATGAATTGCATTGGAAGTTATACACGAGGGAAAATTTTACACAAGTTACAAACATGATTTCTAAAGACTTGGGTCTTCAAGATGAATCTTTATGAACAAAATTTTTGATAGTAAAACTTCTAAAGGCTTGATAGTATGAGGCTTACAAAGACTAGGTTTTCATAATATATTTATGAATTATAGGCTTTTCAACTCTGGACTTAGTCATTTTAATTTTAATTCTCGTAGTCATTGATTTTTAAATTAATTCACTGACTATGCATTTTTATATTATGCCCATAGGTACTCAAAGTAAATCCTGACTCTTTTCTTATTCAATGTGTAAATTTTTTGAGGTTCTCAATTGCCCAAATCCATTCAAAAATTATTTTAAGACTTAGTCAATTTCATGTTTTTTCCTGAAGCCACATTTCATTTGTTTTCTCAGTACGACTTAGTCAATTATATAAAGGTGGATCGATACCACACGTCAATCTCCCAACAATATTAGGCCTATTCAAAAGTATTTTAAGACTTAGCCAATTTTCTTCAAGGTTACCTGATGGGGAAATTATGTCACTAACATTCTAGTTGGTGGGTTAGTGAGATGATGTCATATGACATAATCTTACTACTTTAATATCTCAAAGATGTTTGTATCAATGCAATGCCTCTAGGCTAGTAGGTTAGTGAAATGATGTCATGTGGCATTATCCTACTAATTTTTTATCCAAGATATGTTCATATAGAGCATAATGCCTTCAGGCAAGTGGGTGAGTGAGATGATGCCACATGGTAAAATCTCACTAATTTTTATCCCTCAAGTGGTACATGTAGACCAAATAATGATGCCAGAGCCTTGGGCAAGTGAGATTTTGATGTGTGGTGAAATCTCACTTCACAGTGGAAATAATAGTTAGCATGTGCATAAATCCCTAAGCTAGGTAGTGAAAGAGCAAGGAAAAGCCATATATCCATGAAACATTAAAGGTGAGAAATAAAGCTAAAGCCCATAGGTACTGATAAGTTACCAAGTGCAAAAATAGGACCCACATAAGTAAAACTAACCATGCGACAAGGTAAAAGTAGAGGGGAAGCCAAGATGAACCCATGTGGTAGTAACTTATTATAACTAAGGACATGTTGGCTATACTACCAGCAAGCCACTAGCTTGAAATTAAGAGCTTTCCTAACTGTCAAAATTATTAAGAGGCCGATAATGGACTGTGTATCCAATATAATTTTTAGAATCAAATCATATACCAACTAAATTATGAATAAGGTGGAAATAATGAGTATGGCATGCACATTGGCATATAAAAGGATGAAATTTTGATTAATTGGATTTGATTATGTAAGTATACCAAAATATCCAAAATGTCATTCTACCATTAAGATCTAAAGCCATTTAGGAATAAAATGTAAATATAAATGAGACATTCATACCATCATTAGATATTAAAAGCTAATTACTCCAAATCAAGATTCAAACAATAAAAAGACTAAAGGATTAATGGATGAAGATTGCTTACCATAGACTCAAATTTGGTAGCACGGTATTGGCTTGATGAAGACATTTATATTGTATGGATTTTTTGGATTGAAGACTAGAATTATAGTGTGAAAGTTCATAGATTCATTGGTTAGATTCTCTATGGAGGAGTGGCTCATTTAAATACAAGAGAGGGAAGATTAAAAAGGAACTAAAAATTCCTTAGAATCCTCTAAAATAGAGGCTTTTAGAGAGGAAGGGATAAGTTGGAAAGGATTATAGAAGTGGATAATTCTAGAATCCATTAGGGGCTAAGTAATATTAGTATGGGATTAGGATAGGTGATTAGGGACTAGGGATGTAGGAGAGCCTAGGAATAGGCTAGGGTAGGTGGGTATGTGGGTAGGTGGGTCATTGGAATTTTAAATTCCCAAATAATGGAAAAGTGGGATTATTTAGTGAATAATACGGATTTAAATGGATTAATTTATTTATGGGGATAAGGAATAAGGTTAATAGATGAAGAGTAGTGAAGAGGGATGGGATTTAATTATTTAATTAGGACTATGTTTACGATATTAATTAGGATAGATGGTAAGATTAGTAGAATGGTTAGGGAGAGTATATTTAGGTGAATAAATTTTCTCCCTCTTTAAAATGGCATTGTAAGTCGACAAAGTGGAAAGAGTAATGGTCTTTCAAAGAAAAACCATTTTGTGGATGAATGTTAGTAGATGATATTGGATATGATGCCCCCTCAAGGGGACATGTGAGGAAGAATGAGATGGATGGACACTCAAAAGAAGAAGTGAGCACCAAGAGGTGACAAATGGACATGGGATGGGATGTGATATGTGAGATATAATATGAAGAAGATGAACTCAACCTAAGCAGGGAGATACAAATTGATGAAGACCTTAGCAAAGACATATACACAGGGAGTGGAAATTATTGTGTCATGATTGTCAACACATCCCAAGGGGGAATCAACCATAACATGATTATGAGAAGATTAAATGCCATAAGATTTTGATGTATCCCAAGCAAGGATGCATGTAAGGGAGAGTTGTAGGCTAGTATAAGACAATGATATGATAAGATTATTGATGAGTATAGCTCAAAGTTAAGATAAATATGATGGAGGTGATGATATGATCAAGTGACTAAGATATGAAGGGGAAGAATTGGATTGTATTAAATCAAATCAATGAGCCATAATGTGATTAATAGTGATGATTCCCCTAGAAAAGACTCATACAAGGGAGTGAGAGATAAAGTTACAATCTTGGTCATGCCCCAATTGAGGAAATAAATCATATACATTAAATGATTAATTAACCAATCAATGATAATAAATGACTGATGGAAGAAAATATGGATGTGGTGATTTGTCAAGCCCAATCGACAAGTGCAGGTGATTGATGAAGAGATTATGGAGATGATTATGGGAATGGTGATTGATTAATAGACCAATTGATTAATGATTGATAGATCAAGGATTTGATTGATGTAAGATGTGAATATGATGAATAATAATATAGATGTGATGATGAATGGTGGGGGGAGAGGAGAGAGTGGTCAAGTTGACCTCAAGCACACCATATGATTGAGTACTACCTACATAGCCAAAAAAGACCTTAGGGTAATGTAGTTTAGATTAGATAATGGATGATAAGATATACTAGAGAAAGAGGATGATGATAATGGAAGTTAGACATGTTAGTTATTAGATAGAGATAGACATGAAGATAAAATGACTAAGGGAAATGATTGGATATGAGATGTTAGATGTTAATGACTAGAGAGATGATAAATGAGTGACTAAAGGATATAGACATGATGATAAATGAATTGGAGGAATGATTGGATATTATATGAGTGGATTCATATGATCAAATTGATGATGGGAGTAAGATGATTAGATAGATTAGGATAAATGATCAATCCATCATTGTTATAATAAATCTCATCATAGTCTAATCAATCTGATAGATATGGCACTTGGCAAGATGCCCATGATATAAATATGACCAAGAGGGCATTGTGCCAAAGTGCATGGTGAGGTAAATAGTGAACTCTACATCATTAAGGGCATATAAAAATATCATTGTAAATTTTGGTGTCATCATAGCATCCTTATTCATTGTCCAATAGATAAAAAGAGACATGATGCAAGACTTAAAAATAAACATAGACAAATAAACAAAACATAAGACAATCATACATGACAAAAGACATGTAAAGAAGTCAAATAATAAAGAGCAGATAAGTAACACACACAAGTATTTACATCCAGTGTCATTTTGTCTTATCTAATTACTTGGATGAGAGTCAATAGAATAATGGATCAAGTGATGAGTTGGACTAGGTTGGACATGATGATGTGAAGGTGGATTAAGGATGAGAATTTGGACAAAGTATGAACTTGGAGTAGACTAGTGACTTGGATTAGGATACGGATTTAAATAAGGATATGGAGTTGGACTAGATGATAGACTAGGATAAGGATAAGGTTTTTAAAGACAATAGGATAAGATGACTAGGATGATAAGATGATTAGGATATAAGATAAGATAGGATGATAACATAGATAAGACATTTAGATAGGATGACTAGGATATTTATGACATGGGATAAGATGACATATGACATGACAACTTAGATGTTTTTGGATTCTATGGATTTTATAATTTTTAAAGGTTTTGGGATATTTCAATTTTTATGTCTTTTTGGGATATGTATGTATACTATACAAATGGGGTTACTAGCAAAGGGAATACCAAGCCTAACAACTAGGATGAGGGTAGATGGAATAATTGATGGATAATAAAAGGATATAGGTGATGTAAAAAATGGGATGAGGATGAATGGACTAGGTATAGCACCAATGACTATATCATTTGAGAATCAGCTATTTAGTTTCTCAAGTTTTCATAATGGTACTTGCCTAAGGCACTAAAAGACTAGTTTTCACCATTGGACGAATAATTTTTATTTTATTTTGTTTTTTTTACCTTTTTTTACTTTTTTGATTTTTTTTTAATTTGATTTTTTAATGACATATCAATTTATTAGATGTGGGTGAGATGCAAGATGCAAACATTTTCATGATCTTCAACCAACACCTATTTTGGAGATGTGTGATGCTAGGATAATATTTAGCTATTAGATGTATTGATGTCCATGTGACTTTAATTGATATAGGATTTAGACCCCTTTAGATATATAGACTAGGTGTTGTCATCACCCTGATGAGAGACAATACTGCCCTAGTTTATGATGTGTGGAATTGATGGGTTTAGGGTTTGGTTGTGATGGTGGAGAATAGGACTTGAATGGATGGTAGGATCATGAGAGGAAAATTTGATGGATGATTGGGGATTATAAATAGTAGTCACACACATCATTAGAGATGTTGGATATTCTATATTTTATTAGTGCCATGTAATAAAAGACTACAAGAGATCCAAGATGCTTTGACTTTGTGGTTGTTTGATATGATTATTTGATGAATTATCAGATGTGTTGATAGTCATTTTAAAAGTATTTTGATTTTTAGATTTTATTATTTCTCAAATTCCCCCTAGTGCCTAACTTTGGGCTTCACTAGTGGAGAATGATCTTTGACTTTGATGATCCCCTAGTGCCTAACATTGGGCTTCACTAGGGAAGATGATTTTTAATTAGGTTGATGACTATAATTTTATTAATTTTAACTTATTGGATCAAATGTGATTTGATTATTATGATTTATTTTTTAAATATGGTCTTAGACCATTGTATTTTTGGCACATGTTACTCAAGGGAGGGTCCAAAGATGTATGCTCTTAGTCATCCCAATGGAAGGAGATGATTAAATGATGGTTAATAGAAATAAAGGGATCTATGATGGATTAATGTAGTGGAGATGGTAATATGAGGTCAATGAGTGGTGGTGGGGTAGCATGGTCCTCACAAGGGTTCTTAGGAGACCTAGTTTTAACATCAAAGATCTCCTCAAGATCAATAAAAGTATCACTAATACTATCTATAAAACACATGTCTAAGGTAGGATCAGATTCATTATGATAATCTTTGATACATAAATCTTGTAAGAAAGTTGTTATGACTTCATCATCCTTATTGGGATAAAAATATATCCCTAGTGATTGATTATCATATAAATTGGAGGTATCTTCAAAAGAGGAGGCATGATCATCATTTGTTGTAATATATATGAGGGATGATGAGGGATTCGATTCAAACACTAGTGTTGAACATGATCTCGATGTAGATAAGATTGGCATTATCTCTAATTTTGACTCTGATGTATATGACTTGATGTTGTTAATAGAAGATGTACTATCCATAAATGACCTCTCAACATGGGGCCTTTGAAATTATGGGTGAGAGGAAGATGATAGAGGAACAATGGATTTGACAAACATAGGCCCATGGAAGAAATCATGGAGACTAGGTTCATGGGGAATAGACTCATCTTTGATGATGGGTTTGTAAAATATGGGGGGACCATGAAAAATGGATGTGGTTTCTTAACCTTGGCTTGGAGAGGCAAGTTCCTGATCATGATGGGGAATATAATCTTGGCATACCATTTCTTGTTCACTTAGACACATAGACTCATCTAATGCATTCTCAATTTTAATGTCACCATGGTTGATGAGGTCTTGGATATAGTTTTGGAAATTATGACATTGATTAATGGTATGCCCCTAGGTCTGGTGATATACATAATATTGGTTAGATTTATACTAAGAGGGCTTAGGCTTATTAAGATTAAGATGTCATATGGATGAATATACCATCATATCATTGGTAACAAGTTGGTATAATAGGTATTCTAATGACATAGGAAGAGATGTATAAGGGCTATCTTCACTTCATACTTTAGATGTGGAAGCATTGGGTTTTAGATCATATGGTTATTGATGTGATTAGGTTGGTGAACTACTAATAGATGAGGTGGCTAGGATTGGATTCCTTTTACTAGTGAAGGAAGGGGTAAATGACTGACTATGACTAGTGGATGGAGAGCTTTAATGGGATTGGGTGGTGTGAAGACTAAGAGTTGACTGATGTGGATGGGTGTAGACTGGAGGTAAGGTTAGATGGATAGGGTCAAAGTCTATAGGATGTGGAGTGCTCATCTCAAGGAGGTGAGAAATATGTACATCCCTATTGGCTATGAGGCATTGCTCAATTAGGGTATTGACCAAATTTGTTTTAGATGTCATAGATAAATATGGGATAAAGTATAGATGATGTGGTTTTGTTGGACCCAATCATCAAGTGAAGTGGATTGAATGGAAATATTAAGGAATGATGATGGAATGTGTGGACCAAATTTAGACAAAGGCTTTCTTTAGTTTGATCTTAAGTTTAACTAGATGTTTAATGTGATGTTTGATGAAGTAAGACTAGATTGAGTAAACCAAATTAGGATGTGAGCTAGACTATGATGTTTTTGATTAGATTTAACTAGGCAAGCTATGAAAAGCTCTAAGATTTGAGGATGATGGGCTAGACTGGCCCCAAAATACTAGTTTTGACTAGGGATTTATTGGATTAAGACTAGCTAAAGACTAAAATATTCAACTCAAATAGGGTGAGATGATTTGATTAATAGGTTGATAGGATTATGATTATGAATCAAACTTAATTAGACACAAACAAGACAATAATAAGGACCCTATTGTGGAAATAGTTGTTTGCCAATGTGGATGTATGACTACAGACTTGATGGGATGACTATTATAGTTAAGTGGATGATTGGACTATGGTTTGGCTAAGTTGCAAGAAATAGAGTGGTGGACAAGGTGATTACGCTAGACAAAGTCAAGACAAATAACCATTTTGGACTAGGGGACTATGTAAGTCAAGATGATGTGTGATTGGTTAAATATTTAATTAAGATATGTATGGGATGGGGGTATGATTAGATATATAAGGATGGGACTAGGATAGGGTTTGACCAAGATGAGAGGGTTGATGAAAGATAAGATGATATGCAAGATGAGACAAGCTTAAAGGATATTTGAATAAAATATGTACAAGAAGATATAGACAAGGATGATGATGAGATAAGGATATACAAGATGGTGATATACAAAAGAGACCTAGATAGGTGTGTATAAGATTGGGTAAAAGGATTATTCATTTAACAAATAGCACTAGTCTATCACAATGTTGTTTCCAAAATCAGCTTAGCTCATTTTTGGAATCAACCCCCTGTGAAACTTGTCTGTTTCACCTTTTGTCTCTCTAAGTCTGTTTTCGAGACGGGTTTTTCTCGTTCTCATCTTGGCCCAACTACACCATTCAAAATTCATAACATCTTTTTGTTACATTTTCCCCAAAATTTGAAGGTTGTTACAGTCTCGATACGACCAAGGGACCAAAATCTACCTTTTTTAGAGTTAGTGTTTTTCTTCCATTTTCGTGCACGGGCAGCGATTTTCACTGCCAGTGCATTTTTCCTTGACGCATGTAGAAGCAGCAATTTTTGCCGCCCCTACATCTGGACCTGAACGGGTGACAAATTTTGCTTCCCATGCAAGTTTTCACTTCTGACATGCAGGAGCAAAAATTTTTGCCACCCCTGCATGTCCCAATTTTTTTAGTGCAAGGGTGGCAAAATTTACCACCCCTACATTGCCTCATTTTTCATGCACGACATTTATTGTTGTGTGCACAGGGTTGTTGGGGTCGATTTTCACCACATTTAATCTAATTTTAACCTTATTTTGCTTCATTCCTTCTCTCCTCCTCATGCCCTCTGCCTCTGGATGATCTAGTGAATGGGTAAAAGTGCATTTTGGTAGATTTGAACTTACTGCGCGCGTGGCTTTCCAGGTAGGTCATGTATTTGGCATTCATTTATTTTTCTTTTTTATTTTCCTCTTTTAGCTTATTTTCTAAGTTGTTTGGGTTTTTATTTTTGTTTTCTTCCCCTAGGGCCGATCGGCCCGCTCCCATTTCTTTCCCCCACTGAACTTTTCTCTCCCGTGTCAGCTAGTGTCCTCCCCGTGTAAGGGCGGCAATTTTCATCACCCCCCACCTTGTCCATGGTTTCCAAATGAATCTGCATGGGTGGTGAAATTTTCCACCCATGCATCCTTGCTCTCTTTCCCTCGAACTTGTAGGGGTGGTGAATTTCACCGCCCACACACTTCTCTAACCATTCTTTTCACACGGGCGGCAAAATTCACTACCTGTGTCCTCTTTTTCTTCCCCCTTTATGCAAGGGTGGTGAATTTTACCGCCCATGCTTGCCTAATCATTCTTTATGCAAGGGTGGTGAATTTCACTGCCCATGCATTTCTCATCCAAATTTCTCTAACTCTGGGGAAATTTTCCTCATTTTCATTTTTTCACTTCCTCCCCTTTTTCCCTCATTTTTTGACCCAGTTTCTGACCCAGCCCTGTTAAGTGCCCTTCCTTGATCATGATCACCCAACGTGCAAATTCTCCAATTTTCTCATTGTTCCCTAATTGCACGATCATGATTGTAGTACCCTCTGAAGATTCTTTATCATTAGCACCCACTCAATTGAGGCCAGTTCTGATGTCTGAAACTTCTCCAAAAAAGTCAAAGGCCATGAAGTACAAGTACCAAGGCATCTTTTTTATTACTTCAATTACCTCCAATGTTGACAACATTAGAGACATAGAAATTGGCCACATGGATATGGCCGAGTTCATGACTAGAACCAAGGTGACAAACTCAAGATTTGAAATGAGGAGGATCATCGAGAGCAACATTCATCTAATTGCCACTTTCCCAGTGGCAGCACATCATACAGAGTTCATCCTCTAGTGTGCCCAATTTTACAACAAAGAGATGAGATCAGTCTTAGATGAAAGTGGCAATGTAATAATTTAGCTAGACCTTGAATTCATTAACAAAGTCTTCATGTGCCCTCCTACTACTGAAGTGCTAAGGATTGACTTCATAGAAGCACAAAAAGAGTATGACAAAGACCCCGAGAGGGCAAAGAAAGTAATGAATAACAGGTGGTTGAAGACCCCTAGAACTAATTTATCTAGATGGTCATGAAACTTTCCAAGGAGTGATTTCATTGAAGAAGTAGGTGACTTTATCACCCTTCTCAGTAGAGTGCGAGGCCTCCTATCTTTCTCACAATTCCATGAGTGGATGTACCTGTTCATCAAAATCATCCTCCAAGGTAAGCAGGTCATCTTCTGGGGTGAGCAAATTAGCAACGATCTTCACGAGCAACTGACCAAGGTACAAACTACTTCAAAGTTCTATATGACTTTGTACGTGGTCTACATAGCTACCTTGATGCGAACCTTTCCAAGTTTGACAACTGAAGGGGACAAAAAGATCACCCCAGTCTACTCATATTACCTCCAGCTAACACTGCAAGGATCATTCCACCATTTTAGAAGGGTAAATGATTCCTTATTTTCCATATTTTTATGCCTCTTTGACCCTTAGCTTGAGTAGAAGAGAGTATCTGATGAGGCCTCGATGATCATCAATGACTATGGTTGTATGTTCCTAAAATTTCCCTCCTTCTGCTATCTTCGGGTGGGATTTTTCCAAGGCTATCCCTATATGCTCCCCAGGTTTCTTTCTAATAAGTTAGTTCTAATGGAGTTGTGTAGACAAATGGTTGTCGTACACACTAGGCAGATGGAACTGAAAAGGCCAGGTTTCAGGTTTCCAATTGAAATTGGCAGATACTCAATTTTGACAGCAGTCAAAGCCAAGTCATGGAAATAGAGATGCATCTAGTTACCATGAAATAGTTTAAGAGAAGGGACAGCTTTGACTATAGGGGTGTCACAGACATGATCAGATAAAAGACTCAATTTTATGAGCCTATGATCGAAGACATCTGGGTAAACCTGAGGACAGTTGAAGAAATCAAGAGGATGGACTATAGCAGGCTGACACTGGGACAAATCAAATATTTGGGGCTTGTGGATATTCCCTCCAAATTGGTCAATGATAAGAGCATTATCAATAGTAGGTACCTGGTCGAGAAGATTGCTGACTCCCCTCTTCCTCCAATTTAGTGGTCTCAAAAAGAACTAACTTCTCTGAGGAAGAGATTTGAGCCAATATTGGCTAACACCAATGATTGGTTAGTGGCCAAAGGGATCATACTGAAAGAGTTTATTACAGGATCAGAGGCTGAGTTCTAAGCAAAAATGAGGAAGAAGGCAGAAAATAGGACTAAGAACAAAGGTAATGTTCCTTCCCCATCTAGGCCTCATAAGCCTAGAATCATCTTTATTTCCAAGAAATCAAAGGTTATTGAAGAGCTAGAATCAATGGCTAAGGGAGTTGAAGAACAAAGCTCCCAAGAACAAGAAGTTCAACAAATGGAGATAGATGATAGGGCCTCAGAATAGCAAAGGGATGAACCTCTACCTTCCCAAGAAGGGGCATAGTGGCTTACAGACGTCTCTCCTTCTCCACCTCACTCTCCTATGGCATCTCCCTCACCTCTATCTCCTATCAATAATCCTTCTTCTGGAGCCGTCTTTCCTTTTAGAGTTATGTTTGGTGATCATCATGGTGCTTCTAGAGATACTCTTTGCTCCTCTAGATCTATTCCTAGTTTGGCATCTCCTTCCTTCAATCTGGGAGAAAGTTCTACCCTTGATCAATCAACAGCTATGATTTCCCTTGTTACTCCTACTGCAACCACCATTACCACTAACATTGTAGATGTTACCATGGTAACACCAGCTACCAGAATAGTTGCCACAGTAGGTACTTCTTCTCTTCCTCCTTGGATGTCAGCTTTCATGCTTAAAAGAAAGAAGCTAGCCATCTCTGTAGATGACTTCAATTTTGGCAAGATAGTGCTGGTGAAAGTTAAGGCCCCTAAGAGACCAAGGATCCTCTCAAAATTGGTTGAGGAAAAGGGGCATAAATTTCTATAAATAGCTAAACCACCACAAGATGCAACCCTTGAGGGTTTTGACATGAGCAACTATTCCATCTCTCGTGTTGAACTTGGAAAAGTTACTCACGAAGGCATGAAAAGTGATCTACAGTCTGCAATGGACATCATGGTCTAAAAATTTGACAGAGAAAAGGAGATGAAGGAATCCTATAAGGCCAAAACAAAGTAGTTGATGGTAGTAATAAGTAAATTCACCCTTCCCTCTGAGGCGACAACTCCAGAAGCTTTCTCTATTGATGACCCTGTCATCCAGAAAGTAGAGAGAACCTATATGAAAGGAAAAGTACTAGAGGATTACATTGAAAAAATGCATACACAGGGAATTTCCTTATAGAAGTTATTGAAAAGATAGACAAGATGAAGAAGCTGAGGACAGATCTAGAAGACCTCATCTCTTTTATCTCTTAGGACATTGACAATATAGAGAAATATCTTAATAAGTGGAGAGAAATGAAGGATCTAAAGAAAAGCACCTTGATATCCATCAACATTATTTCCAATAAATATTCCTATGTTGAGATCAAGGAATCACTTATATACAAGATTCAGGTACTCAAGGAGCTCATCGAAGATCTTGAGTCTTCTAAAGATGCTAGTGAGAACAGTGATACAGGTCTGTTGAATAGGCTGGAAGAACTACCTTGCAACCTCACTTCCAGGGATAATCAATTTCTCTTAGCTGAAGAGATGATCCAAGGATTCAAGGGTATGATTCAAAGAGATTTTGAAGAGAAAACCTTCTCAATGACTTCTGTAGATAATATTTTAGATACTAAGTTAACCCTGTATAATTTAAGATCCAGGTTAACTAGTCATGCTAAGGCAATCACAGCATTGAAGGATGCTTTAATCAGAGCCAGGGTCATCTTCAAGAACACCATTGTGCTAGGCAGTATAGGAATTTAGGCATCCATTGCTATGTACGATGCTCATCTGAAGAAGTCTAGCGGCAAGAGCTGAAACTTTTTCCCCTTCTCTCTTCTTTTCTCATGCACTTTTGTCATGTAAAAGTGCATGCAATTTTGTAATGTGTAATTACATGTAAAAATTTTGAAAAAATATCTCAAAAGTCAAAGATGAATCATCTTTGACTTAGATATTTTTATATAATAATATTTTTAATTTTGAAGGTTTCTCCCTATATATAGTGGAGACCTCTTTTGTAAATGGATCTCTGATAATTGAGAGCAAAAACTCTGCTGAAATTGAGACACTTCTTGAGACTTTGTGCTCAACTTGTAAATCATATTTTGTTGAATGAATGAGAAGCAGGTTTATTTCAGACTTTGTGTTGAAGTTATCTGTGTTATTTAGGAAATAGTTCTTATGTCCTCTTTCCTGATAATCTCTTATTTGTTTGATTTAATAAGCAAAGTTTGTGTGTTGATATTATCTGAGGACGTTTCTAAAAGATAAAAGAGAGACTTTGAGCTACTTTTATATTTGTGATCCTTTTATCCTTTGTAGTTTTAGGGGAAGACTTTATGCTTTGTTTCACTCTACAGTTACGCGTATTTTGAATCAGCAAAGGAGACAACGGAAGACTTTGTGATTACGTAGGTTTTTTTGTTAACTTTGTTACACTTCAGGGGATTTTCTACTCTTGGTTGAATACCATTCCTGAAAGAAGAGGAATGTTGTTGGCCAACGACCAAGATTTCTCTCTCTTGTTCTTTGGACATCACCTCTAAAAAAAGAGAGGTGGATGTTGTTATACCACCCCAAGTATTATTTTTTGCTTACCTATATATATACATATAGCATATAAATATTCATAGGGAACCTCCCCTTGATGAGAGGAGAGATTTACCTCATCTAGATCTGGTAAACCCACACTTTTCGTGGCATAAATCTCCCTATGCTATGGTTAATATACCCATTTTGTCATCAATTAGTTGACAAAATATTCACCCAACACACAACACACACCAAATTTGGTAAACCACAAACCTAATATTAGTAAATTTATAGGTGTGTAATCTAATGATTTCACCATCTAACAGCTTTATGGGTGAAGTTGTAGGCTAGTAACATGTTATGAAATGTCCCAAACCCTCTCAACCCCATTTACACATGATCACTTAGGATCTGATACTAACTCTAGCAACAAGTCAACTGCTACAGTTGATTTTCCTATACTAGGTTGACTAGACTCTCTAGGGTCATCCTTGATATATGCAATGTAAAGTGGGATTAAGTCTATATAGGGTATTTTTTAATGCCTAATTCATATAATTAACTCTTTCTCTTCATGGATGACCTATTGGGGTCAACCACTTAACCTAAAGATAGTTGTCTTTGATATTTATACTCCATTGGAACACAGAGTGTGGATTAATGCATGGTGGTGAAATCCATGGTCAATATCCCCTAGGACTATGGCAAGTGCATGGGTGTCAATTCCACGTCATGTTTCCCCTTTAAAAAATAAAAATGAGAGGGTTTGTTAGTGGTTTTTTATCCTCCAAGAATCACCACAGGGATGCAAGGAGGAGAAAATTCACCACTGTATCCCTCAGGTGACACACAAGCAAACAAAAATATTTATTAACTGATTTAATTAAGTTTGATATATGTAAATATATATATATATATATATATATATATATATATAATATGATTTTAAAATGCTAAAATATCTTTGATAGGGGACCTGCAAGACAAGTTATTATTAGTTTCAACTATAAATCTTGAGGGGTAACCTGTAAGACAAGATATTAGACAAAAATATCACCTATAAAAGACGATGCTAGTAAGTCAAAATAGCTACTAGATTTACCCCTATAAGAAACATAATGTTAGTCTAATAAACCTTAATAAAAATACTAAAAAAAAATTATTTGGCTCTATAACTTATTTGGATGAGGGGGCATGACACAGGGGTCTAGGGGTGGTATCCCCTAGTGGGGTCAAGGGTCAGTGCCCCTTGCGAGGTCTAGGGGTAGTGTCCCATGTGTGCTCCCTTCATTATACATGGTAGGATCATAGGACAATGCCCCTAATGCCAAATGCAATTTGGGACTTGTAGAACCCTTGAAATTACTAAAAAATAATTGGTATTGATCCTAAAAAATGCAATTAAAAGGAAAAATTGAATGCAAAAATTAGTGCAAAAATGCAATTATATAACCCAAAATTGCAGATACACAATTAGTTATATGCAAAATTGCTTCCAAAGATTAAAAAATCATAATTTTTTGGCAATATTGTAGCTGTCGAGTCATGATTTTGTATAATGTGGACTAACCAATGTGGTTACCATACGATTTTCTATAAAATTAAAAATGGCTAACTGATATCATGACTTTAACCACAAAATCATCATTCACAATCTGTGATTTTTTTAGATGGGGAAAAACATCAAAATTTTATAGTTAGACCTAAATAGAATATTAAAAATATGTATAGATATTAAAAATATTCATAGAAATTTAAAAATTATTTGAAATGTCTTAAGGCTAATGTTTGTATTATCAAAATTTGATCAGAATAATATCGCCTATAACTATGTAAAATCATTGATATTATGCAAAATCACCTATTCGTGATCCACAATTTTGCACCAAATAGAAGGGGTTTTTTTATGTTTTATGTCAATATGGTAAATGCCTCCCTATTCTTATAGATAAATGACAATCAAATAGATGTATAATACTAATTAAGGCCATAGTTAGCAATTTTAATTAGTGATTTTAATCATATAAAACAAAATCACTACTATTGAGAGCAATATCACAATTGTTATGACAAAATTATGACTGTGTTTTTGTAGTTTTACTTAGCATAAAAAGGCCCTCCAGTTTCAATATTGACAATTTTGAACCCCAGCCCTATAAGACAAAATGTTAACATAGACACATGAAAGACCAAAAATTCATGTAAAAATTGATTTTGTACCCCAAGGATTATTTTCATGTAAAATCACAACTATAATGATAAAATCATAGTTTTAAAGGCAATATTGTTTTTTTTAAGTTGCAATTTTGCAAAAATATGATGACATACTAGGAAGGTTAGCCATTAGTGGTTAAGGTGTGGTAGTCAATGCAAAACCACTACTTTTGATGATAAAACTGCAACTATAAATCTGTGATTTTACAAAGCAAAACTATTGTTTGCTTAGGCATGATAATTTGATGAAATCTAGACCTTGTTCTTCACCTAATCAGTCCTAAAAGTTGTAAAAAAATACATCTAGCATTCAAGAGTTTTAAATTGAAGGGGTTCTCTCACCATGGTCTCCAATGTAAGGATGAAATTTTGAGCAATTGGATTTGATTAAGTAATTTTATCAAAATACCAAAACTTTCATTCTACCATTAAGATCTAGAGTCATTTAGAAATAAAATGCAAGGAGAAATGAGATATTCATACCATCATTAGATCCTAAAAGCTAATTGTTCCAAACCAAGATTTAATCAATAAAAAGACTAAAGGATTAATGGATGAATATTGCTTACGATAGACTCATATATGTTAGCATGGTGTTGGCTTGATGAAAACACTTGGATTGGATAGATTGGTTGGATTCAAGACTAGAATGATAGTGTGGAAGCTCATAGGTTCAGTTGTTAGTTTCTCCATGGAGGATTAGCTTGTTAAAATAGAAGAGAGGGAGGATTAAAAAGGAATTAAAAATTCCTTGTTAACCTCTAGAATAGAGGCTTATAGAGATGAAGGGATAAGTTGGAGAGAATTATAGAATTATAGACTCCATTAAGGGATAAGTAAGATTAGTAAGGTATTAGGATAGGTGATTAGGGACTAGGGATGTAGATGAACCTAGGAATAGGCTAGGGTAGGTGGGTAGGTGGGTCATGAGAATTTTAAATTCCCAAATAATGGATAAGTAGGATTATTTAGTGAATAATGGGGATTTAAATGGATTAATCAATTTATGGGGATGAGGAATAAGGTTAATATATGAATAATAATGAAGGGGGATGGGATTTAATTATTTAAATAGGATTATGGTTATGGGATTAATTGGGATAAATAGAGAGATTAGTAAAATGGTTAGGATAAACAGATTTAGGTGCATACAGCATCAAACACAGGGCACAAAAGACAAATTCAACCTTAAAGATGCAATGTAATTAATTGCATAGAAACGTGGGTGCTAGTGGTCCTGATACAATCCTAACTACCTTTGATTACCAAAATTCAATTGAATAATGGTTCAATTATGCAAGACATAGACAGCTAGCTATCCCAATGCAATCTCAATTGAATTTCCCATCTACATTCATTCTTGATTTGGTCTAGCATGTCTTGTTGTCACAGTTTTTGAAAATGGATAAAAATTGATGGAAATTCAATTTTTAATAAACAACTAAAAAAATTTGAATTAAATCCAAAACTGTCAAAATTTTGGAAAATTCAAAATTTTAATTTAATTAATTAAAAATTTATGTCTAAATTATTTTTTGGCCCAAATTCCTTTAAAATGCATTTGAGCCTCCCATGCAAAAGGCCATTAACATTTCCCATGATTTGTAAAAACTATTTAACTTTTTATAAGTTGTGTAAACACACATTACTTTTCAAAAAGTTGTGCAAATTATAATTTCTTTTTTTTGTTTGGTGTAAAATGTAAAATCAATTTTGTGTTCTGTGTAAATTATAAATTTGTTGTCAGTCTCTATATAATTTTCAAAATATTTTTCAGCTCTCATGCAATTTGTAAATTTGTTTTAGGTTTTCATGTAAATTACAAAATCATTTTAAAATTTTGTGTAAATTAAAAAATCTTTTTGACTTTCTCCTTTTGGTACAATTCTAAATTCTATTTTTACAAGTCATGCAAATGCAAATCATGCTTTCCTAAATCATACAAATGTAAATTACATTTCCAAAATTCATGTAAATGCAAATTTCCACATTGCAATTACATTTTTTAATGGTGTAAATTGGTATTGCAAATCAAAGTCTCATTTTCTAACTTGCATGTAAACTCATTTAATTTTTTCACTAATCATGCAAATATGGTTATTTTCTTGGGTGATGTTAAAAGAAGTTTGTCTTCCCTTTTAAAATATCTTTTCAACTTGCATGCTTAACCTTGAAAATTTTAATGATTAAAAATTAAATTTCCATTTGTGTTTTACCCATCATTCATCAAGAAGAAAGATATTCAAGCTCACAGAAGGGAAACAAATAAACAAAAAGAAGTTGTTTTAATTTCTTATTCAACCAGAAAAAGGTCTGCAAGAGCACCCAGGAAAAAGAGAAAAAAAATTGAATAAATATTTTCATTCAACTAATAAGTCATACAATGCCAAAGAAGAAATATTGAGGTTTGAAGATCAAATCTTTTACATCATCCAAACACTAAGATGTGAGGAGACATCAAAGGAGGAGTAAGAATTTGAAAATCAAATAAGTTTTTATCTATAATTTGCCAATTCTAAATAGTACAATTGATCATACACCCTATTTAAATAAATAGATAAATTATAATTTTATCAAAATTTTGACCTTATTTTCTTATTTCTTCTTCATGTGTAAGTCATACGACCTGTTTAAGGTAAAATTGGCATTTTTTTAGTATTATTTTGATATTTTTGACAACAATTTTGAACTGTACATTTGTCTTACGACTAGCCGTATGCCAAAGGTGAATAAGTAGGTTTAATAAAAACAAGAGGCAAACTTCATTCTTTTTAATTTTCATCCATCTAAGTAGATCGTACACTAAAGGGAGAGATTAAAAACTAAAAAGAAGTAGAATTTTTTTATTTTAAAAAAAAACTTTCATTTGCTTATGCCTAAGTCATACGGAAAGAAAGCAGGTAAAAATAGGAATTTTTGTTTTTAAAGTTTTTAATTGCTCATACATAAATAGTACAACTGGATGGTGGGTTTGGATAAAATAACAAAAAGTGACAAATTTGTTTTTGAGCAAAATTGAATGGTACAACCAAGGTGAACTGGTGGAGAAAGATATTTTAAAAGTTAATAGATTTTTGACTTCCTATGGCAAAGTTTGAATTGTATAGACTTGGTAAAAAGAAATATAAAATTGACAAGGGTAGTTTTTTTATCATTTTTGTTCACAAATTAAATTTTAATGGTCACTTGACATCCTTGAAGACAGAAGACTACATTCTCTGTGGAAAGCTAAGGGTTGATAAAATAAAAAATATTTTTACAGAATTTTTAAGTTGCAAAAAAATTAAAAATCACAATGTAAATTATTCTCACTAGAAATTTGATAAAAGCCATAATTCTTTCAGCAAGCTCAAAATTTTGACTTTTTAGTAAAAATCAATTGGTAATTGATTTTTAATATTTTGGTTAAATTAGGAATAGGGAAAAATATTTTAGAATTTAAAATGAAATTTTTGTAATTTCTTTTCAATTTATTTGTGTTTATCGGGATAGTTTTCTAAATAAGCAACATAAAAAAATTTAATAGGTACAATTGTAAGTGGGGAAATTGGTCAAAAAAAGTTGAATTTTATACAAGTAGCATTAAAAATAGGCTAGAATAATTTGCATGAACAACTTGTGAGTACAAACTTCCATTTATGATTAAATAACTTATTTTGGCTTTAAGTTATTTAATTTCATCATTTTTGCAAATAAGAAGATTTTTGGCACATATTCTAAATTGTCAGTTTTCTTGTAAAAGTTGATGTCTTCATCTCCTAATCCTAAAAAGGTGATTCTGAGTAAAGATAAAGAAACCATGAAGTATCAATTTCAAGGCATGACACCTCCTTCGCCATGGGAGTCTAATGTTAGAAATATCAGTGACACCGATCTAGGTCACATTGACTTAGATAAGTTTTGAGAAAGAATAAAGAAAGATTTTGGTCAAAGTATTTATGGTAGTAGATTGGCACAGGCAGTAGCATTCTAAATGTCATTACAGTCTCTTGAGATAGTTTTGGTCATGGAAAATAGCTATAACTTAGAGACAAGGGAGGTAAGAAATTCACAGGTGGAATTAGTAGTGAATTTTATTCCTAAGCAAATTGACAATGTTTTTCGCCTTTCATATCATGAATCCTTTATGCATATAACCCTTGAGTTTTCCCAAAGATTTTGGGATGATAATAGTATGATGTGTGATAAATAAGTCAATAATTCATTATTGACTAAGCCAAAACATTCTTCCACGTGGCTTCTAAAAAATCCTTCTAGGTATGATTTCAAAAATGAGATAAATGACATGATTACATTGTTGCACAAGATAGTGGGAAATCAAATGACAAAGAACTTTCATACATGTATGTATAGATTCATTTGGATCATGTTCATAAACAATCAATATATCAATTGGGGATAGTTGATTAGTGATGTCATTCACAAATAGATCATAGAGATAAAAGTCACATTAAAATTATATATGACTTCATATCTCATTTACAGTTTAGCAAGTTGAAGATATTTTGATGGAATGCATATATTGGGTGATTTTAGGAAAGCAATGGTGTATGAATTATATCCTCAGTTGACATTGAAAGAGATCACTCATCATTTTATAAGAGTAAATGATTACTTTGTTCATTTTGTCAATCATTTATTTGAAAAAGAACCCTTCAACACGAGAATATCAGTTGTGGCCACTACAGTGAATAAAAAGATGGGGAACTTGATTCATAAAATTCCTAACCTTCAATTATTTTAGAATCAATGGTTTCAAAATTATTCCTTATATACTCCTATGATATGTCAACGATAAGTGGATGTTGATGGAATTGACAAGATAACTTGTTGAAACACATAAGTTCCTAACAAGCTGATATAAAATAGAAATCAAATTTCCAATATCAATTGGTAGGTATACTTTTCCTTCACTGGTAAAGGCTAAGATATTTGAATAATAAATGTTTCACAATAATCTCAAGATGTTTGAAAGCAAGTTTGCATTTGAAAATAAGGGCTTAATTGAGCACAATCTTGGACCTTCGTATCAACATCTTCCACATTTAGAAGACTATTGGATGGATTAAGATGATGAGAAAATAGTGAGGATTAAGGACTATTCATGGTTTACCATAAAACAAATAGTCAAATTTGGCATAATGAAAGTGCCAAAGCAGTTGGTGGATGATAAGGTCACATTGGACCCCATTTTTGAAAAATAAAGCATGGTGATAAAGCCATTGCCTATAGCCCATTAAGATAAAAGGGAATATACTTCTCTCAAAATTAAAACAAGAGTAGTACTTGACAGAACTCTTAAGTGGTTTAAGAGAAAAGGAGTGGATGTTGTGAATGTTGATTTCCCTATACCTCTTAGGGAAGATGAATTTGGTAGCTTCTACAAGCAACATGATGAGCTAGAAAATATAGATGAAGTAGGTATAAGTGGATAACCCCCAATGATAGAAGAGACACATGAACCTGAAGCTATTCAACAAGATGTTCAACCATAAAAAAAATATCAACCTAAAAAATAGAGTTTAGGTGAAAATGTCTCTTCTTCTCTTAAAATTATAATTCTTTAAGAGGTTCCTATTGATAGTTTTCCATTTTCTCAAGAACTGATAGAGAATAAAACTTAGTAATTCTTGGATTCAGATGATACATTATTCTCTATGTCACCTACTTTCCCATTTTAAGAGGTTACTCATATCTCTTCATCTTCTCCCTAAAATATATAATTGCCTCTCATCTCCTCTCTAAGAACTCATATTGATACAATCAATACAAAAGAACAAATAAAAACATCTTTCTAAAGTGCCCCAACTAAGAAAATTCCTTCTTTGACTCTAGCCAGGCTTTTTCCACCACTCTTAACTTCTATCCCAATTCCTTATTTAAGCATGAAAACTTTGGATTGGTTGTCATAGCAATGAAGAAAACAAGAAAAATTATTGAACCTAAGGAGATAGATTTCGGAACTTTGACAATTTCTTTCTCAAAGAGGCTGAAGAAAGTGAGAATAGTTTCAAGAATTGTAACAAATTAAAAAAGAGAAAAATATGTAGAAGTGGCCATTCTTGTGTTTGAAATGGATAAGTTATAAATCAATATTGAAGATTACTAGGTATCTAGGGTTCATTTGAAAAAACAACCAGAGAAGGGATGAAAGGGGACCTATAGTTAGCGATTGGTACCATTTTTCAAAAAATGGATAAAGATAAGGAAATAAAATATGAACTAAAAGAAAAAGTAGAATAATTGAACTCAGTGATATAGATATTGATTGGGCTAATCCAACCAGTTATCACTTCATCGAGTTTTCATGCTGAGACACTAGAGAAAGTAAGAGAGGTAGGCTAAATGGGAAACATAATGAAATATTGGATTAAAAATGTTATTGATCAAGTAACCTCAGTAATTATCACCAAAATAATAATGTTCTCTAAAATTTGATCATAAAATGAATAGCTAATGACAAAAAAAAGTAGATATGCTAAGGAAAAACAAAATTGGGAAGATTTCATTCATAGGTTGGTAGAATTCTCAAAATTCCCTTCTATTGAACTTATTAAAAAAGGAATGATCAATAAGAAAGAAATCATCTATCAAATTAAATTTCTTTGGGATACTAATTCAGAATCCAATCTCTTCAAGGGTGTCTTCATAAATTCAATAATGTAAGGTCACTTGGAAGTGACATGATGATGGAAATCAACACTAAGGTCAAGAAGTTGAATTGTCCTTTTTTCAATGACAAAGATCAAATTGGGAATCTGATTTCAATTGAGACCATGATTGGAGAATTCAAAGAGTAAATTTAGGACACTTTCAATCCCACATCTACATTTGGTCATGAATAACTTCACCAATTATCCAAATGTCGAGTAAATGTGGATAATCTAAACATGAAGATAAATAGTCTCCAAGGCAAGATTTAGGAAATTAAAGATTTAAACTACTCAATGGGCATTGTCTATAGGTACACAAATGGACCAAATGAATATTTTATTAGGGTATTTCTCCAAAGGTTTGATGACTTCCTAAAAGGGAAAGAACTATCAATATAGTAGCAAGAGGAATGAAGAAGTATTTTCAATTTTTTTGCATTTTCTTCTCTTATTTATTTGCACCTAATTTGCATTGTTGCATTATTTTTCCCCTTGTAAATGTAAATTTTCATTCTAAAAATTTGCTTTTTAATTTTTACAAATTAATTTTCAAGTTGTGCAAATTGATAATGTGCTTTTGCAAGCAGTGCAAAAACCCCAAATGTTTTTTTCAAGTGGTGCTAAATGCTCAAAAATAATTGCACCATTTCAAGTTGTAATTTCTTGTTGGTGTTTTTGCAACTCTGTAAAAAGGCAAAATAGGTGGTTTTTCACTATAAACACTCATTTTAACCTATAAATACAAGTTAGGGCTTCATATTATGTGTTCAAAATAGATATATTTTTGGCAAATCTTTGTAAAGGAAGATTAGACATTTTACTCTTCAGAAATCAATACAAAGAGGTGTTCCTAAACTTTATGTTACTAATATATTTTGAATTATGTCTTTTGATTAATTAAACCTATCTAATTTTCATTTATATTGTTAAAAATTTCAAACTATTAAGAATAAGAAGTTAGATTACAAAATTTTTATCTAGAGTTGTGTTGTTCCCAAAATCTGTCACTTGTTTTTGTGGACAACATGTCGACCATTTCAGTCTTGTAGGCCAAAATGGTCTCTTTCTTTCTCAAAAATGTTTTGAGTAGTTAAGTTATTCAATTGCACTAGCCTTTTTAGCTAAGGAAATCATAGGTTCAAAAGGTGAGCTTTTGAAAATAAAAATCTCAAAACACTTAAGGCATTTCCTAAAAAATTGTAAGGATAGTTCAATGCTAAGGTTCAAATCAAAATGGTTCAACGGTGGGGTTCAATGATATGGAATGAACCATTGAACCATTGAACTCCACCTCTAAAAGGTTCAAAGGTTTAAAGAGTTTAAAGGTTCAAAGAGTTCAAGGTTTGAAAGGTTCGAGCAGAAGGTTTGAGCGAATGGTTCAAGTAGAAGGTTCCAAAAAAGGGTTCAAACAGTTGGTTTAGTGATACATTAAATTGAATTCATAAGAAGACTGAGCAAACGTGACTCTTTTTAAAACATAAAATATTGATCCATCAAACTATTGAACCATTAAACCATTGAACTGATGAACTCTAAAAAGATCTTTCAAGGTTCAAAATGGTTCAAGCGACCGGTGACATCCCCACGGACATCAAATTTAGGATTATGGAATACTATTGATTTTCAAATAATGTAGACTCGAGGACAAACTCAGTGATCCACTGAGAAAGGAGCTGAAGAAGCCAATAGAATGTGAGAAGATAGCCCTGAGATCTTGGATCAATAGGAAGAGACAAAATATAGCAAAGAAAGAGGGAATCAAACAGAGAATCTAGAAGTGTCAGCAGAAGAGTTATTTCAGTGGTGGAATAGTCCACTAGGTGGATATCAAAGAGCGTAAGTATTCAATGGTGTGGCTTATTTTTATTCATTTGAGTAAAGATGAGTGGAAAGTCATGTAAGTATCATTAAGAGGAGTGGCCTTACCTTTCAGAGGATCAGGCAACCCATTCTTTGGAGAAGATATTTGATATGAGTTAAACGCCAAATTCAGGACTGGTAACCTACTCCAGCATGGCCCCTACATAAAACTTCCTCTTTCCCATGCATTCAATGCATCATGGGCCATTTTTTGAAAACCAACACCAAAGTATTTCTTTGGATGCTATATATTGTAATCGCTCATTTTGAATGAGGGAGATCTATGTTATTAGAAGTGAAACTTTGCCCAAATTGAAAGGCATTCTTGAGACTTTGAGCTCATACTGTTAATCATATTTTATCAAGTGAATGAGAAAGCAAGTGATCTTTTAGACTTTGTGTTGAAATAGCTTATGTTATCTAGGAAATAGTTTTTATCTTTTTCCTAAATATAGTCTTATCCATTTTATTCAAATAAGCATAACAAGTGGAAATAATCTGAAAGATGTCCTGAAGTCGACTGTGGGAGACTTTGTGCTACCATAATTGTCTTTAGTCTGTGTGTTTTATGTTTTAGGATATTGGAGAGACTTTGAGCTCCCATTATCCTTCATAATCTTTTACTCTATTGTAGTTTTCAGTGGAGACTTTGTGCTACACTTCATTTTGTTGTGTTACTTTGTCCTAAATCAATAGGATAAACAATGAAAGATTTTGTGCTTTCATGGGTTTCTTGTGGATTCAGTTACTATCCAGGAAGGATTCCTACTATTTGTTGAACATCATTTCTAAAATAAGATAAATGCCTTTAGTAATTAGATAAGAATTCTCCTTTATTTTGTGAACATCATCTCTAAAAAAAGAGAGATGGATGGTATGATTTCACCCCTGAGTCTATTTTCAGTTTATATTAGTATATTATAGTTTATAGGGAACCTCCCCTTGCTGAGAGGAGAGATTTATCTCGTTATGTTGTGGTAACCACACCCATTTTGTCATATAAATCTCATTTTGTTGTGGTTGATATACCCATTTTTCCGTCAGTTAGTTGATGACAAAATATTCACCCAGCAATTTGTAATTTATATTTCCAAACACTTGTGAAAATCTCAATGGGAATAAAGGCAATATCTTTGTTATTTTTATTAGAAAATTTAAAGGGTTATTTATTTCTATTATCAGAGTTAAATATTTCTCGAGCATATGTTTCATATCCTTTAGGATATGATTATGTATTTTCAACTCATTGAATGAGAAAGATTTTTTTCCTTGAAAATCAACTTTTCTCTCAACATTCCATCCATTCTCAGCTTTTAACTTGGAAAATTTGTTGCCCAAAACTTATTCCATCTTTCTATCTCTCTTTCTATATGTATTCCTTTCGAAGAACTTCTTTTTGTACTTTCAAATTAAAATTACTACCCCGTGATTCACATTCCTTTGTAAATATTTCTTACTTTCTATTTTGGATTTCAATAAAGGTAGCTCTACCTATTAATAGGAGAGGGAATTTATTCCCCTATGCTATTGATATGAAATCATCAATTTGTCTTCCTAATAAATTTTCATGCCAATAGTTTTTGGTGCCCACCGTGGCATATGCTTTTATAACTTTAATGACACCCATATTATAATGGTCCATATGAATTTGATATCATCTTAAAGACCACTCCAGTAGCCTAGGTTAAACTTGGAATAATCTACTGAGTTAGATATTGTGCTAAACCTCATATAAATCTTTTGAGATTCTGACCAAATCTTCACAACTTAATTTCAAGTTAACCTAGCCATTCTGAATCAAGAGTTAGAATGTCCTAAAAGATCAAAAATAATCCTTGCACGAAGAGAGGCTTGTAGAGTTTGTCTAGCATCTTAAAATTAGTAAACTCACATATGACCATTTTAGTCCTTCAAAATCCAAATTGTCAACTTGGTTTGAATTAGGATGAAGCTTAAGAGGAAGAACTAGTTGCAAGCTTTTGATAATTCACTTTTGACAATAAAACAAGTAATGCTCAATTTAATATTGTTAGGGCATAACTAGATATAGAGGAAACATGTGCTACCATTGCCTAGAGAAATTTTGAGATTACTTTAAAAAGACAAGCGAGGAGACAAAAACAAAGAGTAGTTCATATAACTAACCAAAGACTTCTTACAACCAAAGTTTCTTCTCATGATAATTCAGGCACCTCAAGCTCTATTTCTTTAACCTAATCTTGACTAGATAACATAAACTCAAGAGGATATTTCATCAGATTTAATAACTTTTGCTTGGGATAATAGGACAAGTTTGACATATTTTCATAGAATAGTTAGAATCTTAGAAGAAGAATATCAATTTATTTTAGCATAGAGAGTAGAAACATTAATTGCATAAAGAATATAATAAAAAATAACATCTCAAAGATCTCTTCAACTTCAACCTACACCTCAATGCCATTAATTTTCTTCCAAACTGGCAAAAAATGATTCACTAGAGCTAGTAAGTCAAAAGGTGAATTTGACCCTTTTTATTAGTTATAATAACATTCTATATTCAAGTTGATCCATGAATGTCAAATAAAAGTTAAAAGAACAAGTAGTCTTTCCTTAACCTTTAAGAAAAACAAACAACCTGAAGAAAGAACTTTGAAAAGCTGAGCTCTTATCTTATTAAGAACCTTTATTCCCCTACAAGTAGTTTTTCAAACTATGGCATTACCATGAGGAAATGTAATTGGTCCATTAGCTCTACGATAATTACACAACCTTCCAAAAGGATCAAGAAATAACTTTCCAAAATTCTATGGATATGGAAAACAACATCTAGATGAACAACATATAGCATTTAATGTTGCATGTGGTATTTTGGGCATCAAGCATGAAGATGTTTCTATCAGACTACTTATTGAAATGCTACATAATAGAGCAACAGATTGGTTTTACCACCTCATACCAGGATCCATTACTAACTAGAATACCATGAAGACTAAATTTGAGAACCTATTTAAACTAGCTAAAGATTCCCATGTTTTGCTTGTTTAGCTTATACAAATGAAAAAAAAGGTTTATGAACCTATGAGAGAGTTTGTCACCAAACTCAAAAGGTTGTTAAATAAGATACTAGCTACTACACGACCTATAGATGAAAATAAAAAATATTTTTTTTCAAATATCAGATCTAAATTAAGTTATCAATTGAGGACTAGGGTAGTATATTTAGAAGTAGCCCAAGAATTGGATATTGACATTGAAGATGATTGGCTATTGACATCGAAGATGACATGATAATTTCTAGAAAATTTTAAAAAGATCCTTCAAATAATAAATATCATATTTCAAGATAATCTTCAACAGAACAACTCTTGTAAAAATGGCTAATAATATAACAGATCTCAAAAAGTAAATACCTCAGAAGACCATTATAACTTTATACCAAAATATTCTAAGGAATAACTATGTTCCTTCTCAAAGAGATCATCCTAGATTTTAATCCCCTCAACTAAAACTTTCACTTGAGGCCCCTCCTTAGAACTATAATACACATATGAATGTAGTCTAAGAAGAAGTTGAAGAAGAGAATGAATCCAAAAACCCATAACTTCAATAATATGAAATTGAAGAACCTAGTTGTGACTCCATAAACACATTCCTAGAATATAATTCAGATGAATATGAATATGAAGAGAGTGTTGGGGATATGAATAGTCAATATTTTATAGTTTTCACTAGAAATTAGAATCAAAAAAATTATTCCATTGATTCATAAGAGGAAACTCCAAAGGTTATTCTCCCATGAGGAACTACCCCACTAATGCAAACAAAAGAAAAGCAACTAATAATAGGTATTTCATCTAATGTTGATGTTTCTCAACTTGTTGAGACCCTTTCTAGCTATTTACCTACTTTTGACATAAATGATCGTGTCAATAAAACCAAGATTCAGATGTCATAAGTTGAGTACTTGAGAACATATCCAAAATAGTTAGATATTTTAGTTGATTTCATCATAGGTAAAAATCCAAATGCTAAAAAATCCAATTTCAAAGGAAACCTAACTAACCCTATTACTTCCAACCAAGTCAACTTAATGGTTATATCCACTTCTAAATCCAATAAAGTTGACCCATTATATATTTCCCTATTCCTCAAAGGATGCAAATTCAATAATTGTATCATCAATGTAGGAGCCTCAGATAATGTCATCCCTAACCAAATTGCTCATGCTCTTAGCCTAACATGTACTAAAACCTTTAGGCATTTTTATTCCATGGAGGTAAAACAAGTTTCACTCGTTAGATAGATTAAAGATGCACAAGTGGCATTGGCATATTTTCCCCAAAAGTGAATCAAAATCAATATTTTGGTTGTAGATATTCCAGTAGCTTATGACATTCTTTTGGGTAGAAATTTTTACAAAGAATTGGGAGGTGAAATCCAAGTGGATTTATCACACACTATGATTCCAGTCAAAGGATTCAAACATTGTATAGAATCTAAATTGAAAATAAAGCATACAGTGTAAAAGGTTGAAGATCTTAGAGCAGATATTTTATATGAAGATGTGGGAATTGGTAACTATCTTCTGATGACAAAGAAAGATATAAAGAGATTGGAAATCATACAATCAAATCTGAATGATGATTGGACAATGGAGTTTGATGGTAGTTATTTTTCAATAAGTTTAGGTTCAAGAGTAATCTTGATATCTCCATCTAAGGAAATTTTTCTTTTTTCCTATAAGTTGCAGCTTGATTATACCAACAATATAGCCAAATATGAAGCACTTTTATAGGGGTTGTAGGTAGTAGAAGAGATGGGAATCAAGAATTTGAAATTTTCAGGTGATGTTGAACTCATTGTGAAATAGGTAAAAGGTCAATACCAAGTGAAGAATGATCATCTAAGGCAATATTTGGAATAAATTTTTGGATAACATTGAGATCTTTGATGCTTTCTCTATTAATACAATTCCTTGAGAACATAACTCTAAAGATGATGCCTTGAAAATATCAACTTATTTGATGATTCCCCATGTAGATATTGGTACAAAAAAATATATAATTAAACTAATATATAGACTAAGCATCCTAGACAATGCAGATAATTAGCAAGTTTTCAATGATGATCAATAGATTATCTCTTTCCTTGAGAAATTAGACATCTTCAAAAATTTATACTTTGAAGGTAATGATTCCTTATACAGATAATCTTTAGTTTATGCATTGAAAGAGGGAATCGTAGATGAACAAGATGAATAAGGTTTTATCAAGTTAAAAAGAAATAAAATTCCTAAAGGTCTAGTCTCTTTAGAATAATTGTTTGATAAACATGATAGATTTTTAAAGAGAAATGCAAAAAGGAAATCTTGATTTTACTAACTATAAAAAAGTAAACATTGGTTTAGAGGAACGTCCTAGGTTCATCAATATTAGAAAATGTTGATCACCTAAATAAAAATGGAAGTTTATTCACCTTATATGTAAGTATATTGATATACTCACATATTCATATGCAGACCTTAAGTCTTTTCATCCTAGAGAGATGTAACATATGGTTCCTCTAAAGCCTAATGCAAAACCTTTCAGACAAAAACTAATATAACATATTCCTAAAATTATAAGAATGATTCTTACCGAAGTGAAAAAGATGCTTGATGCTCTCATTATTTTTCCTATCCACCATTCAACTTGGGTAGCTAACATAATACCAGTTCATAAAAAAAATGGTGAGATCAAAATCTGTGTCAATTTTAGGACCTCAATTAAGCATCCCTCAAAGATAATTATCCACTAATAGTCATGGATCAAGTTATCCAAGTGGTAACAGGGGCTGAGATGCTTTTGATGCTTGATGGTTTTTCAAGATTCAACCAAATAGAGGTTAATATATAAGATCAACATAAAATGGCTTTCACAACACCTTAGGATATTTTTGCATACATGTATATGCCATTTGAGTTTATTAATATAGGATCTATTTTTCATAGGTTAATGGATTTTGGATTTATAGAATTGAAGAATGAAATAATTTTAGTGAATCTTGATGACCTGACATTTTTCTTGAAAAAATGAGAAGATCATTATGCACATTTACAGAGAGTTTTTGAAAAGTGTCATTTATATGGAATTTATCTTAACCCTAAGAAATATGTATTTGGAGTGACTAAAGGTAAACTCCTAGATCATATTTTTTTTAAATAAATAATAAATATTGATATAAAAAGGGTTCAAGCAATTTAAAAACTTTCCTTGCCTACCAGTAATCCAAGAGTGCATTCCTTCTTTGGGAAAGTGAACTTTTTGAGAAGGTTCATTCCTAATTTTTTTGAGCTCATGAGATATATTACAGACATGATGAAAGGAAAACCTTCTTTCAAGTAGAATAATGAAGGTAAATAATCATTTTAAAATATAAAGACTACTATTGTTTATGTGCCAACATTGGTGTGTCCTAATTTTAAGAAAGAATTCATTATTTATTGTTATGTTTCAGAACATGCACTCTCAGAAATATTGATTCAAAAAATAATGAGGGTATCAAATCCCTAATTACCTTCATGAATTATAATCTCAAATATTATGAATTAAAATATTCTCCTGAGGAAAAACATGCTTATACAGTAGTGAAAGTAGTCAATCAGTTTAGATATTACATTCGCATTTTTTAGTAATGGTACCAAGTACAGTAGTCAAATCCATTTCAAATCAACAAGAACCTAGTTCTAAATGAGGTAATTGGATAACTAAAGTTAAATAATGTGATCTATAAATAAAACCTACAAAACTAATTTGATGAAAAGGACTATGTCAACGCATGGCAAAACAAGGAGATATTTAATCAGGGTCTTCGACAATTGTGGATGAACAAAATGATCAAGAGTTTCCTTTATTATTTTTCGTTGATTATACTAATTAATGGTTTTTTGATATTAATTTCTACCTGACACATAAATAATGTCCTTCACACGTGGATTCTAAACAATGTAGAATGGTAAAACTACAAGCTAATTAATATGTCATATGGGATGATACTCTTTTCAAGAAAAACATTGATGGTTTTTTCTTAAGGTGTGTTTATAAGGAACAATAGAAGAAATTATTACAATATTTTCATGATCAAGCCTATGGAGGGCACTTTTCTATTAGGGTAATAACATATAAAATTCTCAGAGCCCATTATTAACCAACTCTTTTCAAAGATTCATATGAATGGGTGAGAAAGTGTGAGGCATTTCAGCAATTTATAGGCAAATCCAAGTTAGCAGCACTTCATCTTCAACCAATAATAGTTGAAAAAACTTTTTCACAATGGGGACTAGATTTCATTGGGACATTGAACCCTCATTCAAGCATAGGTCATACTCACATTCTCATAACAAAATATTACTTCACTAAGTGGGTAGAAGTGATTCCTATAAAATAGATAACTTCATAAGTCATTTACAACTTCATCAAGGAAAATATCTTGGTATGATATGGAATCCCATAAAAAATTATTACAAATAATGCCTCTAAATTTTTTTATTCAAATATGATTGCATTTTGTTATAGATATGACATTTTTCTATCTCATTCATCAAACTACCATATACAAGGTAATGGTCAGCGTGAGTCAAGCAACAAAAATTTGTTCACAATCATGCACAAGGTAGTAGAAGATAATCAAAAAAATTGGCACAAAAAGGTATATCATGCTCTTTAGGTAGTTCGTATAACTCTAAAAATAGATACTGATATGTCTTCATTCTAATTATTATATGGAATAGATGTTGTGATTCTCATAACTCTCGAGTTACTTGCATTGTAATTAACTAAAGCAATTGAGAATCCAAATTTTGAAAGCTCATTAGATAAAATAATCTTATACCTAAAACAAATAGAATAAAAAAGGATACAAGTGGTTGATAAGATCACATAACATCAGGCTCATATCAAAATTCTCTTTGAAAAAAGGCAAAGAAAATAGAATTCTAAGTAGGAGATCTGGTTCTACTTTGGGATAGTCATAGAGAACCAAAAGGGAGTCACAGGAAGTTTGATTCACTTTGGATGGGTCCATTCAAGATCAAACACTTTTGTAGTGATAATAATTTTTACCTGGCATATAGTGATGGAACTCATCTACCATTTCCCTTTATCAAGCAATATTGGAAACACTATTTCTAGTAAGAACTAGCTGGCCCTCTTTTATACATATGTAAATACAATTTTGGTTGTATTTCTTTTTTGGTCTTTTTTTTGGCTTGTACTATTATGTTCTTTTCTTTCCCATTTTTACCCCTCTTAGTTGCTTCATTCTATTGAGGGTTTCTATCTCAAATAATCCATGTTATTTTTCTTAATCAATCTTATCAATAACTCCTTAGCCAGATAAGTTGTTACTACATAAATATTCATGTTTAACTTCAAGCATTTTCATTTCAAATTATGGTTTGCCTTAGAATTAGATCATTATATAGATGATAGTCTTGCACAATTGAGAATGTCATAGTCACTTAGTTTCATCTTGGTTAATTTTTCATTCAAGAGATATCATGGAGAATATATAAGACACTCTTCTCTCTTCGCATTTTAGTTTGTGTAAAAACACATAACTAAAATGCCCTCACAGACACTATCCTTTTAGATATGTGAAAGCACCAATCATGTTGAGTACTTGATACTCACATACACTATCTTTCAACATGTGAAAGCACCTATTTGGTTGATTACCTAACCCTAAAATACACTATCTTATGACATATGATAACTCTTTGATGGCTTGAGGACCCATCCCTTCATTGAATATCAGAGATTTTTTAAATCTATCAAAGTTGTTGTTAAAGACTCGGTTACCCAATGGATAAAACATCAGCCTAGAAACTAGAAAATTCAAGTTCTTTTTGTTCTTTACATTTCAAAATTCTAGTCAGAGCCAACTATTATCAAAGTTTTTAAAAATAGATAAAACCCAATGGAAATTTAATTTTTAATAAATGGCTAAAAAAATTTAAACTAAACCCGAAACCGTCAAAAATTTTAATTAATTAATTAAAAATTTATAGCCAATTTTTTTTTTCCTTAAATTATTTTAAAATGTATTTGAGCCTCCATTTAAAAGGCCATTAACATTTCCTATGATTTTCAAAAATTGTTTAACTTTTTATAAGTTGTACAAACACACGTTAACTTTCTAAAGTTGTGTGAATTGCAATTTCTTTTATTTATTGGTGTAAATTGCAAAATCAATTTTGTGTTCTATAGCCTAAAATTCAAGCACAAAGTATTAAATCATGCAATTTAATCACTCAAATATTAAACCACCAGTTAAAGTCTAACGCCACTAAGATTTAAATGAAATTGGGTACAATGACTATTTAATCCTACATTCAAATCTTAGATCCTAAATGCTTTAAACCAAGATTAAACAAAAAGACAAAGAGATTGAGATGGATATACCTTGATCAAAATTTAGACATCATGATTGCTTGATGTTGGATATTGGATGCTTGATTCAATAGCTTAACTCAAAATTTATACAATATGATGGCTTGATGTTAGATGTTGGATGTTTGATTCAATAGCTAATTTGACATGGATTCCCTACAAGTTTTTTCCTTGGATCTAATGGATGAGGATTATTGGTTATATAGATGAAGGGAGGGAAAATCAAGGGTTTATATTCAAATTTAAATGAGGAGATCCAATGGTTGTAGATTATCCAAGGAATATTAAATTCCTTGGAAACCTCTAGAGTTAGAGGTTTCTAGAGAGGAAGGATGGGTTAGAGAGAGTTATAGATTTGGAGAGTTATATAACTCTCTTTAGAATTTAATGATGATTAGAGGAAGGTTATATGGGGATTAGAGAAGGATTAGGTGACTAGGGGTGTAGAGAAGAGTAGGGAGTAGGCTAGTAGGTGGGTAGGTAGAGTTATGGAAATTTTAAATTCCCATATAATGGGTAACTAGGATTAGATTATGATAATAGGGTTTTAAGAGGAATTAATGAAGAAATGGGATTAGACTAAGGATAGTGAATGAAGGATTATTGAAGGGGGTTATTGGATAAATGGTTAGGAAAGGGGGATATATTAGCAGAATAAAAGAGGATATTAGTGATATAAATCAGACTAAGTGGAATTAGTTTCAATTAATAGGAATATTAGTCAACAATAATGAAGTGAGTGATTTTAGGTGCATACATTTTACCCATCTTTGAAAGGGCATTGTGAATGGAGTGAAGTGGAAGGATTAATGGTCTTTCAAAGAAAAACCATGTCATAGATGAATGTTAGTAGATTTTATTAGGGGACATGTGGGGAAGAATGAGATGGATGACCACTTGAAATAATAAATGATGGGTGGGATGATATGACTAGATGAGGGGTTGGGATGCTAGATATGAGATAGATGATGAAGAAATTGGAGGTCAACTTGAGCAATGAGCTACAAATTGATGATGCCCCTAGTAAGGACACATGCATAGAGAAGAAATATGATGGGTGTTATGTTTTCCAACACATCCCAAGGGGGAATCAACCATAACAAGATGATGATAGGATTAAAAATCCATAATATTTAAATGTATTCCAAGAAAGGATGCATGCAAGGGAGAGATATAAGCCAAGATAAGATGATGATTTGATAATATTGATGAGTTTAGCTCAAAGCTAAAGTTGGTCACTATGATAAAGAGGATAATAGATAATAAATTATGTGATTGAGTGACCAAAATACTAGGGGATGATGATTAATGAGAGAGATAGTGGCCAAGCTATCCTTGGGCACTAAAACATGGCCAAGTGTTGCCTACATAGTCTGATAAGACCTTAGGTTGATGTATTTTTGATTAGGATATGATGATGATGATGATAATTAGTGATTAAAAAGTGATGATAATGAGGATGATTAGACTTGTTAGTGATTGAAGGATATGATTTGGATGATGAGAGGAATATGATAAGGATAAACTATGGAATGTTGGCTGGATGATTTGAGAGGATTAAATTAGTGATGGGAATAAGGATGATTAGATGAATGATGAGGGTGTAGATGATCAAGCCATCATAAATGTCATAAATTTCATCATAGTCTAAGCAATCCATTAAATATGGCACTTAGTAATATTCCCCATGATATAGACATGACCAAGAGGACGTTGTGCCAAAGAGCATGGGAAAATAGCAAAATTTGCATCCTCAATGGTATTTTTGGTATCCTCATAGCATTCTTGTTCATTTCCAAATAAGACAAAAATATGTGATGCAAATAAAACATAAGAAAAACAAGATATATACATGAGGCAAAATAATCAACATATATATGACAAACAAATAGTAGATAAATAGTGGATAAGTATCTACATGTAATGTCACAATGTCTTGTCTAATGACGAGATGAATGACTAGGTGATAGGTTGGATAAAGATAATCAAGATGTGATCAGGATGGAGGATAGACTTGGATTTGGATAGGATGATGATGATTAGGATGAATATGAGTTGTTGCCCCTAGTTTAGGATGGAAGGATGGATGACATGATGGGGTATGATAAGGTCTTTGAATATTGATTTGGTCTTGGTACTAAATCAAAAAGTGGTCAAGAAAGGTGATTAGACAAGTGATGACAAAGGATTACCAATAAATAAGGCCCTATAAGGATTCAATCTAGTAAGGAGACTAGGAGATGATGGGATCAAATACCTTTCACACTATCAAAGAGTAATTATATGGGTGCTAGGTATGAATAGGCAATGATAGGATAGTGATGGGATCAAGTCCCTTTCATACTAGCAAAGGGTAATTGGATGGGTTTTAGGTATGAAAAGGCCTTAATAATAAGTGATGGGTGCTAGATTAAAGTCTTTGACAAGGTGATGTACGTTGATAAGACCTGGGCAATAAGATGAGATGGAAGATATGAAGGGATGGGTGACCACTCTGATTTGGTCTCAAGATGAAATGTGGTATCCAAAAAATGGGAAAATATTAAATGGATGGATATGGATGCAACTAGGGGATTATGCATATTATAAGACATTATGGATAATTTTTGGCTTTTTTAGATTTTATGATTTTTAGGGTTTTTGATATTTTTCATTTTTTAGGGATTTTTGGAATATGTATGTATATTGTACAAATGGGGTTACTAGAAAGGGGAATACCAAGCCTAGTAACTAGGATAATAACGGATGGGATGACAAAGGATGATGATGAATACCAAGGATGAATGGACTAGGGATAGCCAATGACCACATCATGAAGGAACCAGATGGGTATTTCCCTGAGTGTCCATTGAAAGATATGCTAAGATGATTTATGGGAACATGGATTGAGACACCTTCCACTTCCTTACAAAGGCCAAGATAGGAAATAATAAGAGATAGGATAAATGATGTGATGGTGGATGATGGATAGGAATAATGGATCAAGGGATAAGATGATGCGTTATATAAACAAGGTGGATAAGGGATGTGACAAGTGGGATGGATGGATGAGGATATGAAATGGATGGATTCACCCCCAAGTGTTGAGAAACAATGTGGACAATAGATTATCCTACCAAGATGTTGGAAATTAGTTTTCATTAGGTTACTTGCCAAGGGTGCCAAAATACTAGTTTTCACCATTAGATGAATGTTTTATTTGACTTTTTGACTTTCTATTGGGCATCTTAATTTATTAGATATGGATGAGATGCAAGATGTTGATGCAGATGGAGACATTAGTTGACACCTATTATTAAAAAAGGTGATGTTAGGACCATGTGATGGTGACCTTTATTGATCCTTGATTTAGCATCATTCAAACATTTTAACTAGGTGTCTTCATGACCCCTATGAGGGATAATGTTGCCCAAGGATTTGAGGGATGGTGTGGATGGGGGTAGACCATGAATGTGATGAGGGGACATAGGATGTGAAAGAGGGATGTGATCATAATGAATGATATAATGAGAGGGGAGGTAAAGTTGGGTTTCAACAGTTATATACACCATTAGATATGGTAGAGGGGATTATTTAGATTGGTGCCATGAGAGTAAGGGAGCCAAGACCTTTTGATTTTCTACTTCTTTGACCCAAGCATTAAGAGTATGGTCAGTCATATGATTTTTGACTTTATTTCCCCTTGGTGCCTATTTTTGGGCTTCACTAAAGGATATTGATTTTTGAATCGATATATGATTATTTTGACTTTGATATGCCCCCAGTGCCTGATATTAGGCTTCACTAGGGGGATACATTATTTGATTAGGTTGACGGTTTGATTTTGTTTGACTTTGATTTATGGGATAAAATATGATTTTATTATGATTGAATTTTGGAATTTGGTCTTAGACCTTCATATTTATGGCACATGATTTTAAATGCAAAGGGTAATTCAACGGTGCATGGTTTTATTTGTCCCCTTCATGGAGTGGGATATGAGGATTATAGAGGTGAGGAAAAGGATTACTAGGATATTAGGAAGCATGGCCCTCATAAATTTCACTAGGATCCCTAGCCTCAACATCAAAGAAAATGTCATCAAGAATCTCAAAAGGATAATTAAGACATGTATCCAAGGTATGATCAGATCTACTCTGGCAATATTCAATAGGTAGAGCTTTTTTAAAAACTTTGCTATGACTTCATCATCCTAATTGGGATCAAAAGATATGTCTATTAATTGTTTATCCTCCAAATTATGGGAATATTTAAAAGAGTAGGTGTTTATTGTAATACCAATGAGGGATGATGTTTTGATGAGGAATCTGATTTTGATATTGGTCCTAAACATGATCCTAATAGTGGCTTGGATGTTGACTTTGGTGTCCATGATGTTATGCTACTGATAGGGGAGTGATTTTATGAAATTGTCCTTTCAACATGGGTTTCATGATATGATGGGTGAGAGGGTGATGATGGAGGAATGATGGATTGGGTAAAGATAGGCCCATGAAAGGAATTATGGGATATGGGAGGACTAGGCTAATGAGGAATAGATGTGTGTTTGATGAAGGATTGGTTGATGATGGAGGGATCATGGAATACAAGTGGGACTTCTTGACATTAGTTTGAAATGGAAAGGGTATGATCATGATCAAGAATGGAATATTGGCATTCCTCTTTTTATTTACCCAAGAATAGATATTCACATGATTCATCCTTAATTACTATTTCACCATGATCGATGAGTTCTTAGACATAATTTTAGAAATTTTGGCATAATTTAAGGGAGTGCCCAGAGGTTCGATGATATAGACAGTACCAGTTTACTTTATACCAAGAGGGCTTAGGTTTAGTGGGATTAAGATGTTGGGTAGGTGGATAGACCATCATGTTGGCAATGAAAAGTGTTAGAAAAGGGCTTTCAAGGATATAAGAAGGGGGTATAAGGATCCACTTCACTCTTAGATGTGGAAGTATTTGACTGGGTGTATGGACGTGTAGGAGGTGATGTAGCCAAGAGTGGATTCCCTTTACTAGTAGGGGAAGGGGTAGATGACTGGCAAAGATGAGTGGATGAGGGATTGAAAGGGGACTTGCATGAAGGGTTTTGTGTGGGGGTTCAATGAGTGAAAGGGGATCGATGCCTTCCGGAAGTGGGATACCCATTGAAATGAACTTCAATAGGATCACATTCTTGTTGGTAGATATGTATTGGTCTATAAAAGTGGGGTTGAGGTTCATGGTAGTGGGTGATAAAGGATGGGGGACTTATTGGGCTAGAGCATTAGATTTAGAAATAAATGATAGGGTTGTCATGTAATTAGGATATGATGAGCGTGACAATTTGAGTTTACCTTTACTATTAGGATGAGGGGTGATGATGGACTATGATTGGTAGATGGAGGAGTTGACTATGGACAAGTATGAACTGGGGCTAAGGGGGTTTTACCAAGTGGTGGAATGGAATTGGATGAGGATAAGGGTTGATGGTGGACTTGTTTGGGAGGTGACTTTGGGATTGTGAGGTAAAAATCATCAGTAAAATGGGCACCCATCTTCCATAGCCATAAGAGGAATTCATCTTTATTCTCTCTAATGTGTTGATTGATTAGGGTGACTACATCAAGGAATGTTGATACTAATTTTGATGAACTAGGGGATTATGGATGGGATGATGGTTTGGGATGAATGGGATCAAGGCTAAAAGGTAGGTGGGCACCCATCTCTAGTGATCTCAAAATTACTTCATCCTTATGGGCCAAGATGTATTATTTTATGAGAATCGGGTCCAAATCCATGGGAATGGGTGATGAAAGATGGATGATAAAGGGGTCTGATGGATGAAGGATTTATTTGAATAAAGTATGACCAAAGGATCAAGCTAGTATGATAGATGATAATGAAAATGAGAGAGGATAAATGTAATTAGGATGGTATAGGACTACGGTCAAATTTTAAAATGATAGTTTAATAGGTGCTAATAACCTATTAGTAATGCTTAGTTGTCAAACTAGCAAAAAGATCAAGGATTTGATGGGTGCCTAGATTCAAACTAGCAAAAGGATGATTGTATGGGTTGTTAGTTATGAGTAGGCAAGATGATATAGACTAGATTAATTGATGATTGATGGGTTTTCTAGATTGATACCAACAAAGTGACAAGATGCTATCAGGATAAAAATTAGGTATGAAATCTACCCAAATGATAGTGGATTAGAATTATAGGATGATGTAGATTAATAGGACTGGCTTAAAATTTAGGCCGATGTGGTCAAGATGAGATGGGGTTAGGACTTAGGTAATTAGGATGGTATGGCAAGGACTAATATGATGATGTAATGATGAAGGGTTAATGAGATGGGGATGGTTTAGACCCTAAAAATCCAACTAGGATAAGATAAGGATGAGATTAAACTAGATGGGTGATGGCAACAAGGTCAATATGAATGATGGTGGATATAGATCAGACCTAGGATAGGATATAGATGATGAGGTGTGATGTGATTAGGATAGGTAGGGGATAAGATGAATGATAAGGATGTATAAGAGAACAAGGTTATGTATAAATAATGAGATAAGAATGTAAAATAAAAAATATAGGTGATGGGGATATAGATTAAGAGGAGGGTGGATAATGTGATGATGATAAGTATGATCAAAGGATGGATTATGGATGTAGGACTAGAGGTGGTTTATGATGTGTGGATGATGAGGGTGTGACCAATGGATGGAGATGACTAGACTAGGATGGAATGAGGATAGGGTGCAAGAAGATGATGATAAGACAATATGTAGGTAATAGAGTATGACTAATAATGGGTAGATATTACTAGATAAGATGAGATATGTGATAGGACAAAGATAAAAACAATATATATAATGATAAGATGATAAGGATGTACAAGCTGGAATGAGAGATAAGGATATGGATGACATGTATAAAAAGATGATAAGATAAGGTGATACATGCAAAAGAGCTAGATAGGTTTGGGTGAAGGTTGACTCAGCTCATAAGTAGTATGGGTTTAGCACAACACACACCCAAGCAAGTAGTTCATAACCTATGATTAGTAAATTGATGGGTGGGTAACTTGATTCTTGTACCATCTAATGGATATATAGGTGAGGCTATAGGCTAGTGACCCATTATAGAATTTACTAAACCCTCTCAACCCTACTTGTACTTGATGGCTACTTCAAATCTGATATTGACTCCTATAGTTGTACACCTATTATGGCTAAGGGATCCTATGTTGGGTATACACAAGCTATCTAGGTGCATCCCCAATATAGATGAAGGTACATTAGGGCCCAAGTCCATATCTAATGTTGTCTGATTTCATTGGGTCTTGGAGCTTAACTACCCCTCATTCCATGAAACCCTTTATGGTAAATTTTACTTAGGCTATAGTGATAGATATCCTAATATTTAGACTCTGTTAGGACATAGAGTTTGGGCGGTGCATGGTGATGAAATCCACATCACCAACCCCTTAGAAAAAAAAGGAAATGGGTTTATAAGCAATTTTTGATCTCCAAAGACTCACCACAAGGATGCAAGGGAGAGAGCATACACCAACCATAGCCCCAAGAAATAAACAGGTAAGCAAAAAGATTAATTTACTGATTAAATTAAGATGTGTGATTATATACAAGAAGTAAGAATATAAAAGCAAATAATAAGATGATTAAAAATGGTATGTACAAGACAAATTTATTAAGATAATTTTAAAAGTGCCAAAATAGATCTTTGACAAGTGGCCTACAAGATAAAGGTTAACAATTTTAAGTTGGAAAATATAAATAGGTAACCTGCAAGATAATGATTAGTAGTTTTAATAAATCACTCTTGAGGGATAACCTACAAAACTAAGCATTAGACCCAAAATATGACCTATAAAATGATTCTATTAGAAACATAAAATATTTCATGAGATTTACCCCTTTAAGAAATAATGTGTTAGTCTAACCAACCTTAATAAAACACCCTAAGAAAAGTATGAGTTGAAACAGGATGGAGATGATTCAGGTCAAGTGAGTCAAGTTAGGCTAGGTGAGTTGAGTTGGGTTAGGATGAGGTGGGTTGGGACAAGTTAGGTAAGGCTAGATGAGTTAAGTTAGGATAGGATGAGTCGAGTCAGGTTGGGTAAGTCAGGTTGGGCTTGGTGAGTCAGGTTGGGTTGGGGGAGTCAGGTCAGGCTAGGAAAGTTGATTCAAGATGAGATGAGTCAAGTTAGGTTGGGTGAGTTGAGTCAGGATGGGATGAGTCAAGTTGACTCAGGTCAAGCTAGGTGAGTCAAGTCAGGATGAGATGAGTCAGGTCAGGCTAGGTGAGTTGAGTCAGCACAGGATGAGTCAAATTGGACTAGGCGAGTTGAGTTGGCTTGGGTAAGTCGAGTTGAGTTAGGTAAGTTAGGATGAGATGGGCAAGTCAAGGTAGGATGGACCAGTTAGGGGGGATTAATTAGGATGGGATCAATGAGTTAGGTTGGGGTGGTCGAGTCGAGCCAGGTGTTGTAATACCATGACTCCCTAAGATAATATCATGAGTCAGGTTGGGATGAGTTAAGATAGGATGGGTGATTCAAGTTAGGATAGGATGAGTTAGGTTGGGCTAGGCGATTCAGGTTGGGCTGGTGAGTCAGGTCATAAACCTACAAATTTGTCAGTAGGACTTCAAAACTATGACTGAATTGATAATATCATTACTAGCTATAAGATGAGAGTTGTAGTTTTATGATAAACTAAAAAACCTTTAGATTTAGATATTTGACACATACAGGGGCCTATATAGGTATGATAGAATTGTTTAAAAGGCCTAAGAGCACTTATTTATAGGTGATTAAATAGATTTAAAGATTGATTATGATATTTTAAATACTTACAAATAGATACGTAGATTCTTCTCAAAATGACCCTAGATTCTAATTATCTAGAGAAATAAAAGATGTTTTTAATCAAATAATCTATCCTAAATCTATCTGATAAGATTCAAATATGGAAACCAATAAATAAAATGGAAAATAGAATATGATGAGTTAATTTGGGTTAACGTGGTTGAGTCAGGTCAGAATGATCGATTCAGGCCAGGATGAGTCAAGTCAAGATGGGCAAGTCAGGCCAAGATGGTCAAGTCAGTACGATGGGTGAGTCAGAATAGGATGGGTGAGTCAAGTCAGGATGAGTTAAGATTATATGGGCAAGTCAAGGTAGGATGGGTGAGCTAGGCTAGGATAAGTTAGGATGGGATGGGTGAGTCGGGTTTAAGATGAGTCAGGATAGGATGATTTGGGATGGAATGAGTCATGATGGGATGAGTCAAGATAAGATGAGTCAGGATGGGATGAGTTAAGACAAGATGGGCAAGTCAGGTTGGGCTAAGGGAGTCAAGTTGGGCTAGGTGAGTCGAGTTAGGATGGGATGAGTTAGGTTGGGCTAGGTGAGTTAAGTCAGGATGGGATGAATTAGGTCAATCTAGGTGAGTCAAGTTAGGATGAGATGAGTTAGGTTAGGCTAGGTGAGTCAAGTCAAGCGAGTTGTGTCAAGTTGGGTGAGTCAAGATGAGATGGGTGATTTAGGGTAGGATGGGTGAGTTAAGAAGGATTAATCAAGATGAGATTGATAAGTCAAGCAAGGGTGGTCAAATCAGGTTGGGGTGTTGCAATACCATGACTTTCAAGGATAATATCATGATTCAAGTCAAGATGAGTCAAGATGGGATGGGCAAGTCAAGCTAGGTTGGCTAAGTCTAATCAGGATGGGATAAGTTAGGTCATGCTAAGCAAGTCGAGTTGGGCTGGTGAGTCAAGTCAAAAACCTATAAAAATGTGAGTAGGACTTTAAAACCATGGTTCTAACTGATAATATTGCTACAAGATATAACATGAGAATTGTAGTTTTGTGATAAATTACAAAACTTTTAGATTTAGATATTTAACACATAGATGGGCCTATACAGGTATGAAAAAATCATTTAAAAAGCATAAGAGCACTTATTTATAGATGATTAAATAGATTCAAATATTGATTATGATATTTCGAAATGTAGCCTAAAATTCAAGTACAAAGGATTAAATTATGTAATTCAATCACTCAAATATTAAACCACCAGTTGAAGTCTAAAGCCACTAAGATTTAAATGAAATTAGATGAAATGAATATTCAATCCTACATTCAAATCTTATATCCTAAATTCTTTAAACCAAGATTAAACAAAAAGATAGAGATTGAGATGGATATACCTTGACTCAGAATTTAGACAACATGATGGTTTGATGTTGGATGTTGGATGCTTGATTCAATAGCTTGACTCAAAATTTGGACAGCATGATGGCTTGATGTTGGATGTTGGATGCTTGATTCAATATCTAATTTGACATGGATTTCCTACAAGATTTTTCCTTGGCTCTAATGGAGGAGGATTCTTGGTTATATAGATGAAGGGATGGAAAATCAAAGGTTGATATTCAAATTTGGATGAGGAGATCCAATGGTTGTAGATTATCCAAGGAATATTAAATTCCTTGAAAACCTCTAGAACTAGAGGTTTCTAGAAAGGAAGGATGGGTTAGAGAGAGTTATATATTTGGAGAGTTCCAAAACTCTCGTTAGGAGTTAATGATGATTAGAAGAAGGTTAGATGGAGATTAGAGAAGGATTAGGTTACTAGGGGTGTAGAGAAGCCTAGGAAGTAGGCTAGTAGGTGGGTAGGTGGAGTTATGGAAATTTTAAATTCCCATATAATGGATAACTAGGATTAGATTAAGATAATAAGGATTTAAGAGGAATTAATGAAGGAATGGGATTAGACTAAGGATAGTGAATGAAGGATTATTAAAGGGGGTTATTGGATAAATGGTTAGGAAAGGGGGTTATACTAGCGAAATAAAAGAGGATATTAGAGATATAAATCAGATTAAGCAAAATTAGTATCAATTAATAGAAATATTATTCAAAAATAATAAAGTAAATGATTTTAGGTGCATATATGTTCCATACAAAAAAAAAATTAGTCTCTATGCAATTGTAAAATCTTTTTTAACTCTCATATAATTTGCAAATTTGTTTTGGGTTTTTGTGCAAATTGAAAAATCATTTTAAAATTTCATGTAAATTGCAACATCTTTTTGAGATTTCCCTTTCCATGCAATTCTAAATTCTATTTCCACAAGTCATGCAAATACAAATCACGCTTCCCCAAATCATGCAAATGCAAATTACGTTTCTAAAAGTTGTGTAAATCCAAACTTCCACATTACAATTAAATTTGCTAACGGTGTAAATTTTCATTGCAAATAAAAGTCTTTTTTTTCAACTTGCATGCAAATGCATTTAATTTTTCCACTAATCATGCAAATATAATTATTTTCTCAAGTAATGTTAAAATTAGTTTTGTCTTTCCTTCCAAAATATAATTTCAACTTGTATACTCAACTCTAGCAATTTTAGCAATTAAATTTTGAATTTCCATTTGTGTTTTAATCGTCATCTACCAAGAAGAAAAATATTTAGGCTCACAAAAGGGAAGTAAATGGATGAAAAGAAGTAATTTTAAAATATTCTTCAACTAGAAAAACGCTGTAGAAGAATGTCCAGGGAAAAAGAGAGAAATTTCCCAGTAAATATTTTCATTCAGCCAATAGGTCATATAATGACAAAGAATAAATATTTAGGCTTGAAGATCAAATCTTTTACATAATCCAAGCACAAAGATGTGAGGAGATGTCAAAGGAGGAGTAATAATTTGAAAATTAAATAATTTTTATCTATTGTCTATCAATTCTAAATGGTATGACCGACTGTATGCCCGATCCAAAGAAATAGATAAACTATAGTTTTATCAAATTTTTGACCTTTTATTCCTATTTATTCTTCATGTGCAAGCCGTATGACCTATTTAAGGGAAAATTGACATTTTTTGAGTTTTATGTTGGCTTTTTTGACAACAATTTTGAATCGTATGGCTAGTCGTATGCCAAAGGTGAATAAGCAGGTTTAATAAAAACAACGGGAAAACTTTATTCTTTTTAATTTTTATCTAGCCAAGTGGGTCATAGGCCCAAGAGAGGAGAGTAAAAAATTTTAAAAAAAGCAAAATTTTTTACTTTAAAAAAAAACTTTCATTTGCTTATGCCTAAGTTGTACAGCTAAAGAGAGTAAGTAAAAATAAGAAGTTTTATTTTTAAAGTTTTTAATTGCTCATACGTAAATAGTATGACTAGATAGTGGGTTTGGATAAAATAACAAAAAGTGACATATTTTTTTTGATCAAAATTGAATGGTACAACCAAGGTGAATTGGTGGAAGAAGATATTAAAAAATGTTGATAGATTTTTGACTTCATATGGACAAATTTTGAATTATATGGACTTGGTAACAAGAAATATAAAATTGATGAGGGTAGATTTTTAATCATTTTCATTCATAAATTGAAAATTACATGGTCACTTGACACCCCTGAAGAAAGAAGACTACATTCCTTGGGGAAAGCTGAAGGTTGCTAAAATAAAAAATATATTTTTATGTGATTTTTAAATTACATAAATTTAAAAAATCATAGTGTAAATTATTTTTGCTAGAAATTTGATAAAATCCATATTTCTTTAGACAAGCTCAAAAAATTAAGTTTTTGGTAAAAATTAATTGGTAATTGATTTTTAATATTTTAGTCAAATCAAGAATAGGGAAAATATTTTAAAATTGAAAATGAAATTTTCATAATTTCTTTTCAATTTATTTCCATTTGCCAAGAAAGTTTTCTAAATAAGCAACACAAATAAATTTAATAGGTATAGTTACAAGCGAGGAAATTAGTTGGAGGAAATTTGAATTTCATATAGGTAGCATTAAAAACACACTAGATTAATTTGCACAAACAACTTGTAATACAAACTTCCATTTGTAATTAAATAACTTATTTTGGATTTAAGTTATTTAATTTCATCATTTTTTAAAATAAGAATCTTTTCTGTAAATATTCCAAATTGTCAATTTTTTTGTAAAATTTGATGTCTTCATCTCCTGCTCTTGAAAAGTTGATTCTGAGTAAAGACAAAGAAACCACTAAGTATCAATTTTAGATCATGAAACCCCTTCACCACTAGATTCCAATGTTGAAAATATCACTAACACCAATCTAGGTCACATTGACTTAGATGAGTTTTGGGAAAGAATGAACATAGTGCATAGGATGGATTTTGGTCAAAATATTTGTGATAGTAGATTGACACAAACAGCATCATTCCTAATATTAGTACAATATCCTAAGCTACTTTTAGTCATGAAAAATAACTATAACTTAGAGACAAGGGAGGTAATAGATTCACAGGGGGACATGGTAGTGAGTTTTATTCCTGAGCAAATTGATAATATTTTTTGCCTTCCAGATCATGAATATTTTATGCTTCTGACCCCCGGGTCTTTCCAAAGCTTTTGGGATGATAATATTATAATGTGTGATAAACAAGTCAAAAATGCATAGTTGACTAATCCAAAACATTCCTCTACATGACTTCCAAAAAATATTGTTAGGTCTGACTTCAAAAATAAGATAAATGACATGATTAAATTATTGTACATAGTGGGAAATCAAACCACAAAGAACTTTCAGACATGGATGTACATATTCATTTGGATCATCCTCATAAACAAATAATATATTTATTGGGGATAGTTGATTAGCAATGCCATTCACAAGAAGCTCATAGTGGTAAAAGTCACCTCAAAATTCTATATGACTTTGTATCTCATTTACACTATAGCAAGTTGAAGATATTTTGATGGATTGCATATAATGGGTGATTTCAATAAATTAATAGTGTATTACTTCTACCCTCACCTAGAATTGAATGAGAATGCTTATCACTTCAGAAGGGTAAATGATTGCTTTGTTTATTTTGTCATTCAGTTATTTGAAAAGGAACTATTCAACATAACAATATTAGTTATGGACACTATAAAGATATCAAGATGAGGAAATTAATTCATATAGTTCCCAACCTTTAGTTATTTTAGAATTAGTGGTTACAAAGAGTCTTCTTATATACTCCCATTATATGTTAGTGATAATTAGGTGTTGATGGAATTGGTGAGATAACTTGTTGAAACACATAAGTTCCTAACAAGCTAATATAAATTAGGAATCAAATTTCCAATCTCAATTGGTAAGTATACTTGTCCTTCATTGGTAAAGGCCAAGATAGTTGAATAATATATGTCACGTAATAGCTTTAATATGTTTGAAACTTGGTTTGTATTTGACAATAAGGGCTTAATTGATCAAAATATTGGATCTTTATATCAACATCTTCCATATTTTGAAGAGTATTAGATGGATTGTGATGATAAGAAAGTAGCGAGGATCAAGGACTATTCATAGTTTACCATGAAATGAATAGTCAAATTTGGCATAATGAAAGTGCCAAAGCAGTTGGTAGATGATGAGGTCACATTATACCCCATTTTTATGAAATAAAGTGTCATGACAAAGCCATTACCTTTAGTCTATTGGAATAAAATGGAATCTATTTCTCTCAAAAGTATAACAAGAGTGGTACTTGATAGAAATCTTAGGTGGTTGAAGAACAAAGGAGTGGATGTTGAAAATGTTAATTTCCTTACACCTCCTAGGGAAGATGAATTTGGTAGCTTCTACAAGAAACAAGATGAATCAGAAAAGATAGATTGAAATAGTTCTAAATGGAGAACCCCTGATGATAGAATAAATGCATGAACCTGAAGCTATTGAATAATATATTCAACCACAAAAAACTATCAATCTAAATATAAAGAGGTTAGGTGAAAATGTCTCTTTTCTCCTAAAATTTCAATTCTTCAAGAGGTTCCCATTGATAATTTTCTATTTTCTCAAGAACTGGTAGAGAACACAACTTAATAATTCATGGTTTTAGATGATACAATGTTCCATATTTCACCTACTTTCCCATTGCAAGAGATCGCTTATATCTCTTCATCTTCTCCCTCGAATCTTGAATTGCCTCTCATCTCCTCTCCAAGAATTCCTATTAATACAATAAATACACAAGAACAAATAGAAAAATCTTTCCAAGGTACCCCAACTGATAAAACACCTTCTTTGATTCTAGTTAGGCTTATTCCACCAATCTTAACTTTTGTCCCATTGCCTTCCTCAAGCATGACAACTTTAGATTGGTTATCCACAATAATGAAGAAAACAAGAAAATTTGTTGAACCTGAGGAGATAGAGTTTGGAACTTTGACAATTGCTTTCTCAAAGAGGTTGAAGAAAGTAAAAAAGTTTCAAGAATTTTAATAGATGAAAAAAGAGAAAAATATGCAGAAGTGGCCATTCCTGTGATTGAAATGGATAAGACAAAAATCAACACTAAGGTCAAGAAGTTGAATTGTCCTCTTGTCAATGACAAAGATCAAATTAAGAATTTTATTTCAATTGAGACCATTATTAGAGAATTCAAAGAGATAATTTAGGACACTGTCAATCCCACACATGCATTTGGACATGAAAAACTTCACTAGTTAGCCAAATATCAAGTAAATGTGGATAATCTAAACATGAAGACAAATAGTCTCTAAGGCAAGATTCAATAAATTAAAGAGTTGGACTACTTAGCGGGCATTGCCTATAGGTACATAGATGGATTAGATGAAGATTTGATTAGGTAATTTATCCAAAGGTTTGACGAATTCTTAAAAGGGAAAAATTTTCAATACAATATCAAGAGGAATGAAGAATTATTTTTAGGCTTTTTGCATTTTCTTCTCTTGTTTATTTGTGCCTAATTTTTATTGTTGCACTCTTTTTCCCCTTGTAAATGTATATTATCATTCTAAAAATTGTCATTGTAATTTTTCCAAATTGATTTTTAAAGTTGTGTAAATTGATAATGTGATTTTAAAAGAAGTGCAAAATCCCCAAATGATTTTCTCAAGTGTTGTTAACTGCTCAAAAAAAATTTGCACCATTTCAAGTTGTAATTTCTTGTTGGTGTTTTTGCAACTCTATAAAAAGGAAAAATAGGTGGTTTTCCAACCCAGCCACCCATTTTAGCTTATAAATACAAGTTAGGGATTCATATGATGGGTTATAAATAGATAGATTTTTGGCAAAGCTTTGTAAAGGGAGATCAGACATTTTACTCTTCAAAAATCAATACAAAAAGGTGTTCCTAAATATTGTGTTAGTAATATATTTTGAATTATGTCTTGTACATAATTAAAAGTATCATATTTTCATTACCATTGTTACAAATTTAAAATTGTTAAGAATAAGAAATTAGATTACAATTGTAATTTATATTCCCAAACACATGTGAAAATCTCAATGGAATAGAGGCATGGGTTAAATTTGACAGTCACCCTTACCTGTCAAGGTTTTTTTTTGTGATGGTTTTTAAACTAATGTTACCTTATGTATAAAATTCATTTCTCATTTTTGACTTTCATGATTTTCACATAAATACAAAAATATATATTTTCATAATCACACACAACAAAAAAAAAAAATATATATATATATATATATATATATATATATTTATTTATTTATTTATTTATTTATTTATTTAAAATACCTTAGTTGATTAGTTAGGAGAATTAGGAATAAATGCAACTAATTAGGAGAATTTATGAAATGATTAGTTAAAACATAGTAGAAATGAGATGTATATAAATTTAAAAAACAAAATTATGTCATACCAATATTTATTTATTTTTTATATTGATTAATTAAAAAATTAAAAAAAAAAGGAGTGCACAGAACATACCAATATATGTCAATACACAATAATGGAATATATATATATAGTAATGATCTACATGGAAATTCTATTTTTTCAAATCGATTATGGAAAAAAATGAATTTAAAACAATGTATATTTGATTTTTTAATTTGGGTGGTGCATAACATACTTGAAGGTTGAAAGTGCCCAGGATCTTATGGCTACACTTGATCTCTATTTTTTTGAATGATTGATTGTTAGAATAATTATAGATAGGTCATAGGATAATGTACATAAAATCTAAGGAAAGTGATGGCTAAGGGTATCATGACTCTAGAAGAATCTGTCTTTGAGAACCAGAATAAAGATAGTTAGGCCCTGAAAATAGATATCCAAAGAAATAAAGCAATAAGTTCATATTCGATAAAGATATGAAGCTAAAAAAGACCTCAAACAAGGGTTGCATTATTCATAGCATAATTTTGGGAGTTAAAGCAACATAATAGAACTTATAGGTTACTTATAGGTTGAAGGTGCATCAACACTTGATGGCCAAAAACCAAGCATTTGTGACACCAAGAGAGATTAGATTAAGAAACAAATAGTAAACCTATACGCACTCAGGTTACTCCCTCTGTTCCATGTAGATTGGAGAATTCAGACTACAAGATAGCTCAGGAGAATAAATATTTTATTATTTATGTGCATTCAAAGATGATGATAGGCTAAGTTATGACAACACTCAGCCTAAAATTATGTAGTGAGAAACAATAGTACTATTGGTGACTTCATTAGTTGGACATGGAATCATGTTCTCTCTCTCATCCACTAAACACCACCTTATGACCTTTATCCTCCATCACCACTCCTAGTCTCCCATAGAGTTAGGAAGAAGGATACCCACAAAGTTAGCTAGCAGTTGATAAATAGTGTTAGGTAAGGTATGTCCTAAGCTTCTCTTTATGATTAAGCATGTGTGAAGCTAGTAATCAATTATTATACGAAGTAGTGGTCTAAATTCATTTATACCCATATAATAAATGTAAGCCCAAGCCCAAGGCATGGGTAGATAAAATTCATCCAACGATTCTCTATAACTTCTTTACTTAGCTTCATTCACTCAGTAATAGCCTATAGCTATCGTATGTAGCTAAGTGAATCATGATACAAATTGGTAATGATGTGATCAGATCGTTGATTCATTGATAAATTGATAATAGATATGAATTAATGAGTAGTTGAGAATTGAAGATATCAAAATCCTCCTCGAATCTTCCTGACAGCCATTTGTAGCTTGTAGGCATTTGTTTTAGACTTAAAAAATTAATTCAATCCTATAATTGGCCAACTTCCAAGTGAGCAGCTAGTAGTAGGCTTAGGTTGTGGTCATTGAAATTTGGTATAATCATAGCCTGTAGGTTCTAGGCTAGTGCGATGCCATGGGCAAAGTCTACCTGGCACCTACCTAAGGATTTATAATATAAAATGGGAATTTTTTCAACCTAAACATCATAATGATAGTTTCTATAAAAATTTCTCCATCCATTAATACGTTTCAAATTTTTTTAATTATATTTTAGGAGTAAAATGATTAAAAACACCTAAACAGGCATCAAATTTAACCCCTGAATAGAGGAAATATATTTGTATATTTTGTTAGAAAATAGAGAAGGTTATTTATTTATGTTATCAAAGTTAAATAGTTCTCTAGCATATGTTTCATATCCCTAAGGATATGATTATGTCTTTTCAATTCATTGAATGAGAGAGATTTTCTCCCTCTGAAAGTCAAATTTTCTCTCAACATTTTTATTTAGTCTCAACTTTTAACTTGATGAATTTTTTTCCAAAAATTGCTTCCTTCTTTCTATCTCTATTTCTATACATATTACTTTCTAAAAACACCTTTTCATACTTTCAAGTTAAAAGTACTACCCCATGATTTGCATTCCTTTATTTTTAAATATTTCTTGCTTTCCTATTTTGGATTTCAATAAAGGTAGCTTAACCTATTAATAAAAGAGGGAATTTATTCCCACATTGTTGATGTGAAGTCATTGGTTTATCCTCTTGACAAATTTTTATGCCAACAAATCGATATTTGCATGATGCAATAAAGTAGGATTCACCCCCAATAGATCATGAGTGGGAATGCCATGTCAATGATTATTGTAACTACCCCCATGAGTGGGTGAATTTGAATTTTCACTTTATTTCTAACTCCTTAGGTTTACATGCCTATTTAAGATCAGCTCTTATGCCATAATAAGGGTTGGCTCTTTATGGATTGTGAAAAGGAGACATACAGAAGTAGACATTTTCTTGCTTTCTTAGGATAATCTTCTCATGTTTCTTATTTTATCTTGTTGTTACATAGTTATTGTCTTAATCTTATATAATTGTATGAATTTCAATATATTATTAATTAAAATGAAAATTATGATAACTATAATACTATTAAGTCTGTATGGTCATTCTCTATGAATTTTAATTGTAATGATGCCCTTCTTTCTTACAGTTACTCTCCCTCCCAGACTCTTCTACCCTCTTTAATTGGAGTTGTGCTAATGTTGTCTCAATTTAAGATTGGTCTTATGGGATTCATTCAATTATATAATTTTAGGTTTACTGATGTTTACAGCAAGCACTTTATCTCTTTACCTTTAATCTTTTGCTCTTTCTTTATAAATAGGTTAATCTAGGAATATAGCAATCTGGATTGAATGGTTTATCTTGATTGCTTTATAATTATATCAAATGTTTCTCACTATTCTTGCATTATTGGACATGATAAGCTGATGAAAAAATTCATCTTTTGAAAGGAAATAAATCATGTAAGCATGACCTCTATTGAATAACTTAGAGTTAATTATTCTATTCTAAAACATTAAATTAGTCCCTTAACATGGACTAGTTCACATTAGCTAACTAAGTGAAGATCAGCATACCAAGACTTGGTACATTTAGACCTTGGAGATGTATTTTATTTGTGGGATATTCCTATTTTAAGGAGAAGTCAGGGATTAATAAACCCTTTGTCTAATTGTTGGATGCATTTCAAAACCTACATCAACACTTTTGTGCTAAATTTTAGTTCATTTAGATTCACCATGAAAATGTACCATCTAATTTTGTCAGAACACTTAGAAGGATGTTTCTCCTTTCGTGTTGAGAATTAGATGTTGAAACTTTGTGAGGTCATACATCCTAACACTTACAACATCTATAACAAATTTTATACCATTTGGACTTATTTTAAAAAGTATCAATTACTTCTTTTAGGTTGTGACTATGACACTTTACAAGATGGATATTCACCTATGATAAGAAATGAATGATAAAACTTAGTGAGATAATATACCCTAACTTAAAACCTCTACACCAAATTTTAGATCATTTGGGGTCACCATGGAATCCTACCATCTAATTTTGTCAGATCACTTGTAAGGACATTCTCCTATATTAATAATTGGATGATTAAATTTTTTGAGACAATATTACATGATTCTTGAAACATACATTCCAAATTTTAGATAATTTGGAGTTGCATCAGTAATCTCTTGTCTATTTATGTCAGACTATGTCATTTGTTTAGTGTGCAACACTTGGAAAGATGGTTCTCTTGATGCAGTAAGAATTGGATTTCTAAATTTTGTGAGTTGATATAAAATGTAGTTTGAAAGTTTTATTTAAAATTTTAGGTCAATTGGATAAACTACGTTAATATTATGATGCTTTTGATAACCATCATTTTACCTAGAAATGTCACCTAAGTACCAAGGTGTCTTTACTGATAGTTAGGTGTTGATCCTAAAAATTGAAGGCTACCTAAATATTATATATTTTTTGAAATTTAAGGGAAATTTAAGAGACACCCCATGAATCTAGGGATGTTAGAGGAATACATATATTTGTTCAGATAAATTAGTTTAAAAAGTGAGCAAGATATTATGGGTAGCAAGTAGAGTAGAGTATAGCAAAATAGAGATATTTCCATTTTTCACATTTTTATCTATCAAATAAGACTATATGGTAGTGTGATGTACATTATATTATCCAACCATTATAATTATTTAATTAATGAGAATCCAAAGTTTTTAAGTGTTGTTATTATATGCATGTTTGGTCTAAATTTATGTCTTGGTATGAATGAATATCTAAGCATCATATAATTTTAGGTTGTCATTAGGTGGGTACCCTATAGGTGTTTTCATATGGATAATACATGTTAAACTAGTTAATTATCATACTCAAACATCTATATATTATCAAATTGGTATTCATGTCTCCCAGATAGAATTGTCACTCAAATGGTACTAGAATTATGATACCATCTAAACTTGATGGTTTCATCCAAGTAATGGTCACATTTTAAATTTAAATCACTCATATGGGTTAGTCCATATGTTTAAAATTTTGGTGGCATGATAATTTACCCAAAGAGTCTTATGTAAATATAAAATATGTGTAATAATCTTATCTATCTATTAAATAACTATTAAACATATTCTAACACTTACATTTTCAAAGGCACTACCCTATTATTTCTGATTCTACCATCAATCATAATGAGTAGGTCCTAGCCAAGTCTAAATCACCTCAAGCCTAAGACAAATTTGTCATTTTTGAACTACCAAAAAATATATTATAGGTTTCATACATTCAAGGAGTATTATTTTACACATTCACCTATCGAGAAAAATTAAATGCAATTTGACTTCCCTCTTCAGAGTATTGGATATGTAGGTAACACTTGGACATTCAATGTGGAGTGGTTGGATTTAGATTAACCCACCTTTATTCCCCTTTTATAGGTCTAAAACTAATGTCAATAAGGGATGTAGGGTTTCAAGAGAATTAATATAGATTTTGCGGTCTTGCATGCATAGTTAGACCTTAGGATCATACACACATACATAACAAAAGTAGTTGAAGTAGCTTATACTAGAACATAAAATAAAGATGTATAGAAATATAACCATCAAAATTAGAACAAAATGATGGATGGTAGTGACCAGACACAAATAATGGTGTTCAAGAGAGATATAAACTCCAACTCTTGATCTAAGCATCTCATGGTCTGATTCCAGTTACCCTACCTCCTGCACATAGTTTCAATCCTACACATAACAAAATAATTTTAAGTATTGTATACTCTTTAGTAATTTACGTATTTGAAAAATTCAATTTTAAATTTAGCTTCAATCTTTTAAATTTAGATATATGCTTCATTGTAATACATAATAATATGAATTACTTACATTAGTTTATATTTGATTAGGGTTAGCATTAATCCAAAATAGAGTAAAATAATAAGAGATGCTTGGTTAAACATCAACTAATGGTCTATCATGCTAACATATTCATGATTAAACAAACTAAAATGAAGGTTGAGGAGTAAAATTAACTATTCAATAATTTTAGTCAAAATGGAAAGGTTTGTTTGTCAAATATGAAGGGGTGTTAGGCTGCATCTTGGCCTAATTTAGAATCCAAATCAGGTTTATGTGACTAACCTTAAATAGAGTTCACATTAGTATCTCTATAATGCCAAGTCTTTATCCTATTATCTTGCCTTTTTTTATAATAAACATGAGCGGGCCAAGTATCCATATCCTTAAAAATAGGGTTTGGGATGCATTATCTTTTGAACTGAGTCATCGTAGAACATTGTAAAATTATTCTTGGTGTGGATTTTAATGCCATCTTATCTAAAAAAGATAAAAATAAATATATGAACCATGTCACACATTTTCATTTGAATTTTAAAGTATTTGTGAAGCATAAATCCCTACTTGATATTGAACCCAAGCAAGGTTTGTTTACTTGATTAAATATAAGGCAACGCTTTAGTAACATAACTGGACATTTTGATAGATTTCTTATCAGTCCCAAATGGATGGAATCAGATTTTATTTCAGAGTTTATTTCCCTCCCTATCCTAGGAATAAACCAATACCTAATTACTATTTCAATTGTGGATGATTTATATCTATCTAATTATTATTTTTTAATTTGAGTTAATCTAGCCTAGGGATCCAAGCTTGATTACAGAAATGGAAGGATGGTGGGATGCTAACCCCAAATGTTAGGGGTTTGAAAATTTTCATTTGGAAAAACAAACTCTCCCATGTTAAAGTGTGCCTAAAATTGTGGAACAAAACTCATTTTAAGAACTTATTTTCTTAAAAATAAATAGTGGGGGTGGAATTAGTTACTTTGAATGAATAAGTTTTTAGGTTGGGATGGATACGGATACTTATCTTTAAAATAAAATATCACCAGATAATATTGAGAAGATTCAAAAATGGTATAAATTTACCAGAAGATAAAATCAAAGGAATGTTGGCTCAAAGATGGAGATAAAAACACTCACTTTTTCCATAACTTTGTTTATTCCAAGAGCAATTCTAATCAAATTTCCACTATAAAATCTAGGGATGGGAGATTGCTTGAATCCATCTTAGATATCATATTTTAGGAATTAAACTTATTTGAAATCCTACTAACTAATAAATATGCTTTCAATACCTAGGCCCCTTTTTTGGAGTATATACCCAAGTTTTTTATAGATGAATAGAGCAAACTACTTTTGTCCTAGTTTTCCTTGTAAGATGTCAAAAAGGCACTTTTTTTAATGCATTGGTATAATATTTATGGTTAATATGATCTTACATCATCCTTTTACAAAAAAATTGACACATCATGAAGATTGAGGTGGTCACTGTTGTGGAGAAATCTTAAAAAATAAGGAAAGTGTTATAGGATCTCTATTGCACATTCATCTCTCTCATTCCAAAGAAGGAATAGACTTTAGCTTTAGGGGATTTTAGACACATCTTATTATGTAAAACCATCTATAAAATAATATCTAAATCTATTGTTTTTCATCTAAAAACCTTATTTCATAATATGATATCTTTTATGTAAGGTGGATTTATCCCCAGCAGGTTGATTTTGGATGGGATTGTAATCACTCATGAAACCATTCATTCTTTGAAATTCAACCATAAAAGAGGTATTCTCATTAAATTTATTATTATAAAATCCTATGAAAAGGTAAATTGGTGTTTACTCATGTTGGTGTTGGATAAATTTGTCTTCTCTAGGATGTGTGAGGGGATTTTCAACTTCATCTCGGGATGAAGATTCTTAATGCTTGTTAATGACAACCCAACTGGATTTTTTTAGCCTACTAGTAGTTTGAGGCAAGGTGATCCACTCTTACCTTATTTATTCATTCTATTGGAAAAATATCTGGGTTGATCAATATTTATTTCTTATTCTAGTAATGATATCCATGTGATTAAATCTATAGATCAAATGGAAGCCTTCTCCCATAAGTAATGCGTAGATGATATTATTCTCTTTGGAATAGTTTAAAAGTATGAGGCTAAATCTTTTAAGAGTATTTTTTAATCTTATGTTATGGCTCTTGGATAAGTGATTAATGAATAAAAGTATTATATTTTCTTCTTTAAACTTGCCATCATTTGAAAAACAATTTTATTTGGATATTAAGATTCAAAATTGGGTCCCTACCTCATAAATACTTGGGTATTCCTTTGTTTATCTATGTTGGTAAAGTTTCTCACTAGAAAAATATGATTTCTTCCTTTCAAGCTACACTCATCTCTTGGAGAGTTCAATGGCTCACTTTTGGTTGGTCGCATCATCTTAACTAAATCTATTTTGAATGATTTATGAATATTTATGATGAGTATCGTAAAATTCTTGGCTAGAATTTTAGTAAAATTAAACTAAACTATGTAGGATTTTTCTAGTAAGGCATAAATAATAAAATAAATGTTTGGTTCCTCAACTAGGACAAAGTGTGTCTCCCAAAATCTCAATGAGGATTTGGTATAATAAATATAGATTTTATAAATGGGATTTTAGGAGATAATATTGTCAAGAATATGTACTCTCACCCTCAAGAAAAATGGATCAAGTTGATATAATTAAAATATCAAAACACTTTAGATGTTAAAATAATATTAACCACAATTGATCCTCCTTAAGGATCACATATATGGAATTTTTTGATGTTGTGTTGGCCCATCATAAATGAACACATTTCATGGGAAATCATATTGGGAAACAAAACAAACTTTTTTTTAGGACTTGTGGAATGGACACCTTCACCTTGCATCGCTTCCTGAATTAATTGAAAGTGGAGAAATTATCTCAATATATTGGGGAAGAAAGGTTAAATATTATATAAAAGGGTGGAGCATGATATAAACCATTTTCAATGGAAATATGTTACTATCACTCCTATTCCTTGGGGCTAGAGATGATTTCTTAAGTGATACTTTCTTTTTGGTAAATCCATACCAACTGCAAAGATAATGTTATTAGATGGACAACAATAAAAATTGGGAGTTATTTTGTCAACCTTGGCTATAATGAGTCTTCAAGATCCAATGATATTATTAATGGACATTGAGTAGTGTGTTGGTATAAGGTTTGCCTACTAAAGGCATTGACTTTTTCATGGCTTACTATCCAATGAAATATTCTCACTTGAGATCATTTTAAGTTAATGGGATTTTTTAGCCACTCTAGGCATTGTCTTTGTTTGAAAAATGAAGAAATGAAAAACCATATCCTATTTATTTACCCCTTAGAAAGTTTTGGTGGGATTTAATATGCTTAAATATTGGTTAGAACTGGGATACTATAGCTTCTCTCAAAATTAAATTCCAATCTTGGCTTGCCCTTTACCCTATGGATGTTTTTGCTTGATATCGACATGCAATGCATTTATCCTCATCTAAATTTTCTTAATTACAAGGAATAAAATTATTTGTCATGGATAATTAACCTTTTTTTAATAAATCATCAACACAATTAAGGTTTTTATCTCTAAAAATTTAATGTCCAATGCTTTGTCATCTCATGTAAGACTCTTAGCTTAAGACATGTGTATTTTAAATATAATATATTATTCTCTTCTTCACCTATTAATGGGTTAAGGGTATATATCTCTGGTAGTAATGAGGGTAGAACATTACATTCAAAATGGATCCCTTCTTAGCTAGGGCTCTTCAAACAAAATTTTGAATGGGTTTTTAAAGGAAACCTATAGGCTTCTAGCGTAGGATTTTCATAAGGGATTTCACTGGGTCTCTCATAAGGGTAGCCTCCCAGAGGTTTTTGGATGGAACTAACAAAGAATCTAAAGCTTAATCTTTGGCTATGAAGATTCAATCTACTAAATTATGTCACATTGATAGGTTAATCATTGAATTAAACTCCATGATTATAATAAAATTCTTAAAAAATATGGGTTCTCAATACTAAAAATTAAAAAACATTATTCAATCAATCTTGTCTCTTCTAGATGATTTCTTCTCATATAAAAATCAACATTATTATCATGAGGCTAACGGAATGGAAGACCTATTGGAGAATTTATAAAATGATCAACATGTGAAAATCACTATGGTTAATGTTTTGTAAATTTGGTTGGGCTTGGAAGAGTAGTGAGAAAGGGACCTTCCTCATCTGGCTCACTCAAAAGTCTTCCTTTGTTTTGATTTCCATTGTAGGGGTATAGTCCCCATTTTCTAGTTTAGCATAGGTTGCCTATTAATTGTTAGTTATCTATAGACTCTATAGTTATATGTCTCAAAGCTACTACAAATGTAATAATTATTTTTTGATTTGACTATGATGATCAAGGGACCCATACAAATCCTATTCATGGATAAAAAAAATTATGTGGTAAAATAAGGTTTTTTGTCAAATTGTTGGAAATGTGTTGTGACATATAATTTGATTGGGTTTGGTATCATTTAAGATCTTGACGATAGTAAATGACAATGTATCTTAATTCTATGATGAATGTTGGGTGAATATTTTATCGTCAACTAACTGATGACAAAATGGGTATATCAACCACAGCATAGGGAGATTTACACCATGAAAAGTGTGGGTTTACCAGATCTAGACAAGGTAAATCTCTCCTCTCATCAAGGGGAGGTTCCCTATAGATACTCACGCGCTATATGCATATATATAATTAAGTAGAAAATAACACATGGGGGTAGTATAACAGCATCTACCTCTCTTTTTTCAGAGGTAATGTACAAAGAACAAAAAAGGGAAAATCCTGGCCTTAAGCTAATAACACTCCTCTTTTTTCAGGAATGATATTAAACAGAGAGCAAGAAATCACCTGAAGTAACAAAGTCCACAAGAATGTTCACGTGAGCACAAAGTCTTCCGTAACTTCTTTCACCGATTCAGAACAAGTACAATCGTAGAGTAAAGTGAAGCACAAAGTCTTCACCTGAAACTACAAAAGATAACTGAATCTCAAAGGTAAAAGTAGCACAAAGTCTATCTTCTACCCTCTAGAAGCACCCTTAGATAATATAAACACACCCACTTTGCTTATTAAATCAGATGAATAAGATATTACCAAGAAAAAAGACATAAAAACTATTTTCTAAATAACATAGACAATCTCAACACAAAGTCTGAAATAACCTGCTTCTCATTCATTCAACAAAATATGATTTACAAATTTGAGCACAAAGTCTCAAAAGTTACTTCAATTTCAGTTGAGTATTTGCTATTAATTTTTCCAAGCCAATTTACAAATGAGGTCTCCACTATATATAGGGATAAAAACCCTCAAAAAGAGAAAATAATAAAATATACAAAATATCTCGGTCAAAGATGACTCATCTTTGACTTTTAGATATTTTTCCAAAATATTTACATGTAATTACATTTTTTAAAATTGCATGCACTTTGCACAAAATAGAAGTGCATAAGGAGAGAAGAAGAAAGAAAAGAAAAGAGAGAGAGAGAGAATCAGTTCTAGCTGCCAGGTTTCTTCAGATGAGCATCGTACATGATGATAGATGCCTAAATTCCTATGATGTCTAGCGCAGCTACGTTTTTGAAGATGATTCTTGCTCTGATTAATGCATCTTTCAATGCTATGATGGCTTTAGCATGGCCAGTTAACCTGGATTTCAGATTCTCCAAAGTTAACTGAGCATCTAGAATGCTGTCCATTGAAGACATTGAGAATGATTTTTCTTCAAAATCTTTTCGAATCATCTCCTTGAAATTTTGAATCATCTCTTCTGCCGAAAGGAATTGATGGTCCTTAGAGGTCAAGTCGCACTGCAGCTCTTCTAATTTATTTAGTAGGCTCAAGTCACTCTTTTCACTAGCTTCCTTGAAAGCTTTAAAATCATCAATTAAGTCCTTGAGTACTTGGATTCTGAAGACCAGTGATTCCTTGATCTCAACATAGGAGTCCTTGTTGGAAATGACACCGATAGACATCAGGGTGATCTTGAAATTTTTCATTTCTTCCATCTACCGAGATCTTTCTCCAAGCTGTCAATATCCTGAGAGATAAAGAGGACAAAATCATCTACCTGTGCTTTCACTTTTTTCATTTTACCTATCCTTTCTACCACCTCTGACAACAAAAAAACTCCCTGAGTATGCATCCTTTTGATATAGTCCTCCAGGACTTTTCCCTTTAAATAAGTCTTTTCTGCCTTTTGAATGACTGAGTCATCCACTGAGAAGGCCTCTAGAGTTGCTGCTTCAGGAGGAAGAGTGAACCTTTTGATCACTACCATCAGCTGCTCTATTATGGCTTTGTAATGATCCTTCATCTCTTTTTCTCTATCAAATTTTTGGACCATAATGTCCATGGCAGCCTGAAGATCACTTTTTGCACCTTCATGAGTAACTTTACCAAGTTTAACATGAGACATGGAATAGCTACTCATCTCGAAACCCTCAAGGGTTGCATCTTGTGGGGGCCTGGCCATTTCCAAAAAATTTTGCCCTTTTTCCTCGACTAATTTGGAGAGGATTCTGGGCCTCTTAGGAGCCTTTGCTTTCACTGGCACTATTTTGCCAAAGTCAAACTCATCTGGTGAGATGGCCATCTTCTTTCTTTTCGACGTGAAAGTAGACATCCAAGACAAGAGAGAAGTACCTATTGTGGCAATGGTTGTCTTTACTGGTGTTACTGTAGCAACTTCCACACTGCTAGTGGTGACATTAGTTGCAGTTAAAGTGACCAGCAAAACTGCACCAATTATTGATTATGGCTCGGGTACAGAGCTTGTTGGAAAGGTGAAAGGAGATGATAGACTTGGAATGGATCCAGAAGAGCGAAGGGAACCTCTGAAAGGACCTTGAGGATCACCAAAAACAACCTTGGAAGGAGAAGCAGCTCCGAAAAAGGGAACACTAATTGGGGAGATAGGAGAAACGGGCACCACAAGAGATTGAGGGGGAGAAGGAGAGGCGCTCTGGATCGGCTACACTTGTTCTTGCGAGAGTGGAGACCCAACACTTGGTTGTTCTGATGGTTGATCCTCTATCTCCATGGGCTGAGTTGCCTGTGCCTGTGGGCTTTGTTCTTTAGTTCCTTCAGCTACCATTTTAGGCCCTTGGGTGGTCTTAGGCTTTTTAGATACAAAGATGATTCTAGGCTTGTGAGGCCTAGAAGGAGAAGGGACATCACCCTTATTTTTGGTTCTGTTCTCTACTTTTCTCTTCAATTCTGCCTAGTATTCAGCCTCTAAACCCGTAACGAATTCTTTCAAGGTGATCCCTTTGGCTGCTAACCAATCATTGGTGTTAGCCAATATTGGTTCAAATCTTTTTCTTAGAGAAGTCAACTCCTTCTAAGACCACTGAATTGGAGGGAGAGGGGAACCAGCAACCTTTTCTGCCAGATACTTGTTATTTATGATGTTCCCATCATCAATTAGACCAGATGGGATCTCTGCAAGCTCGAGATATTCTATCTGCTCCAGTGTTAGAAGGCAATAGTCCATTTCTCTAATCTCTTTGGCCATCCTCAGGTCCACCCAGATATCCTCAATCATGGGTTCGTGGGACTGAGTTTTCCTTCTGATCTTTTCTTTGACTCCCCTGTAGTCAAATTTCTCCCGTCTCTTGAATGGCTTGATAGTAACCATCTGCATTTCTATTTCCATGACCTTGGCTTTGGTTGATGTAGCAACTTAAAACCTGCCAATTTGGATTGAAAACTTGAAACTGGGTCTCTTAAGTTCCATCTGTTTAGTATGCATGACAACCAGTTGTCAGCAAAGTTCCATTAGAACTAATTTGTCTGAAGGGAACTTAGGGAGCATATAGGGGTAGCCTTGGTAAAAACCAACCCAAAGATAGCAAAAAGTGGAGAACTGGAGAAACATGCAGCCATAATCATTTACCACTGCCCAGACCTCATCTGATATTCTCTTTTGCTCGAGCTGAGGATCAAAGAGACACAAGAATACAGTAAAGAATGCATCATTTACTCATTTTAAATGGCGTGTTGACCCCTAAAGCATCAGCTGAGGATAATATGAGTAGACTGGGGTGGTCTTTCTATCTCCTATTGTAGTTAATCCTGAGAAAGACCGCATGGCAGTAGCTATGTAAACCAGGTATGAAGTCATGTAGAACTTGAAGGAAGTCTGTACCCTAGTTAACTGTTCATGGAGAGCATTGTTGATTTGCTCTCCCCAAAAGATGGTTTGCTTGCCCTAGAGAATGATCTTGACGAATGGATACATCCATTCATGGAACTGTGAAGAAGACGGGAGACCCCGTACTCTGCTGAGAAGGGTGATCAAGTCACCAACTTCCTCGACAAAATCACTCTTTGGAAAGTTCTTTGGCCACCTGGAGAGGCTGGTCCTAAGGGTCTTCAGCCACTTGTAGTTTATAACTTTATTTGCCCTTTCAAGGTCTTTATCATATTCCTTTTGTGCATTTTCAAAGTTGATTTGGTTTACTTCGGTGGCTGGAGGGCACAAAAAAACTTTGTCAATAAAATCAAGGTCCAATCGAATTATCATGTTACCGCCGGTGTCTAAAACTGATCCGATCTCTTTGTTGTAAAAATGTGTGCATTAGAAGATGAACTCAGCATGATGTGCTGCTACCGGAAAGGCGGCCACCAGGTGGATGTTGCTCTCAACGATCCTCTTTATCCCAGTGCTGGGATTTGTTGCCTTGGTTCACGCCAAAAACTCAGCCATGTCTACGTGGCCGATCTCGGTGTCCTGAATGTCATTGACATTCGAAGAGACTGATGTGGGTGGGAAGACACCCTGGTACTTATACTTCATAGTTTTCACTTTCTTGGGAGATGCTTTCGTCATGGAGAACGATCCTGACTGGATGGGAGATGATGTGTAGGAGTTTGCTGAAGGTGCTGCAGTCATGAACACAGATGAGAGAAAATTGGATGAGAGAGGGAAAGCGCAATTTAGGTGATATTGGTTACTGGAGGTCACTTAAAAAGGTCAGGATGGAAGAAGGAATGAAATAATGAGGAGAAAGAGAAAGAAAGGGACAATTCAGAAAATTCCTGGGAGTTGAAAAAAATTAGAGGAAAAGATGTAGAGGCGGCAAAAATCACCGCCCATGCAGAAAGTTGGAGAAAATGGGGTAAGGCCAGTGAAAATCACCGCCCTTGCAGTTAAAAAAAATGCAGGGGCGGTGATTTTTGCCACCCTTGCAGGCATGGAAGAAGAGGCAGGGGCGGTGAAATTTGCCACCCCTGTATTTTCAATTAGAAAATCATGCAGGGGTGGCGAAATTCACCACCCTTACACGTGGAGGGAAGAAAAAAAATGTGGGTGGCAAAAAATGCTGTTCGCGTGAGTTTTTGAAAGAAACCCGCGGGTAGAGGAGGGAAAAAGAAACATCCACAGCGAGGAGAGGAGGGACGCAGGTAGAAAGACGTGGGCAAGGAGGAAAGAAGAAAATAAACAAAACAACATATAACAACCTAACACTAAGCAAAACATAGAAAAGAAAAGAAAAGAAAATAAATGCCAAAAATGAGACCAACCTGAGAAATCGTGCACACCACAAGGTTGAATTCGCAAAAGCATGCTTCGAGTCGATCACCAAATGATCCAGACGCAAAGATCAGGAGGAGAGGAGGAAGCAATGAGGAGAATGAGGCTCAAATCAGTTTATATGGGGTGAAAAACCCACCCCAACAACCCACTATGCGTGGCCATAAATGTCGTGCACAAAAATCGAGACGTGCAAGGGCGGCAAAATTTTTTGCCCTTGCATGTTTCGGTTCATCCTTGCAGGGGCGGTGAAATTCACCGCCCTTGCATGCCAAAGAGTAGGGGTAGAAAATTTTTGTGCCCTTGCAAGAAAAAGTGCAGGGGCGGCAAAATTTACCGCCCTTGCTCAAAAATAATGGAAATGTAGAGGCAACAAAAAATACCGCCCCTGCGGGGAAAATGAAAGAAAAGACTAACTCTAGAAGGAGAGTCTGGGGGAGGGAAAACTTGGCCGGGATGAGATTGTAATCACTTTCACGTTCTGAGGCCAAGATAAGAATGAATTCAAAATTTGTCTTGAAAAATAAACTTAGAGAGATGAAAAATGAAACGAACAAGTTTCGTAGGAGGTTGTTCCCAAAAATGAGCTAAGCTAATTTTGGAAACAATGGCTGGCTCCTGTTGGGGAACTTCCACTGATCAAAATGATTAGCAGGAGTAGAAACTAGTCTCTAAGTGCCTTCATCCAAGCCATTGGGCTACGGAGTCAAGCGAAAAAAAATGAAAGAAAAACAGACAACATAAAAATAGTACATATATACAAATAGACTTATCTGAGCTTCACAGATTGAACACCTTGAGATGCTATCCGCTATGAGGTAGTGCAAATGGTGTTCCATTTTTGTATTCCAATAAGAAGCTGGCCTTACCACAGAGTTGTCGAATGATGAACGGGCCCCTCCACAGGGAGTTGAATTTGTCGTGCATCCCTTTTGGTTCTCGCCTCTTGTCTCATAACAAGACTTGATCTCTGACTTGGAATTCATGCATTCTAGCTCTCTTATCAAAAAGTGCTTTCACTCGATCCTGATGTCCTATGATCTAATCCACTACCATAACTCATTATTCATTCAGCTCGGTCAGACACATGATTCGTTTGTCAACTGAGCTTTCAAAAGTTGAGTCTTCGATTGCTTTGCTTAAGGTGAGCACTGGTAGTTCAAGGGTGATGGGGATTTCAGCATTCAATCCATACAAAAGCTGAAAAGGGGACATACCTATAGCCCTTTTGGGTGTTATCCTGTCGGCCCATAAAGCATCATACAAAGCTTTGTGCCATGTTCTCTGATTATCATCCACAAACTTCTTGATAATCGTGACTAGGTTCTTGTTACTCGATTATGCTTGGCCATTCCCTTGAGGAAAATAGTCTGAAGTGTGGGATAAGATAATCCCATAATGGAAACAAAATTGAGTAATTTTGTGCGACCAAAAATAGGCCACATTATCTATTATGATCTTGAGTGGAACCCCAAATCTGGAGATAATATTTTCTTTGAGAAAGCTGCATACCACTTCAGACGTAGCATGCTTGGTTGGGATGGCCTCCACCCACTTGGTAAAGTAATCTGTTACAGTGAGGATGTAATCATGTCCAGCACTTGAAGATGGGTTGACTACTCCAATGAAGTCAATACCCCACTGCCGAAATGGTTCCTCGATCACGACTGGCTTGAGGGGCAGAGCAGGCAGCTTAAGCTTTCCAATGAATTGCTGACATAATTTACACCTACGTACTCATTTGTAGGCATTCTAAAAAAGCGTGGGCCAATAGTACCTTGCTCTTAGGATTTTTTGTGCCATAACTAGTGTAGAGAAATGTCCTCCATAGGCCAAATTGTGGAATGATTCTAAGAGTCTTTCTTGTTGAGCTTTGTCAACGCAACGAAGAAATGCCCCGTCCAAGTTTCTCTTATAAAGACCATTATCCCACAGAACATAACCAACTGCTTTCAATTTAACATTCCATTTCTCTTTAGAAGAAAGATGGGTGGGACACTCACCATATGTCAAAAAATGAGCAATGTCAGAATACCACTCATCAATAGTGGCGACAAAGAGAATCATAAGCACGCCTTCGATTTCTATTTCTTCACTTTCTACTTCGTCTGGAATGTTGTTGGCGATCAATTGGCAGAGACCCCTTCCTCGTACGAGTTTGGTTGGTTTGATGTCTAGATCAAACTCTTGAGTTTTGGAAATCCAGTTACCTCTCTTTGTACCGAACTCTTGTTGAGTCAAAATGGATTTTACTGTTGTATCTGGTATGAGAATTTCAGTGTGAGAATTCAGGATGTAAAATCTGCAATGCTTGACAGCTTTAACCACGGCGTATGCATGCTTCTCCATAAGGGAATATTTTAGCTCGTGATCTTTGAGTGGACAACTCATGAATGAGATAAGAGATTCTGCACGTTCTGGATTTTCCTGGACCAGAATCGCTGATAGTGTATGCTCAGAGGCATAACTATATACTTTGAAACCTTTAGTATAATTTGGATAGACCAAGACTGGTGCACGGGTGATTGCTTCCTTAATCTCTTTGAATGTTGACTTACTCTCAGCAGTCCACCTGAACATAGCATTGTCCTTCATCATGTTGACAATATGATGGGTTTTCTTAGCAAACTCAGAGATAAACCTTCTGAGGAAATTCACCTTTCCAAAGAAAGAGTGAACTGTAATCTTGCTTGTAGGCAGAGTAAGTTCCTAGATGGACTTGACTCTTTCTGAATCGATTCTAATACCTTCTCGGGACACGATGTGTCTGAGAAGTTTTCCTTCAGTTACTTCAAAGACAAATTTCTTTAGGTTTAAAGAGATACCATTTTGATGACAGCATTCCAATACCTTTTGCAAATGGTGAACATGCTCATAATGATATTTTGAAAATACCATCAAATCGTCCAGGTATACTATAATGAATTTTCTCATCTCCTCTTTGAAAGCAAGATCCATTGCCCTTTGAAAAGTGGCACCTACATTTATCATACCAAAAGACATTCTTCGGTAGGCAAATGTGCCCCAAGGCGTGGTGAACGCTGTGTTATGCTGATCTGCTTTCCCGACTTCAACCTGATTGTACCTCGAAAAACCATCTAGCATTGATAACATTTCTGAACCTGTTACTGTCTGCAAGACTTGATCCATGATAGGAAGGGGGTAGTTATCTTTTAAGGACAACTGATTTAAGTTCCTAAAATCCACATAGATTTAAATTTTGTCATTTTTCTTCCTGACAGGTAATATGTTGGCAATCCATGTTGAGTGATGGATTGGAAAGTTTATCTGGGCATCCAGCATCTTTTGTATCTTAGCTAAAATAGTACCTGAGATTTTTGGATTATATTGCCTGAATTTCTATTTATAAGGTACAGATTTAGGTTTTAGAGGAATGTCATGGCGGATGTCATTTGGCCTGAGTGATTTTAGATCATTGTAGGAATAGGCCAATACATCCATATACTGGCGGAGCAGACTAGCAAACTCAAACCTTTCCTCGGGAGTGCAGCATTTCCTAATGTTTACCATCTTAGGATCGTGCTTGGTTCCTAAGTTGACTTGATCAAAATCTTGGGAAGAATTTGAATCAGTTCATTGTTGTTTGACAAACCTGTCATGGTTATCAAACAACTTCTCTAGGGAAACCAGACCTTTGAGAATCTTATTCCCCTTGAGTTGTAAGAAATCTTCTCCTGTGTTCACATGGGCCTCAGGGGCTGCCCCACACTCTCAGGGTTCACTACCTTCAAAACACAGTTGTTTGAAACTATTCTTTTGCTTTAAGAAGGTGATAATTTGATCATCATTGTTAAACACTTGCCAGTGACCGGCATTATCTGGTACACTTGGTCAAAAAACCAGCTCAATAGTATACTTATCTCCCTTAAAATCTAGGTGAGGAACCAGAAGGGTGGCAGAGATAGCCAATGCATCTACTCGGTCATTGAATTCCCTCGGAATGGCAGAGATGTTGAAGGCATCAAAATTTTCAATCTGATCCCAGACCAGGTTGCGATAGTGATGCAACCTCTCATTTTTTGTCATAGAGATTTCTCACCTGACAGACTATCAACTCAGTGTCTCCTTTAGCATGGAGTTCCCTAATGCCCTTTTCTCTGACGGCCTATAGTCTGAGCAACAAAGATTTGTATTCAACCATGTTATTGGTATTGTTGAACTGCAATTTGTAGGAAAATGGGGTAATCTCTCCCCGAGGAGATACCAACACAACTCCGACTCCTGAACTAGTAGCAGAGCAGCTACCATCAAATTTTAAAGTCCATACTTCATTAGATACTAATTTTTTCACAAAAGCTTTTTCATTTTGAGGAAGGGGTTCTTCCGCGTGTTTATTTTGCTTTGGTACTTTACCCTTTGCATCAGTTGAAATCAAATATAAGTCATCACCCGTAGGAGTTTCATCAGATGCATCGTGAATCTCGTCCGTAGACAAGAAATAATTACCCATGCCTAAAGACTCAAATAAAATTTGAGCTTCAGGTGCTGCAGAATGAGTAACTACATACCTGGCCTCTTTTTCAGGAAGCAACTTCTTCATGATGCCCTAAATTATATTTCTCACTTCTAATAGGTCCATGCTTAGCTCGCCTCCAACATCTTTACAAAAAATTTGCCCAAGCAGGATGTCGTAAGATGCCAGAACATCGGCTACTAAAATCATCATTTTTATCCGCTTCTCTGGGAAAGCCGCAAAGGCATATTGAGCATCTTTTGTTTGACCCAAGAGAGGAACTTGCTTATTTTCCATGGAAAAGCACCTCCCAAAAGTTTTGGTCAAAGTCAGGCCAAGAGAATCTACTACTTTTGTGGGCATAACATTATCTGAGGCTCCAGAGTCTATAATACAATTACTCAATTTATAGCCATTTATAAGCAGAGAAACATAGAAAAGTTCTATTTTCTTGGGAGTGATGGGGGGAGTCACAACAAGATTGTTTTGGGTCGATTTGTCTTTAGGGGGGTTGGGAACAACTTTCAAAGAGTCCTGTCCTACAGGGACGGCTTTATTTTTCACATATTCTGCCAACCTATCAAACTGTTCTGAGTTAGTCATCAAATATTCAACTTCTATCATTTGAATTTTAGTCTTTCTAGCATGATCAATTATATATCAAATAGTTGAAAAGAACTTGCAACAAAGGAAGAGGGTCCATCATCAGGTCTTTAACAGGTGCGGCACTAGTCTGAGTAACAGAAGTGGAAAATATCAGGTGATTGGGAGTACTCACTTTTTTATGGGTTACCTGATCTTTTAATTATGGAGGCAATAGAGCCCCGCATTTGACAATAGAAATTGTTGGTCAGGGTTCTTCATCTACCTTTCCTTTATCAGTATGTGAAGCTGACTGATTTTGAGATCTGGTGAAGACAGTGTAAGCTCCATCCAAATCTTTCCCTTTACTTCCAGCATCATCCTTGTACCCTAGGAAGCTGATATTGGAGTCACCAGCTAATTCCTCTTCCTACTCGTCAAAGAGATTAGCATTTTCTTGTTGATCTAATTGTGGTTGAAAAGAGTTGTCGTGCTCAGCTTCCAGGTAGCCGACTGCTGAATTGGCAGATGCTGCTTCAATGGCTAATCTCCCTGGATGGGGAGGTAGATGATTGGATTGCCCTTGGTTCCAAATAGCATTACCCTGATATTGTTGATTCTAAAATGTTCTCTTAGGTGCATCTCAATAGGTATGATCAGACCTACCTTGGGCTATTTGCCTCTTCAAAGCTATCATCTCATTCGTTAATTTCTGCACTATAGGATTTGTAGTACCTAAAGAACTTTTGACAAATGAAGGGAGTTTATTTTTACTAGAGTCTTTTCTGATCTTATTTACCAAGATAAGATCATCTTCAATCTCGATAGCCAAACTTTGAGCCAAGGTTAGATCCATAGGGCCAGCTCGCCTTAACAAGAAACTTACTTCGGGAAGCTACGAATTGATGAAGAAACACTTGAGATTTTTCGTCGTGGGCTGAGCCACAGTTGGAATTTGATTCCTCAACTTGTTGAATTTAGCTATGAAATCCCTCATGGGTTTTTGGGATTTTTTTTTCAACTGTGTCAGCTGAGCCAACAAAGCATGTGCATCCTTAGTGGGTTTAAACTTAGCTTCGAATTTGGACTTGAGCGTATTCCAGTCCGTTACTGACCCAGCCTGCAGGTAATAGAACCAATCCGCAGCAGCACTTTGCAAAGTCTCTACAAAAAGTCTTACTGCCACATCCTCAAATTATACTCCAATTACACCACATGCTATGGAGAAAGCAGTAATATGTTCGTCGGGATGAACCTTTCCATCACCAAAAAACTTAGGAAATTTTTTTCTAGAACTACGAGGTAGTTCATGTAAAGGTGTAGTCAAATTAAGGGGACCAAAGGAATTATCCCACGGGCCTTGAGCCATAATGTTAAGATGATTAAATGGTGGGATAAAAAACCTTGGTGGAGTGTTTATAGGCAGGCGGTGATTAATAGCAGGAAAAAAAGTTCTACCTTGTGTTGGTGACCTGACAAGGCTAGAAAGAAAACTCCTAGACCATTGAAGAGAAGCTAATGGAGGAAACAGATCAAAATTACTCTGTTGTGCCAACTCAAACATAGGGTCAACAATGCCCTTAGATCTCTAACTTCTTGTGTAGTGTGGAGTTACCAGATTTTAAAATAAAAAAGGGACCAAAACTATTTCAAGTTGAAGCTTGGAGCTTCAAAATGCACGTTCGTATTCCAGTGGTTCTGGTTTTGCAAACCAGATGATGTAACGGAGATAAATGGTAAGGCTATAATGATAATGGGTAAGACATGGAATGGAGTCGCCAGACTAAGCAATGGATAAGGGTAGGGACTGCTTTAATCTGAAACTTGAGGTTTCAGACTGCACATCCTTAGTCCCCAGCGGAGTCGCCAAAAAACTATTAGGTGAATATTTTGTCATCAACTAATTGATGACAAAATGGGTATATCAACCACAGCATAGGGAGATTTACACCATGAAAAGTGTGGGTTTACCATATCTGGACAAGGTAAATCTCTCCTCTCATCAAGGGGAGGTTCCCTATAGATACTCACGTGCTATATGCATATATATAATTAAGCAAAAAATAACACATGGGGGTGGTATAACAACATCTACCTCTCTTTTTTCAGAGGTAATTTACAAAGAACAAAAAAAAAAATCTTGGCCTTAAGCTAACAACACTCCTCTTTTTTTAGGAATGATATTAAACAGAGATCAATAAATCACCTGAAGTAACAAAGTTCACAAGAATGTTCACGCGAGCACAAAGTCTTCCGTAACTTATTTCACCGATTTGGAACAAGTACAACCGTAGAGTAAAGTGAAGCACAAAGTCTTCACCTAAAACTACAAAAGATAACTGAATCTCAAAGGTAAAAGCAGCACAAATTCTATCTTCTACCCTCTAGAAGCGCCCTTAGATAATATAAACACACCCACTTTGCTTATTAAATCAGATGAATAAGATATTACCAGGAAAAAAAATATAAGAACTATTTCCTAAATAACACAGACAATCTCAACACAAAGTCTGAAATAACATGCTTCTCATTCATTCAACAAAATATGATTTACAAATTTGAGCACAAAGTCTCAAAAGTTGCTTCAATTTCAGCAGAGTATTTCCTATTAATTTTTCCAAGCCAATTTACAAATGAGGTCTCCACTATATATAGGGAGAAAAATCCTCAAAAAGAAAATAATAAAATATACAAAATATCTCGATCAAAGATGACTCATCTTTGACTTTTAGATATTTTTCCAAAATATTTACATGTAATTACATTTTTCAAAATTGCATGCACTTTGCACAAAACAGAAGTAAATAAGGAGAGAAGAAGAAAGAAAAGAAAAGAGAGAGAGAGAGAATCAGTTCTAGCTGCCAGGTTTCTTCAGATGAGCATCGTACATGGTGATAGATGCCTGAATTCCTATGATGTCTGACGCAACTACATTTTTAGAGATGATTCTCACTCTGATTAATGCGTCCTTCAGTGTTGTGATGGCTTTAGCATGGCCAGTTAACCTGGATTTTAGATTCTCCAAAGTTAAATGAGCATCTAGAATGTTATCCACCGAAGACATTGAGAATGATTTTTCTTCAAAATCTTTCTGAATCATCTCCTTGAAATTCTGAATCATCTCTTCTGTCGGAAGAAATTGATGGTCCTTAGAGGTTAAGTCGCACGACAGCTCTTCTAATTTATTTAGTAGGCTCAAGTCACTCTTTTCACTAGCTTCTTTGAAAGCTTTAAGATCATCAATTAAGTCCTTGAGTACCTGGATTTTGAAGACCAGTGATTCCTTGATCTCAACATAGGAGTCCTTGTTGGAGATGACACCGATAGACATCAGGGTGCTCTTGTTGAGATTTTTCATTTCCTTCCATCTGTCGAGATCTTTCTCCAAGCTATCAATCTCCTGAGAGATAAGGAGGACAAAATCATCTACCTGTGCTTTCACTTTCTTTATTTTACCTGTCCTTTCTGCCACCTCTGACAGCAAAGAAACTCCCTGAGTATTCATCCTTTCGATATAGTCTTCCAAGACTTTTCCCTTTAAATAAGTCTTTTTTGCCTTTTGAATGACTGAGTCATCCACTAAGAAGGCCTCTGGAGTTGCTGCTTCAGGAGGAAGAGTGAACCTTTTGATCACTGCCATCAGCTGCTCTATTTTGGCTTTGTAATGATCCTTCATCTCTTTTTCTCTATCGAATTTTTAGACCATAATGTCCATGGTAGCCTGAAGATCGCTTTTCGCACCTTCGTGAGTAACTTTACCAAGTTCAACACGAGAGATGGAATAGCTACTCATCTCGAAACCCTCAAGGATTGCGTCTTGCAGGGGCCTGGCCATTTCCAAATAAATTTGCCCTTTTTTCTCAACTAATTTGGAGAGGATTTTGGGCCTCTTCAGAGCCTTTGCTTTCACTGGCACTATTTTGCCGAAGTCGGACTCATCTGGTGAGATGGCCATCTTCTTTCTTTTCAGTGTGAAAGCAGACATCCAAGGTGAGAGAGAAGTACCTATTGTGGCAATGGTTGTCTCTGCTGGTGTTACTGTAGCAGCTTCCACACTGCTAGTGGTGACAGTAGTTGCAGTTGGAGTGACCGGCAAAACTGCACCAATTACTGATTCTGGCTCGGGTGCAGGGCTTGCTGGAAAGGTGAAAGAAGGAGATGATAGACTTGGAATGGATCCAGAAGAGCGAGAGAAACCTCTGAAAGGACCCTGAGGATTGCCAAAAACAACCCTAGAAGGAGAAGCAGCTCTGAAAGAGGGAACATTGATTGGGGAGATAGGAGAAACGGGCACCACAGGAGATTGAGGGGGAGAAGGAAAGGCACTCTGGATTGGCTGCATTTGTTCCTACGAGAGTGGAGACCCAACACTTGGTTGTTCTGATGGTTGATCCTCTGTCTCCATGGGCTGAGCTGCCTGTGTCCGTGGGCTTTGTTCTTTAGTTCCTTTGGCTGTTGTTTTAGGCCCTTGGGTGGTCTTAGGCTTTTTAGATATGAAGATGATTCTAGGCTTGTGAGGCTTAGAAGGAGAAGGGACATCACCCTTATTTTTGGTTATGTTCTCTACTTTCCTCTTCAATTTTGCCTGGTATTTAGTCTCTGAACCCGTAACGAATTCTGTTAGGATGATCCTTTTGGCTGCTAACCAATCATTGGTGTTAGCCAATATTAGTTCAAATTTTTTTCTCAGAGAAGTCAGCTCCTTTTGAGACCACTGAATTGGAGGGAGAGGGGAACCAGCAACCTTTTCTGCCAGATACTTGTTATTTATGATATTCCCATCATCAATTAGACCAGATGAGATCTCTGCAAGCCTGAGATATTCTATCTGCTCCAGTGTTAGATGGCAATAGTCCATTTTCCTTATCTCTTCGGCCATCCTCAGGTCCACCCAGATATCCTCAATCATGGGTTCGTGGGACTGAGTTTTCCTTCTGATCTTTTCTTTGACTCCTCTGTAGTCAAATTTCTTCCATCTCTTGAATGGCTTGATAGTAACCATCTACATTTCTATTTCTATGACCTTGGCTTTGGTTGATGTAGCAACTGAAAACCTACCAATTTGGATTGGAAACTTGAAACCGGGTCTCTTGAGTTCTATCTGTTTAGTATTCACGACAATCAGTTGTTGGCAAAGTTCCACTAGAACTAATTTGTCTAAAGGGAACTTAGGGAGCATATAGGGGTAGCCTTGGTAAAAACCAACCCAAAGATATCAAAAAGTGGGGAACTGGAGAAACATGCAGCGATAATCATTTATCACTGCCCAGGCCTCATCTGATTTTCTCTTTTGCTCAAGCTGAGGATCAAAGAGACACAAGAATACGGCAAAGAATGAGTCATTTACTCATTTGAAATGATGTGTTGACCCCTGAAGCGTCAGTTGAGGATAATATGAGTAGACCGAGGTGGTCTTTCTATCTCTTGCTATAGTTAATCCCAGGAAAGACCGTATGGTAGCAGCTATGTAAACTAGGTATGAAGTCATGTAGAACTTGAAGGAAGTCTGTACCCTGGTTAACTGTTCATGGAGAGCATTGCTTATTTTCTCTCCCCAAAAGATGGTTTGCTTGCCCTGGAGAATGATCTTGATGAATGGATACATCCATTCATGAAACTGTGAAGAAGACGGGAGACCCCGTACTCTGCTGAGAAGGGTGATCAAGTCACCAACTTCCTTGACAAAATCGCTCCTTGGAAAGTTCTTTGGCCACCTTGAGAGGCTGGTCTTAGGGGTCTTTAGCCACTTGTAGTTTATAACTTTCTTTGCCCTTTCAGGGTCTTTATCATATTCCTTTTGTGCGTTTCCAAAGTCGATTTGGGTTACTTCGGTGGCTAGAGGGCACAAGAAAACTTTGTCAATGAAATCGGGGTCCAATCAAATTATCATGTTGCCGCTAGCATCTAAAACTGATCTGGTCTCTTTGTTGTAAAAATGCACGCATTGGAGGACGAACTCAGCATGATGTGCTGCTACCGAAAAGGTGGCCACCACGTGGATGTTGCTCTCAATAATCCTCTTTATCCCAGTGCTAGGATTTATTGCCTTGGTTCATGCCAAGAACTCGTCCATGTATACGTGGTCGATCTCGGTGTCTCGAATGTCATCGACATTCGAGGAGACTGATGTGGGCGAGAAGATGCCCTGGTACTTATACTTCATAGTTTTCACTTTCTTGAGAGACGCTTTCGTCATGGAGAATGATCCTGACTGGATGGGAGTAGATGTGTAGGAGTTTGCTGAAGGTGTTGCAGTCATGATCACAGATGAGAGAAAAGTGGATGAGAGAGAGAAAGCGCAATTTAGGTGATATTGGTTACTGGAGGTCACTTAAAATGGCTAGGATGGAAGAAGGAACGGAAAACGAAGAGAAAAGAAAAGAAAAGGACAATTCAAAAAATTATTGAGAGTCGAGAAAAATCAAAGAAAAAGATGTAGAGGTGGAGAAAATCACTGCCCATGCAGATAGTTGGAGAGAAGGGGGTAAGGGCGGCAAAAATCGCTGCCCTTGCTGTTAAAAAAATGCAGGGGCGGCGATTTTTGCCACCCTTGCAGGCACGAAAGAAGAGGCAGGGGCGACGAAATTCACCGCCCCTATATTTTTAGTTAGAAAATCATGCAAGGGCGGTGAAATTCACTGCCCTTACATGTGGAGGGAAGAAAAAAAATGTGGGTGATAAAAAATGCCGCTCGCGTGAGTTTCTGAAGGAAACCCACAGGTAAAAGAGGGAAAAAGAAACTTCCGCAGTGAGGAGATGAGGGATGCGGGCAAGGAGGAAAGAAGAAAATAAACAAAACAACATATAATAACCTAACACTAAGCAAAACATAGAAAAGAGAAGAAAATAAATGCAAAAAATGAGACCAACCTGAGAAACTGCGCGCGCCACAAGGTTGAATCTGCAAAAGCATGCTTCGAGTCGATCGCCAAATGATCCAGACGTAAAGAGCAGGAGGAGAGGAGGAAGCAATGAGGAGAATGAGGCTCAAATCAGTTTATATGGGGTGAAAAACCCATCCCAACAACCTGCCGTGCGTGGCCATAAATGCTGTGCATAGAAATCGAGACATGCAAGGGCGGCAAAATTTTCCACCCTTGCATGTTTTGGTTCATCCTTGTAGGGGTGGCAAAATTTTCCGCCCTTACATGCCAAAGAGCAGGGGCGGCAAATTTTGCCACCCTTGCAAGAAAAAGTGCAGGGGCGGCAAAATTTTCCGCCCTTGCTCAAAAATAAGGGAAATGCAGAGGCGGCAAAAAATACCGCCCCTGCGGGGAAAATGAAAGAAAAGACTAACTCCGAAAGGAGAGTCTGGGGGAGGGAAAACTTGGTCGAGATGAGATTTTAATCACTTTCACATTTCAAGGCCAAGATAAGAATGAATTTGAAATTCGTCTTAAAATATGAACTTAGAGAGACGAAAAATAAAACGGATAAGTTTTGTAGGGGGTTGTTCCCAAAAATGAGCTAAGCTAATTTTAGAAACAATAGTTGGCTCCTATTGGACAACTTCTGCTAATCAAATTGATTATCGGGAGTAGAAACCAGTCTCTAAGTGCCTTCATCCAAGCCATTGGGCTACGGAGTCAAGCGAAAAAAAATAAAAGAAAAACAAACAACATAAAAATAGTACATATATACAAATGGACTTATCTGAGCTTCACAGATTGAATAGCTTGAGATGTTGTCAGTTGTGAGGTAGTGCAAATGGTGTTCCATCTTTGTATTCCAACAAGAAGCTGGCCTTACCATAGAGCTGTCGAATGGTGAACGGGCCCTTCCACAAGGAGTTGAATTTGCCGTGCATCCCTTTTGGTTCTCGCCTCTTGTCCCATAACAAGACTTGATCTCTGACTTGGAATTCATGCATTCTAGCTCTCTTATCAAAAAGTGCTTTCACCTGATCCTGATGTCCCTTGATTCGATCCACTACCATAACTCATTTTTCATTCAGCTCGGTCAGACACATGATTCGTTTGTCAACTGAGCTTTCAAAGGTTGAGTCTTTGATTACTTTGGTTAACCTGAGCGCTGGTAGTTCAAGGGTGATGGAGATTTCGGCATTCAATCCATACAGAAGCTAAAAAGGGGACATACCTATAGCCCTTTTGGGTGTTATCCTGTCATCCCATAAAGCATCATACAAAGCTTTGTGCCATATTCTCTGATTATCGTCCACCAACTTTCTAATAATCGTGACTAGGTTCTTATTACTCGATTATGCTTGGCCATTCCCTTGAGAAAAATAGTCTGAAGTGTGGGATAAGGTAATCCCATAATGGAAATAAAATTGAGTAATTTCGTGCAACAAAAAATAATCCGCATTATCTGTTACGATCTTGAGTGGAACCCCAAACTTGGAGATAATATTTTCTTTGAAAAAGCTGCATACCACTTCAGACGTAGCATGTTTGGTTGGGATGGCTTCCACCCACTTGGTAAAGTAATCTGTTGCAGTGAGGATGTAATCATGTCCAGCACTTGAAGATGGGTTGACTACTCCAATGAAGTCAATACCCCACTGCTGAAATGGTTCTTCGTGTTGGGAATAAACTGGAAGCACACAATTGATTACCAAACCAAGCAACTTAATATGCAGAAATTAACCAGAATCACAAGTAACTAGAATTCAGAATAACACAAGATATGAGAGACAATACACAACTTGTATTAATACTTATACAGAAAAGAATACAATAAAGAAGATCCCACTTCTTCTCCACCACCTCTTCAGAGGCTTCCCACACCTCAAGTGAACAGTAATTCTCTCCTCTAAGCTCTCTCTCTCAGGTCCCAACACACAACTCAAATACAGAGTTGGTGTTCACCTCCTGTGCTCCATGCACACCACAAGTGCTCCACGCACTCCACAAGTACTCCACAAGTACTCAAGGTACTTCAAGTAGATCTCCCATGAACCTGCAACAACCTGCAATTCAACAGACCATACTTATGGAAGGAACTCCCTTGCCTTCCTCTTTGCTCTATCTGAGTACACACCTGTACTCCAAGTAGATCTTGCCTGATTCTGCTCCCTGTTGTGTTGCTATCTTATCTGATCTTACACACCTGCAAATCAACCTGGTTCTGCACACCTGTGAACCTTGACCTTGCACACACATACACCTACAGATCAACGATCTTACTTACCATGTAGATCTCCTATATAGGCCATGCACCTGTGACCAAGATCCTACACCCCTGAAGAATCTTGCTGACTCTCCAAAACCAGCACCCACCTAGGTACTACTGTGGAACTAGGAGGAACACCCTTGCTCACCTCACACACAGAAGGAGCAAACTTTGCTCAACTCAAACTAGAACACTTTTCCAATACAACCATGAGTATATTATATAGATCTCATCCAAACAATGATTAGACATCTAATTACAATAATTAGATCCATAGCTCTCAGTCTAAAAATATATCTAAACATGCAAACACTTGGTTCGTTAGCTAACTGCCTGTAATAAGCTCACAGTCGAACCACACAGGTGACCGACATCGGTCCCTGTCTGCCTAGGGGTCACCAATGCCAACTGATCCATGATCGACGTCGGTTGCATTCTTGTATTATCCTGTCGACGTCGGTTGGCCAGACCAAATGCCAGTATCCATGACACTCTGCAACTCTCCTGCAACCTCCTCCATGTCTGCATCAGTGAAGCTTTTAGCTCTACAACCTAACAATCTCCCACTTGGAGATAAATAGCTGCACTGTACCTGTACCTGTACCCCGTCTAATCTATTTTTTGGTTTGTATCCCTCTTCAATATCAATCCTGAAGATAACCCACCACACATCCCATGGTGTACCTCCTGTCATCCGAGTACCCTGCCACATCCAAACCTATAAATCCATGTAGTGAAGTCCTAACCCTGCATAGCATGAATCCCTGCTGCTGGTCCCTCTCAAATACCTGAGAACCCACTTCCCCAAATTGGGTCCTAACTCTCTGACAGCTCCCACTACATGGGAATACTCAGGTCTATACCAGACCTCATGTGATTTTAGACACTGTACCTGTCTAGCCCTTAGTGTGCTCTGGCTCTGCATCCTGAACCTCGCCAACACCTGATTCACATCAGCTCCCACTGGAGACAAAATCAACCTGTGATCTCCATGTCTCCCATGCCAAAGAATTTTTCTGCTCCAAACTCCTCATGACATGCCACTGAACTAATCTTACCATTAGCTCAGCAAAACCCTGTATGTACAATCCCTGCTAGCAAAACATACCATCCACATACAGCAACAGAATGATGTCGCGACTCATCATCCACCTGGTAAGACAAACCACAGTAGTTACCCTGACATTGACTGAAGCCATGCTTCGTCCTCCACCTGTCTAAACCTATACCACTGTCCTGCAGCTCCTCAAGACCATATACCTTGGTCTTCTGTGTCATGTATCTGTTCACTCTATTCTTCAACTAAGGTATCCATTCGTCTCTGTGCTTTCTTCCATTGGAAACCTTACCAAAAACACCTATTTGGTTCTCCTCCAAGGAATCACATCCTCATCCATGCCAAGCTCACACCTGTTTCTTGGATCCTTCCTGCTCTACAATCAGCAACATGTATAAAGAAGAGGAACAACGAATTTGAGGGCCTACTTACATCTTCAGTCCTCTGTATGGGTGTTTGAGACTCCTTGACAGCGTGTTGTCCACCCAAAATCCGTTACAGTGACCGACCTCGGTCACCCCATAGTCTGCATCTGACCGACGTCAGTTCCATGCATCTGTCCCTGACTACCGACCCTACAGATATCGATGTCCCTGTTGTCAACGTCGGTCCTCCTGATCGACATCGGTCTTACCTACTGCCGACGTCGGTCCTCCTGACCGACATCGGTCTTACCCTGCCCGACATCGCCAGCTTCGGTCTGCACATGACCGACATCAGCACCTATCTGTTCGACGCCGATTCCTCCTGACCGACGCCGGTACCTGTGTTCACCTGTGAGTGATGACTTTTTACCCGCGAGCTCCTTTGAATCAAATCCCATGTCCAAACTGCCCTGCTCAGAAGTATCCAGCACCATCCACTGGGTTCTATCCGCCATCTCCTCCATAAACATCAAGGCTTTCCAGTTCTTAAGCCTGTCAAATATATATGTCTTCCGCTTAAGAACATGCATCTCCTTCCTGCTCATGTGACCAAGCCTACGAAGCCACGTCTCCGCAACAAAAGAAGAATCAGTAATATAAACAAGTAGATAAAGAGTACCTATTTTCTTACCACCAGCTAATTCAAGTGCATCTGCTGTGAGAGTTCTTGTGCATCTCTCATCACCCAATCTTTCTGAATAAATTAGCCATATCTCCAAACCTGGGGCCTGCATGACCTTCATCAACACCTGTGTGTTGGCCGCCTGCAATTTCAGCTTCACTTCCCCTTTGCCAATTCTTTGGCAAGGCTCACCAGCTCCTCTACCTGGGGCTGCATGGAAAGAGGCAACCGAATCTTTTGTCCAAGATTCAACTTTATCTAAGAAACCTCCTAGAGCATCTTGTGCAATAACACCTGCAACATCTGTGTCTTCAGTTCCTTCATGCTGATCTGCTACCAACCAACAATAATCTTTTACCTGCTCTTTCTTTCCATAGGACCGTGAGTGACCATCTGTGATTTTCAACTCCTCCATTCTTAGCTTAATTTCATCTGCCATTGCTCTACTCCCACTCGATCAGAAACCCCTGAGAGTGCCCTGTAACCAAACACAAAACCTGCTTCCTGCAACCTTAGCTCTGATACCACGTGTCAGGAATAAACCGAAAGCACACAATTGATTACCAAACCAAGCAACTTAATATGCAGAAATTAACCAGAATCACAAGTAACTAGAATTTAGAATAACACAAGATATGAGAGACAATACACAACTTGTATTAATACTTATACAGAAAAGAATACAATAAAGAAGATCCCACTTCTTCTCCACCACCTCTTCAGAGGCTTCCCACACCTCAAGTGAACAGTAATTCTCTCCTCTAAGCTCTCTCTCTCAGGTCCCAACACACAACTCAAATACAGAGTTGGTGTTCACCTCCTGTGCTCCACGCACACCACAAGTGCTCCACGCACTCCACAAGTACTCCACAAGTACTCAAGGTACTTCAAGTAGATCTCCCATGAACCTGCAACAACCTGCAATTCAACAGACCATACTTATGGAAGGAACTCCCTTGCCTTCCTCTTTGCTCTATCCGAGTACACACCTGTACTCCAAGTAGATCCTGCCTGATTCTGCTCCCTATTGTGTTGCTGTCTTATCTGATCTTGCACACCTGCAAATCAACCTGGTTCTACACACCTGTGAACCTTGACCTTGCACACACATACACTTGCAGATCAACGATCTTACTTACCATGTAGATCTCCTATATAGGCCATGCACCTGTGACCAAGATCCTACACCCCTGAAGAATCTTGTTGACTCTCCAAAACTAGCACCCACCTAGGTACTGCTGTGGAACTAGGAGGAACACCTTTGCTCACCTCACACACAGAAGGAGCAAACTTTGCTCAACTCAAACTAGAACACTTTTCCAATACAACCATGAGTCTATTATATAGATCTCATCTAAACAATGATTAGACATCTAATTACAATAATTAGATCCGCAGCTCTCAGTCTAAAAATAGATCTAAACATGCAAACACTTGGTTCGTTAGCTAACTGCCTGTAATAAGCTCGCAGTCGAACCACACAGGCGACCGACGTCGGTCCCTGTCTGCCTGGGGGTCACTGACATCGGCCGATCCATGACCGACGTCGGTTGCATTCCTGTCTTATCCTACCAACGTCGGTTGGCCAGACCAAACGCCAGTCTCTGTGACACTCTGCAACTCTCCTGCAACCTCCTCCATGTCTGCATCAGTGAAGCTTTTAGCTCCACAACCTAACAATACCTAAGTATAATAATAAATGATGCATCTAATTTAATATCCTATCAAAGGCAAGTTTTATAGGTTTCAACTTGCTATTAGTGTATTTTTATTATCCAATCATAATGTGGCATTTTTTAAATGTAATGTTTGGGATATGATTTGGTTAAAAAATAAATTTGAAAAAACATGTTGTTTATCTTGCATTATATTGGTAAAAAAATATTTCCTAACCATGTAGGCCTATTTTAAATTATTGAAATTTAGATTTTTTATTTCTCTAATCAAGATCTTTAACATGGAAAAGAATTTCACTAGATTATATTTTTTGGAAAAAAATATGCTCTCATTTTCAAGAGTAATAAGACTATTTGTCCTTGGCTATAGTGAAAACTTATTACTAAGTAAATCTATGTGCCTTTATACAATTAATGTCTCTAGCATATTCAACGTGTCATAGTGGTTAGGTTTTATTATCCCTTATTCTTGAGAACATTGTCTCAAGTGTTGCTCATATCAAGATGATATAATAGAGTAGTCTAAGAGGTAAGAAGATCCTTTCTGCTAGAAGCTTGAATCTTATAGAGGTGAAGACAGTCACATTTCTTTTTAGAGTAGATAATGTTGAAGGTTGATGTTTTTATTTGTAGTGAACATTACTTCTATTGTAATGGGAATGGAGACTATGTATATTTGAAAACATAAATTATAATTTACATATAAATCAAATAATATCATGTTTCAAGGGGACTTTGTTGCAATGGGTTTGTATTTTTAGTGTTGCATGCCATTCATGTCTATTCCTTCTATGTATGGTTTATTTTATTTTTTATACCTATTGTGTTTGTTCAATGTTTATGATGACAATCCTATTTTTTATGTGAAATTAACCTTCAATTATGTTTCTTGGTTTCTTAGTTTTAATATGAAGGTGAAAATAATCATGGGGAGAAGGAGTGATAGAACTATGGGGTTCATGTTTTTGAGGTTATTTTCAATGAACTTTAAGAATTTACTAAGAATGTTTGGTTTCATGTGTCACAATTTTCTACCCTTGATGTCATAGAGTGTGTGGCATCCCCAAAAAGTGGTTTTATCTTTATCTAGACCTAGATAGCTTTTAATTTTTTCTTATATCACAGGCAGGTCATGAAATCCCATCACAAAGGCATAATGTCCCTATTTGGTTCTTAGGTTGTCTTCAATAAACTTTGTGAATTCATTGACAATTTTGGTTATATATGTGTCAAAATACATTACCCTTGATGTCACATAGGTCATAGCATCACAAAAACCCTAGTTTTATCTCCATCTAGACTTGCATATCTTTTTATGTTATGTTATAGCATGACCAAGTAGTGAAATCCCATGTGATATCATAGGAAAAACATGTGGTAATTACCTCAAGCCCATAGGTTAATGTAGCCAAAAAGTCCTTGTTTTGTTATTAGGTTGATATAAGTGAGCTTCATGAATAATTTGATACTCTTGGTTACATATGTGTCACAATATGTTACCCTTAATATCAGAGAGGATGCAAAAATGGAAAACCCTAGTTTTATCTCTATCTAAACCTAGATGCCTTTTATGTTTTGGTATATTATGGGAAGGAGGTGAAATCCCATGTAATATTATAGGAAAACACTTGGAAATAATTATTGGGCTATGGGGTGATGGATTTAAGGGGTCCCTATTTTTTTTTAAACTATCTTTAGTGAACTTCAATTCATTAAGAGCCTTTCCATTAAGGCCTTAATGTTGTAAAGGCCACGGTGTCAAAATATTAGTTATATTGCAAGGTTATGGAGCCATGGAGTTAATGTTTTGGTTTTATCCTAATTCAAATGATCTTTTTGGATCTGTGGACATTATTGGCCTCACATGTGTCACAATCTACTACCCTTGATATTAAATAGGGTTTTGTGCATAAAACCATGGTTTATCTTAGATGGACATATATTTTTTATGTTTTAATATATTATGGATAGGTGGTGAAATCCCATGTAATATCATAGAAAAATATTTGGTAATAATCACCAAACCACATGGTGATGAAGTCATAGGTTCATTGTAATGCCCAACATTTCAATTCAAATACCCATAAAATACTACTATTTTTTTCTTCTCATGCAACATTGATTTTGCATGAGTAAACACTCCAACTATTTATGCAGCCACACTCATGTATTTCTTGTTTACACACATCTTATAAAATCACATACAAAATTATAATAAACCTTAAAGATACACAAGCATAGTCAATGTATGCAACATAGATACTCACCTTCTATCTCAAAATAAGAGATACATAAAGGAATATGATAAGTTAACTATGACCAAGTTGTGTTGACTACACCAGAATCAGTGTGCAATATTACAATCAAATTCAATACTTAAGGCTATCAACGTTAGCTTAAACTAATGAAACCAACACTGAATATAGTCTCAATGATATGGAATGTGATCCATCAATGGTTTGTGGTCACCTTGATTCTACAAACTACAACTATGAAAGCAATAAAGATACATAAGCATCCAAGATCCTAAATAACCCACCCTCAAAACTAAACACCATACCACTCATGATTACTCTAGTAAATTCAAATTATTTATGTTGAGGTGGAACTTACCCAAACATAGTGCATCGAGATTAGGCTAGCTCACCTCACAACCAAGTCACATTTTTGATAAATTGCCTATCAAATGGTGACGGATAAAACACCCCCATGATATGAAAAGTATTTTTAGAAGCTATTATGTATTCTAATAGCTACAATATACCACTAGTAACCTACAAAAACAATCTACTCTAATTTAAATGCTAAAATAACTCAGTGTTCCAAATGGGTTTTAACGCACTGCTAAGCAATTTTCTAAATAAATAGGGTTTGAAATTGAACCACTAAAAATAGTAAAAACATATGAAAATATCAAATCAGAGTTATAATATAAATTTAGAGGTTAAAATAATCATTATCAACCTCTAGTTTTTATTAAAAACTCCTCTAGCTATTTTTGGTAACTCAATTTTGAAATGACTTCATAAGCTATAAAAGAACATCAGCTGCAAAAATTTGCCAAAAGCCTCCAGAATTGGATCCACCAAAAGGCAATGGAACAAGGTAGATAAATAATGGCTGTATATCATAATTCCTATAATATAAGACTAGAGATTAAAAGTTTCCATTTTATAAAATCTATAGTTATAATATTAATTTGAGCCCATTTCTGGAGTGACTCTACAGATAAAATCCAGATTTAGTAGAAAATCTAGAGTGAACTTAGTTTGGAATAATGTCACCTTAAATAACAGCCATTAAGTTAAATTAAATGTGAAGATTCTTATGATGGTATGAAGCTTATAGAAATATGAAACAACTCTCGATTCAAAGGAATTTGATTTTTGGAATCTTTTAATATAATGATTCTATGACATCTTTGTGAAGAACCACAACAATACAAAGGGTTTTATTTTACAAATACAATTTTAAAACGGATAAACATTTCAGCTTGATAAAGGTTAAATATTTCTATATTGTCCAATTCGAACTCCCATAACTTAATAGGATTAGTAAAAAGTCTTAGTTTTAGATTTGGATCACTTTAGCTATTTATTTAAATTGGATTTTGAAAAGGATTTATTAGCTTAATATAAAACAAAATTTTAAACAATTAGGAAAAACATTATTGTTTTAGGTTGTATAACATAACTTTACTATTATGATCTAATATGATTTGCCTCATTTCAGAATAGACATCACAATCTAAATCATGATATATATATATATATATATATATATATATATATATATATATATATATATATATATATATATATATATATATACACACACACACACACATACATACACACATACACGCATACTTACATACATACACACACACATACATACATACATACATACATACATACATACATAGATATATTTATGTATGTATGTGTGTGTGTGTGTGTGTGTGTGTGTGTGTGTGTGTGTGTGTGTGTGTGTGTGTGTGTGTGTGTGTGTGTGTGTGTGTGTGTGTGTGTGTGTGTGTGTGTGTGTGTGTGTGTATGTATGTATACATATAAATATGTGTGTGTGTGTGTGTGTGTGTGTGTGTGTGTGTAACTTGTCATAAATTTGATTCATTTGTTACTGATACTTGATCTAAGTTTTGACTTGTTCCAAAGCTTATAATTCCTTAAATAAGTTTTTTGATTATGAATTTTCTATGCATATAAACCAATTAAGAATCAAGTATTTATTTATTAAAGGAACTATTATAATGTACGTAATGGATATATTGACTGAATACCCATAAACTATTGATTAATATTTAAAGACCCGGTCAACCATAGTAACCCGCTACTACGATAATACTACCCAAGGGATTAATTAACCCACATGATAAGTTACTTAGAAAGATAAATATCATAACCAATGATTCATAAACCCTTACAACCTATCATGACTCATTGTAAAAAATAAGGATAGATCATCCATTAAAAAGTATTCAATAACTAAGTTTGCTAGCGTGAAGAGGATTTAAGTATATGTATACTCTCTCTCCTAGTATCAAAACTAATAACCTTTTTAATTTTAAACTCGTTCCACTATAGTTTGTATAAGAAACCTAGGTTGATCCATCATATAAAAACCAATAATAATATGCTTGTCATGTACACTACCTTTGCAAGGCAATAGAGTCTCAAATTTATGAAGGATAACCTTTACAATTATGACAACTACTCCAAGTTGAACTAACAAATAATATTTAATAGGGATAAACAAAAACATAAATTAAATTAAAACAAATGAATTCTCTCTATTAAACAAAGTTGTCATAATACACATATGATTACATTTATCAAATTTCATTTACATTGTTTACATCATAATACAATCTAGGATTAGTGCCAACTGTAACTAATATGGGCATTTACATATGCATGTTTAGCTCTACTCAAGCAAATCAAGCACTATTCAACCATATAACTCTACACCTATATTTATAATCACACAACATGTGCGTCAGTGGTTAAGCTGGAGAGTTTATCCTTTTACAATTTTCCACCATAATATTTCATATGATTAGCTTTATAAATGTGGTTTATTCAAAAACTTTCTACAAAATAATTAGAACATACAAAAAGGTATAAAATAACCAAAGATAACTTGAGTATACAAGTCATATACATCTATATGAGAACCCCCTTAACAAGTGAACTAAGTACATATCCAAGGTACATCTAGTAAAAACGTATCATGTGTAACTATTTGAAGAAAATTATGAATTTAAATTACATAAATAAGTCTTATTTCAAGTCAATTTTCTACAGAAACCATTTATACATTATAAGATCTAGATCACAGAATATATACATGAGATAAAAAATCACACCAAGTAGATATCATACAAAGGAAAGCTAAAATATATGCATTATAAGAGTAAGGAACCAACCTGAAGTGTGAAAATATTTTAAAAGCTTCATTAAATTTAATAGTTATTTTCTCAATAAGGAATAATAGAGGTTTAGATTTGCAGTGTACTACTCACAATCGAATTGTCATCATGTTGTGAAAATTAAAATAGATCTAATAACCAATAGTCATTATAATTTGATGGAACTAGTAATTGACCCATCCTTAATAATAAGTATACCTACAACATAAATCTAACTATGTTTTCCTAATTTAATGCTTCTCTCTCCACCTAGTAATTCTCATCCAAAATAATAGCTTTAAAATAAAATCATAACTAAATTGATATCCCCAATACATGAAGCATCGTTTAACCAAAAATAATTTAAACTTTAGTAATGTACAGCTGAAAGTAATGTTATGGAAAAACATAATAACCAAGATCAAACATCACAAGATATATAGTTATTTAGTGTCAAGGGAAAAGATTCAGCTCTATCCATGAATTCAAACGCTGAAATTTTCAAGGAGAGAAGGTTTTGATATAAGTTCTTGGTTGGAATAACTTACGACAGTCGTAGGAAATAATCCAAACTTCATCAATAAATATTTTTAGGTAAATTTTAGAAATTTATAGTACCCAAGTTCAAAACAACGCAAATGCTTGTTCATCCAATGCCAAAGAGGAAAATACCGGCTCTAAACAAGAATTTGAATGTTTAAATTTTCAAGAAGGGAAGGTTTCAATAATAAATCAAGGCAAAACTTACACACTTCAGCCATTATAAATATGTCACTTAAAGATATTCAACCTTTCAAATTCTTGACCATGATATGTTATAAAATAGAAATGATAAAGAGGAGATATGCATAGAAATCAGCAACCAAGAAAATGATTTCATATTGTAGGAAGGCCACCAAAAACTAATATGCAACCCTCCAAGTGTGATTCTACCATAGAAGCATCTAAAATCTAAATGCAAACAAAATTGATCTATCTAGTAAGCATTCAATAATATATCAATCTTCCATGCCATCCTACCCTCAACAAAATAATCATAATAAAAAAAATAGTGACTCCATAGCCACGTATCATATAGGTGTGGTAACTCTATGGATTCTTGTTTATTTCTAACACAATTCAAATTTGGTTATCTATTTTCCAAATAAAAATAACCTAGATATTCCAAAAATATATATATATATACAATAAAAAGTAGGGTTTCTATGTAAAGAACACTCTATTAAACAATTTTAGGCAAAAGAAAATAAGGAAAAAAAAAGAAAAAAAATTAACTGCAAGAAAGATCAGGGTAAATAATTGGAAGAGAATTTTACTTGCCTAAGCCTCCAATCTACCCCTTCCTTATCTTCAATAATGATGCTCCAAGTATGGTGTTTGTAGAATTAACAAGAGGTTTGGGGTATAATAAATTTGGGCAAAGCAATGGCAGCAACAATAGAAACTTTCAACAATATGGTTTATCCTTCACTCTCCTAATTAATCTGGTATTTCCCCTTAGTAAATACACTGATTACAAGGGGTATGGGTCGATATACTCCCCCATGCTAGACCATGTGATTCCATTCAATGCTTATCCTCTATAATGAATGCCTCCAACCAATTCCATTTTGAAAGGCTAAATAGTGCTCCATAAAGTTTGTGTAACCAAGATTTTGTCACCCCATATTCAAATGTGGATAGGACCACTTTTGTTAAATATTCAAAGCTTTATATATATATATATATATATATATATATATATATATATATATATATATATATATATATATATATATATATATATATATATATATATATATATATATATATATATATATATATATATATATATATATATATATCATTTTTATGTTAGATTGAGAATATAATATTTATCACACTTGATTGATAATTGAATAATCATTTTACAAAAAAAAATTGGATATATTTTGCCATACAAAATAGTCCCTCAAATAATCTATTTAAATTACTCGTAAAAGCCTTAATTTTTAATTATTATGATATTATAACAACATGACTATGTATTGCATTATTCATAATCTATACTTTTAAAAAAATGTATTAATTGGACATATTTAATAAAATGTCATTATCCACTATTGAATGCAAGTCACAACTTAATAAAATAATTACAGTCTAATATAATTATAATGAGGCCATATTATTTGATAATAGGGGCTCAATCAAGGTCGATAAACTATGTTATGACTAAGTGATGCAACTACGTGTTGTGTCAAAATAATTAATATGTTCATCATTACATTAAGTAACTTGTCATAAGATCAAACATTTACTTGTGATTGGAAGGAAATCTATAATAGTGGTTACATGCTCCCCTTCTTATAATTGCATCATCCTCAATGAAGAAGCCACAATGAAGAATAGTACATTAATTACCCAACCTCAAAACTATTAAAATACCACTAAAAACCCTGATAGCCAAAGTCCAACTAGTAAAATAACTAAACCCAAATAATCATTTATATAAACATGTGAGTATGAGTACCAATATATTATAAGGTCATATAAAATGACTTTGTCCCATCCCATGGTGAATGTACAAAGTGATGAATAAGTGCAAATCCATTGCAAGCATACCGTGTGAAAAATATTTCCAAACCATTGCAAAATATATAATGTGAAGAATAATGTTAACCATGGCAACATACTACAATATCAAGGATGTTATATAGTGTTGAACCAAACTATCAAATTGGGCCATACTACCTAATTGAGTCACACTGATCAATTTCATAAGGTGTCAACTAAAACCTCATAAATGAGCAAGTGAGAATAAAGTATATATGACATAAGTCATGTTATTTTACACATCTATCACCAACCAACTGAAACCCAAAATCCTCTTATATAAGCATGAAAGCTCTAGTATCCATCTAGTGTCTAAATTATACTAAGAGAAGAATGACGAGTTCCTATCATGGTGAAATTACATTGCTAAGATAAGTATCCATCCATGGTAATATCATTCAAATCAAATTGAACAATATTGAGCCATACTATATTATGTTAAACCATACTGAAACCACCAATCAAATTATTACCAAAATTAACAAGTAGTGATTGTATACCAAATCATCTACTCAAACCTCCCAAACAATAATCATATCTCTAAGTAGGGACCACACACATATTCACCACATTTGGTGGGGTGGGAAGGATGGTATCATGAACCTACATGATAGGTTCCCACCTCAACCCAATAGATATATTCCAAGATACTTCTCCTCCCCCCTACCATGCCACAGGGATAACAGTTATGCACATATGAACATATGTGAAACCAACATAACAATCACCAAAATAAATTTAAAAATAAATTGATCATTTAAGATCAAATCAAATAAAAATGAGACCAAGTGGTCTCAAATGAAAAAGATAAACCTAGAAATCCAAACTGTAAATATCAACAACAATTTCTATGATCAACCAATTGATTAAAATATACAAAGACAAGAAATATGGTTCTGGTTTCAAAGCAAATAAAAAATAATAATAATAGGTTTAATCAAATAAAAATAATAATAATAATTTTAATAAAACACAAGCAAAATACAAATCACATCATGAACACTATGTGAATTTAACAGTCACCCAAGGGAAGAAGGAATAAAAATCATCTACCTCACAGAGATAAGAGCCATCCCAATTACCTCCCATAGATATCAGGCATCCTGATTACCTCCTAGAGGTTTGAGGCATCTCAATTTCCTCACATAGCTATGATTAACATTGTCTATTACCTCCCAGAGGTAAGATAAATACCTATAAATTACCTCCCATAGGTCATGCAATAGTTATACATCATAATATGTAATAGTGTCACAATATAAATCAACTAAACAACTCCAATACATAGCATCCTAGTGTTATAAAAGTACCAAATATAACTATACTAGTTCACATCACTAACTATATTGTAACCAATCCAATGTCAGATAGCATAACTGGTGGTGAATAACTATGTCAAAACATAACCCTCTGAAATTATACAGCCAAAGTGTTGTTAAGGGGAAAATTATTTGTGTCTAAAATGATGCTTGTAATATGCCATATTATTTGACTATCAATATGATTCAATTAATCACCTTAAGAATGAAATTATGCACCAAATGTACTACTTTTCAATTCATTCCTTAATTAATTAGGACTTCCCCATTCTCAACCAGGTGTGGTATGGATAAAATAGGGGTTTGTAGTCCCTAGCACATGCATCAACTGCCACTATATTCTCCATGCTTTAGCATAATATGTACTAACAAAAGAATTAAATGGTTAACATAAATATAAGGGTCACCTCAAAACTATCATCACCCACAAATGTGTGGAAATCATAATCAATGCTAAACTATATGCTCTAGTCAACTAGCATATATGCCACCAAATAAAGGTGTACTCATATCACAAGCATGTTAATCAAAGGGGAGGTGAAGCCATATAAGATTATCATTACCTAAATCTCTGAAAAAAACTCATCTTACATCAATGTTATTAACACTCATAGACAACCTAAGTAACTAGGTGATACTACTAAAGAATCAAACTTCTCTAAACAAACATTCCATCAATTGGATAAATGTGTAATAGATATATTATTACAACCTTTATCTTAACACCGTAAGGTTACTTATAGGTTTGAAATTGGTGAAGTTGTATAAGATCAAGCTTGGATCAAAGAATGTATCATTTCAAGAAACTATATTATATCCTTAAGATTCATCTACATTATATATATGTAGTTAAAACCTTGTCTCACCAATTTACTTATGCAAACTATTAACCAATAAAATTATTAGGGAATTTATCACTTCCTCATCCTAACAATAACACTATCATCACTATACCTCAAGAGTAAATAATAGTAAATAAGACCATAAACACTCTATGGAATTGTAATCATACCATAATAAAATCTTAAGGAAAATGAATCATCTACTCCCTCTCAAAACAAGGTTAGTTAATTATACTAGGTTATTAAGGAAGTGCACTAAGATAAAAATACCTCATAAGTACATATATAGGAAATACGCGGTCATAAACAACATTAAAATACACCACCCTATATAAGAAAATATATCACATAAAAGGTATCATACAAAATATTAACTTGAAGTATAAACATGCCAATGAGGTCAACAATCCAACTCATGGGAACTTTATGTTAGAAAATAATTTTATTAATGCTCACATTTATTAATGATGAGTAATAATATTGTATGGGTAGATTTTATGTGGGTAGTCATATTTTGTGTGTACATAACTCACTCACTAAAGAAGATCAAGTGAGTATATTTAGAGATTCTAGGGAAGAAAATAGGAGTGGAGATAGGAATGAAAGCTAGATATAAGGTTGGTTTCCTATAAAATAGGACCAACTATTTTGTATAAATATTCCTATCTTTATTGAATAATGTAGTGAAGTTGATTGACAATTTATGTTATGCATTATCTAGTATCAGAGCAGGTTCCCTCAACCTCTCTGCAAATTCAACCTTGTTTGTAAGAAGAGATTTGGAGTGAGGACCACATCCATCTCTCTTATCCATTGACAAACCACTATATTTTTCAAGAGATATACAATGCAAACCACTATAAATTTTATTACCAGTATATTGAATATATATTCATATATATTAAAGTTTTATTTTTGGATCTGGATATACACTTTGTTTCTATGCATGTATCTACTTTAAGATATATAATAAGCTATACATTGGTATCTTCAAATTTACTGCAAGCTCATAACCTAAATGGTGCTTTGAAATTTAGTAATTTTCATTGGCTCCAAAGTTAGTTCAATGACTCTATATCTTTGCATCATTGCTAGCACCTACACAACTTAACATTATAGATTCATTGATAATTGTCTTCTTTCCAATATATCAAATGATATTCACTTGAAGTTGAATTGTATTTTATGCCTCTATTTTGTGTTGGCTTATGCATTCAGTTTGATTTCACTTCATTGAAACGTCGATGCCAAGCTCCAAAAAATTACATCAATGGTCATGATCATCTCTTCTCAGTGTTTCCATAACAAACTCTCTCCACCTTGGGATTCTCATAGCTCTTGTTGTCTAAGATGATCTACCACATCCATAACATAAACATCTCAACAAACCCCTAATCACGCATATGTAGGCTTTCCACCACTCTGCCTTTCTTTCAAACCCCATCACTACCTCTCTCATCTATTTGGAGTGACATAGTTGTAAACATATTCATGGTGATAGAAAAACAAATAGGTGAGGTCGATCCACTTTCCTTCTAACTTGCCACTGAGCTCCATCTTTGCCACTAGATGCATGTGCATTCCCAATAGGAATGGAAGGAAGATAAAGATCAGTGATTTTATTTTAGAATTTTGTTTATTTTTATTTAATATAGATTTAAATTGGTTTTAGATATTTTGATATTAAGTTTTTGCTTTTTATTAACAATTTTTAATAAGTAGTTATTAATTTTTTTACTTAGTTGTTTTGTATTAATTCATAGTTTTAGTTTTATAAAAAATGTTTTTTTTCATTTTATATTTGTTATTTTTTCATTTATAGTTTATATCTTTAAGTTTATGTGTTATACTTTTTATGTTTGTTAAGTTTAGTTTTATTATATTACTGTTAAGTTTATTGATTTTTATGTTTTAATTTAATTTAAAATTATATTTATTTAGTTGTAATTTCTCTTTTAAGTTTTTTATTTTTTTAATAGGTGTTATTTGAAAAATGGGTTTAATATTTTTTATTAGATTATGAGTTTTTAAGTTTTATTTGTTAATTATTTTGTCAGTTTAGTCATGTTTTTAAGTCTTTTTCTTTTTCTAATTTATGTTTTTTTAAATGTGTTATTATTTTTGAATCTTTAGAATCATAAGGGTTAAAGTTGTCTTAGTCTATATTGTGTCATCATATTATTATTTTGTGTGTCTTTGGTGAAAAAATTTAAATAAAGCCTATGTTTATAGGCAAGTGGTATTTTCAATAGAACATGGATGATGTTTAATCCTCTACAATTTAATCAATTTATCATTTATGTATCGGATACATTATCAGGGTACTGACGTTTGCAAATTAGAATTCAGGGGGGGTAATATAAATAAATTTAGTCTATGTGATTCATTTCCCCATGTGAGCACTAAGGGGGGGAATGTTAGGAAATAATTATATTAATGCTCACATTTATTAATGATGAGAAATAATATTGTGTGGGTAGATTTTAGAAGGGTAGTCATATTTTATGTGTGTACGTAACTCACTCACTAAAGAAGATCAAGTGAGTATATTTAGAGATTCTAGGGAAGAAAATAGGAGTTGAAATAGGAATGAAAGCTAGATATGATGTTGGTTTGCTATAAAATAAGACCAACTATTTTATATAAATATTCTTATATTTATTGAATAATGTAGTGAAGTTGATCGATAATTTGTGCTTTGCATTACTTTACTTAAGCTCAAACAACATGGTCAATAGTTTAACTTGTGATCTCAGGTCCATGTGAGTGGAAACATGTATAAATATCATGATGATAAGTTTTAAAACTTCATTAGTAAATACCAAATATAATTCCCTAGAGCTCTCGATGTTAAACCTAGGCTCTGATACTAAAATGTAATGCCCAAAATTACACTTCAAATACCCATAAAACACTACTATTTTTTTCTTCTCATGCAACACTAAATCTGCATGAGTAACCACTCCAACTATTTATGCAACCAAACTCATACATGCCCTATTTAAACACATCTTATAAACTCACATACAAAAGTATAGGGATCATTAAAGGTACACAAGCATAGTCAAGGTATGCAACATCGATGCTTACCTTTTATCTCAGAATAGGAGATGTATAAAGGAATATGACAAGCTAACTATGACCAAGTTATGTCGACTACACCAAAATTAGTGTGTAATATTACACTTGACTTTGATACTCAAGGCTATCAAGGTTATCTTAGACTAATGAAACCAATACTAAATCTTGTCCCAATGATATGGAATGTGATCCGTTAATGGTTCGTGGTCACCTTGATTCTAAAAATTACAACTGTAAACAAAATAAAGTTATGTAAGCATCCAAGATCCTAAATTACACACCCTAAAAAATAAACACCATACTACCCATGAGTACACTATTCAAGTAAAACAGTTTGTGTCGAGATGGAACTTAACCAAACATGGTGCTTCGAGATTAGACTAGCTCACCTCACAACCAAGTCATATTTTTGTTAAATCACCTATCAAATGACAATGGATAAAATACTCCCATGAGTTAAAAAGTATTTTTATAAGTTATTTTGTGTTCTATTAATTAAAATATACCACTAGGATTTTACATAAATAATATTTAATAATTTAAGTGCTAAAATAACTCAGCATTCCAAACAGGTTTTAACATAGAAAATTGTTCTGCTAAGTAATTTTTTGAATAAATAGGGGTTGAAATTGAACCATTAAAATTAGTAAAAACATCTAAAAATATTAAATTAGAGTTATAATATAAATTTAAAGGTGAAAATAATCATTATCAACCTCTAGTTTTTCTTTAAAACTCCTCTAGCTATTCTTGGCAACTCAATTTTGAAATGACTTTTTATACTGTAAAAGAACATCAACTACAAAAAATCGCCAAAAGTATCCACAATTGGATCCACCAAAAGGAATAGGAATGAGGTAAATAAAAAATGGTTGTACAACCTAATTCCTATAGTATAATACTATATCTTTAAAAAAATCATTTCAAAAAATCTCTAGTTTTAATATTAATTTGAACCTGTTTCTGGAGCAACTCCACAGACAAAATCCAAATTTAGCAAAAATTCTAGAGTGAACTGAATTTGTAATCATGTCATCTTAAATAAAAAAATATTAAGGTAAATTAAATGTGAATATTCTTATGATGGTATGAAGCTAAGATAAATAGGAAACAACTATGGATTCAAAGGAATTTAACTTTTGGAATCTTTTAAGATAATGATTTTGGGACGTTTTTGTGGAGAAATACAACAATACAAAAGGGTTTTATTTTAAAAATTCCATTTTAAAATGGATAACCATTTCAACTTGATAAAGGCTAAATATTTTTATAGTGTCCAATACCAACTCTCATAACTTAAGAGATTTAGTAATGAGTCTTAGTTTCAAATTTGGATCAATTTAGTTATTTATTTAAATTAGATTTCGAAAGGGATTTATTAGCTTGATATAAAACATAATTTCTTACAATTAGAAAAAAAATTATTGTTTTAGGTTGTATAACATAACTTTACTATTATGATCTAATATAATTTGCCTCATTTCAAAAGGAACATCAAAATCTCAATCACGATATTTTTTTTTTAACTTGTCATAGATTTGATTCATTAGTTATTGATACTTGATTTAAGTTTTGACTACTTCCAAACCTTATAATTCCTTAAATAAGTTTTCTATTATGAATTTTCTATGTATATTAACCAATTAAGAATCAATTCCTTATTTATTAAAGGAACTATTACAATTTACATAATGGATATAATTGACTGAATACCCATAAACTATTTAATTATCATTTCAAGACCTGGTCAACCACAGTAACTCACTGCTATGACAATACTACCCAAGGGCTTAATTAACCCACATGATAAGTTACTCAAAAAGATAAATATCACAACCAAGGATTCACAAACCCTCACAACCTATCATGACTCATTGTAAAAAAAAGGATAAATCATCCATTAAAAAGTATTCAATAATTAAGTTTGCTAGTGCGAAGAGGATTTAAGTATATATATACTCTCACTCCTAGCATTAAAACTAATAACCTTTTTAAGTTTAGTCTCATTCCACTAGAGTTTTTATAACAAACCTAGGTTGATCCATAAATGAAAAACCAATAAGAATATACTTGTCATGTACACTACCTTTGCAAGGTAATAGACTCTCAAATTTATGAAGGATAACCTTTACAATTAAGACAACTACTCTAAGTTGAACTAACAAATAATATTTAATAGGGATAAACAAAAAAATAAATTAAATCAAAATAAATAAATTCTCTCTATTAAACAAAGTTGTCATAATATACATATGATTACATTTATCTACTTTCATTTACATAGTTTACATCACAATCCAATTCAAGATTAGTGCCCACTGTAACTAAGATGGGAATTTGCATATGCATGTTTATCTCTTCTCAAGAAAATCAAGCACTATTCAACCATCCAAGTCTACACCTATTTCATAAGCACACAACATGTGTGTCAGCATTTAAGCTAGCAAGTTTAGCCTTCTACAATTTTCCACCATGATATTACGTACGATTAGCTTTTTAAACAAGGTATATTTAACAACTTTCTACAAAATAATTAGAACATGCAAAAAGGTATAAAATAACCCAAGATAACTTGAGAGTACAAGTCTTATACAACTATATGAGAACCACCTTAACAGGTGAACTAAGTACATACCCAAGGTACATCTAGTTTAAAAGTATCATTTGTAACTATTTGAATAAAACTATGAATTTAAATTACATAAATAAGTCTTATTTCAAGTCAGTTTTTTGCAACAGCCATCTCTACATTATAATATCTAGATCACATAATATATACATAAGATAAAAAATCACACCAAGTAAATATCATGTTAAGAAAAGTTAAAATATATGCCTTGCGAGAGTAAGGCACCAACTTGAAGTCTGAAAATATTTTAGAAACCTTAGTAATTTTAATAGTAATTTTGTCAAAAAGGAATAATAAAGGTTTAGATTTGTAGTGTACTACTCACAATCAAACTGTCACCATGTTATGAGAACAAAAACATATCCAATGACCAATAGTCATTGTAATTTGATGGAACTACTAATCGGCCATCCTTGTTAATAAGTGTACATATAACATAAATCTAACTATGTTTTCCTAATTTAATGCTTTTATCTCCACTAGTTAATTCTCATCTAAAATAATAAATTTAAAATAAAATCACAATTGAATCAATATCCACCATAAATGAAGCATTGTTCAACCAAAAATAATTTAAACTTCAGTAATGTACATCTAAAAGTAATGTTATGAAAAAACATAATAACCAAGATCAAACATCACAAGATATATGGTTATTTAGTGCTAAGGGAAAAGACTCTAGCTCTATCCATGAATTCATATGCTTAAATTTTCAAGGAGAGAAGGTTTTGATATAGTTGGAATAGCATGCTACAACCATAATAAATAATCTAAACTTCATTAATTAATAGTTGTATGTAAAGTTAAGAAATTTATAGAAACCAAGTTCAAAACAATGCAAATGCTTGTTCATCCAATGCCAAAGAGGAATATAACAGCTCTAAACAAGAATTTGAATGTTTAAGTTTTCAAGAAGGAAAGGTTTTAATAATAAATTAGGGCAAAACTAACACACTCTATCCATAATAAATATGCCATACTCAAGGCTATTCAGCCTTTCAAAATCTGGACCATGATATCTCGTAATATAGAAATGATAAAGAGGAGATATGCATAGAATTCAGTAATCAAGAAAATGATTTCATATTGTAGGATGGCCACCAAAAATTAATATGCAGCCCTCCAAGTGTGATGCTACCATAAAAGCATCTAAAAGATAAATGCAAACAAAATTGAGCCACCTATTTAAGAATTCAACAAGATATCAATCTTCCATGGCATCCTACCCTCAATAAAATAATAATAAATAAATAAAAACCAGCAACTCCATAGCCACATATCACATAATGGTATGGCTTGGTAACTCTATGGATTCTTGTTTATTTCTAACACAATTCAAATCTGGTTATTTCTTTTCCAAATAACAATAACTTAGATATGCTAGAATATAAGAGGATTTGTATATAATACAAAGTAGGGTTTCTATGTAAAGAACACTCTATTAAACAATTTTTGGCAAAAGAAAATAAGGAAAAAGA